>PYUH01000032.1:333133-455488 GCA_016808085.1 Suaeda aralocaspica | reverse complement strand
CCAAAAGCATCCATAACCATTTCGCGATAGTCATTGGATTGCCGGTCGGAGGACTCAGGTAACCCTTCCCCATGACAATGCCACTCATAATAATCCGGTGTAAACCCCTTGGCATACAAATGATACTTTACTGTGTCCGGATCATAGATGCGTTTGTTCTTGCATTTAACACACGGACACCTAACTTCATTTGGGTCAGTTGTCTGCGGATGATGTTTACAATATTGAAGGAATTCCTCAACTCCTTCCTTAAAAGCAGGGTTCATAGAAGATCCGACCTTCCTACAATACATCCAACTACGTTCCCTTCTTTTCATAGTGAAAACTTCTACACAAGTCACGCATATAATTATTTTAGTCTAAATGGTAAAATATAAATATGACTTCTTCATTATATATATATCACTTCTTCATTATTGGCAATTAAACCAACTTTGTTAAGAATCAAGTACTATACATACAACATCTAACTGAAAGGTACTAAAACATTCAACAAAAACAATAATTAATATAAGGGGATATATAAGAAATACATGAAGACTTATAAATTCAGCATAATTAAGCTACATTCAGCATAACTGAAAGGCCCTTAATGGTTTCAGATTCTCTATGCAAGGCATTTTTTTAATTTCTTGCTATCTAGAGCAAGAGATTTCAAGAACGAGGCGGTTTTCCCTTAGTTATAGGATCCATATCGAGTATTTTTACAACTTATGCCGCTTTTATCATAAATTTTCTTACTAAATTGGATTCCAATTAATGTAGTATATGTTTGGTAGTCACAATCATGTGGTGTCTATTTAAAGACCTCTAACATACATATGTTTGGCAGCACATATCTTCAAATGATGGCTTTGAATATCTTTACAACTTAATTTGCATTATGCTTTGTTATTTCTTTGTGTAAAAGAGAAGCAAAACCCCCAAAGCAAGGTGACTTGTCTCGTAATAAGTTGATAAATACATTGACTACTTCGAAGCTAAAATTAACCAATAAAGCCATCCAAAGTTAACAAAGTTGCATATTCTCTATTCTCCACTTTTATTCACACAACAACCTTATATTGTTGTAATTTTAGTCATTGTAAAAATCTAGTCAATTTGAATCTAGCTAGTAAGCGTACAATAAATTTTCGTCGTCAAAAATATATTCAATAATTATAAGAAGAATAATTATTGTTAATCTTAAGGAAATATTATATATATATATATATATATATATATATTTGTCATTTTAATATAATGTCTTTGTTATTACTATTATTTATTATTGTTAATCTGAAATAGCCAATGTCCTATTTCCCTAATAATTGCTTATTGACTCAATTATCTTCTTTGTACCCACTAATAGATACAACACATCATTACATCACCCTTACCATTGTGAGAACAATTAGAGCGATCCTTCAAGCTTAATGCTAGACGAAATCATTAAAATCAAAGTACATTACTCAAGGTCTAATATTAATTAAAGAAATCCCTATCACAATCTGATCAAAACATAGACTGAATTGAGTTTAAATCAGATTAATTAACATGATAACTATTAACATCAATCATTAGTCATTAGTCAATAAAGTAAAAAAAATCTGATTGAAATCATATAAATGATAATATGAAATTGAAATAAAAATGATAATTGAAATTGAAAAAAAAATGATAATATGAAATTGAAATCAGTCATTAGTCAATATAAATGATAATATAGTTTTAAATTAAAATTAGATTTTAATTTAACTAAATTAAAAAAGGAAAAAAATCAGATTTTCAGATCTCATACCTAGCCCTAGGAGGACGACCGTCGACCAAACCGCCGGCGAATAAACGAAGAAGGCGGCGACGAGGACTGACGACGACGAAGAAGGGACTGAGAAGGTTGAAGAACGAATAAGGCGGGACGAAATTAAAAAATTAAGTATATTTACTAAAATGAAACCCTAAAACGAAACCCTAAAACGATTGCAATTAGTTTCGAGAATTACCGTAAGACCGCCGGAAAAGAAGACGCCGGAAAAGAAGACGCCGGAAATTTTGCCCTAAGACCGCCGGAAAAAAAAAAAGCACGATGGAAAAATAAAAAAAAAAAAACAAAGACAACAAGGAGACCGCCGGAAGAAGGGGGGAGGCCGCGGAAAAGAAGGAGATGAAGAAAGGAGTGTGTTTAATTTGTTAGAGAGAAGGACGGTTAAGAGAAGAAGGAGTGTGATTTCTGTAGTTTATTTTTGTTGAAGTAAAAAATGGTGTTTGTTCTGTAATTTTTCGACAGGATTTGCGACGGAATTGCGGCGGAAAAATTTCCGTCGCAAATTTGCACGAGAATATTCCGTCGCAAACAACAAAATCGTCGCAAACAACAGACTACCCTTTGATTGTTTTTGTCACCTTTTTGCGACAGAATATACGTCGCAAAAACTGGAATTCCGTCGCAAATTTGCGCGGAAATAATTCCGTCGCAAATACATGGCATTCCGTCGCAAAATTTGCGAGGGAAATAATTCTGTCGCAAAACTAAGTATTTGCGACGGAATAAAATTCCGTCGCAAAATCCGTCGCTATTTGGTCGTTTTCTGTAGTGACTACTTGTTAGAAGTAGGAGTTTACATATGACCAAAAAAAATATACTGCTTTCTTAGTTTAGATTTCTTTTTGCTTTTGATAGTTAGCTTTAGTTGATTGTTTGATTGTTTGGTTTGATGATACTTTGTGAATGGTGACTTCCCTGTGCCCAGCATTTTATTTAAAAATGTTTTTGATTGATTTGGGCATGTGATGAGTTATGTTTTGGGAATTGCCAACTTGGACTTGAACTTGACTTAGCTTGAAACGATTTCTAATCTTGCCATTATAACCATGTGTAGAGTAGAGGCTTGAACTGTGTTAACGGGAGGATTTGAGCCGCATACATTATTTCTATGCTTATTTTCTTTCATGTGTGCTTAGTTCCTGGTGCATGTATGATCCATGTTTTTGGCTTTTGACTCTAGTAGCTTGGCTTTGATATGTTACATGCTGTGAATGATAAAAGACAATCATTTCTTTTAGGAGCTTTCAGATTTTAGGCATTCCTTCACAAAATTTTCCCTTGGTCCTTATTTTGAGCTTTTACCCTTCATTTGCATTTTAGCCACATTACAACCCTATTTGGCCTTGTTCTAATCATTTGATATATGCCCAAGCTTGGCTTGGGGGAGTTGAGGAGTTGTTTTGTTGTTGTGTTGCATTTGTTGGAGGTTTTGGAGGATTGGAAAATTGTGAAAAGGTTGTTGTTAAAGTTTAATAATAGGTCTCACATTAAGGCTCTGCATACCAATGTCTAGGCTAGTTTAACGAAGAATTAAAATGCTATACATCTTTTATTGGCCTAGTTATGTATGTGTGATGATTTTTGTCTTTGACATGTCATTAAGAGTCGTGAGCCTAAGCTGAAACAAAATCTTGAAAGTTGAAAAAAAATGAAATGAAAAAATGAAAAGAAAAAGAAAAAAAAAAGAGTTGAGAAAAAAAAGAGAAATTGAAAAGATGTTGAAAAAGAAAAGGCTTGTGATATTTGGAGTAGTTGAGATGTAAAGCTTTATGGTGTGATGTGATCCTATGAGAATTGGGTTGATGTTGGAGTTGATGTTGGAAATGTTGATTTTGATTTCTGATTGCTACATGCGTATAGCCCGCATTTACCACCACATTATCCCAAATTCTATCCTACCCATCACCCTAGCCACGTTACAAGCTTATAAAGACCTTTTTGATCGGCATGTGCATGTTTTTAGTTCTTGTGAATTAAGTCAATTGCCAAAGCTAGGGAGTATTATTTGCATTTCGAGTCGACATTCATACTAGGATTGAGTGACTACCTTTAAACACAAGCATGAGGTGTGAGATGTGGGTTTGGGTTCTCAAATTTTGCATTTAAACACTCATTGCATTTGCATTCTTATTTAGGATTAAGGGTGAGCTTCATTATCTATGCTCAATCTTATGTGTGGAGTGACACCAAGTGAGCTACTCTAGTCATCGACTTTTGTTTCTTACATGGTTGGCTTATTGATTTTGATTTGAGTGAATGGCGGTCAAGGGATTTTGATGGGTTGGTTGAGGATCTTGCATACTCGGAATTGCCTGAGTTAATCTTGTTTTGCAAAGTTAAAGGGGTGAAGTCATTGTTTGCTTAGTTGTTTGCTTGAGGACAAGCAAAGGTTTGGCTTGGGGGAGTTTGATAAGTTGATATTTTATATGTATTTTACCCCCGATCCCGAGTGATTTTTAGCTCTAAGACGGCTCTTTCGAGCCATTTCTACTAACTTTTGCTATTTCAAGTGTTTGTTGTGCTTTTTATTAGATTTTACAGGAATCGATGATTTATCGTTGTTTTCCGAGCCTTTTGAAGCACTTGAAGAAGTTAGTGAAGAGTTGAAGTCATTTGGGAAGCTTAACCGAAGACTAGAAGTGTTAAAACGAAAAATTAAAAAAGCAGTTAAGGAAGAATGAGCAAAAACCGAGAAACGAAGGCAAACAAGCCATCCGCCCGGACCGGAGCTGTGCGCCCGGGTGAAGGCCGCTCCCCCGGACCCTCCGGGCGGGTGGCTCTGAAGGAGGTTTTTTGCGTGTTTTTTTAGCGTAAATAGCCTAAGTATTTAAAGCTTTGTATTCCTAATTAGTCATTTACGCCTCTTTTCACTTTAGAACCCTAGTTTACTCTAAAAATTCTCACAAAGTGTAGAACTCTTATCAATCATTCAATCAATAATATTCAGGTTCTATTTCAATCTTAATTCTTGTTTTCAGTTATGTTTATTATTATTTTCAATTTATGTTATTAGTTTTAATAGTTTTATGTTTAGTTTTAATTTCTTGATTATTGTTGTTGATTTTGTTTAGTTTAATCATGTTTAGGATTTTAATTGCTTTTATTGATTTAGTTTTTGTTCTTTAAATTATGAGTGAGTAGTCCCTTTTCTAGGACTAGGGGATCCATGGATTAATTGGTGATGTTTTGCTCATAAATATTAGTTTAACTATTAATGTGCTTGAATTCCTATTGTGAATTGTTATTGCTTTCAATTAAATACTGGCCAGGTTTAGTTGTTAGTTTGATATTGTTGAAATCGATGCCGAGAGGTAAGATTACCGCAATTAGATCATAAGGGCAATAGGCAAAACGAGTCTAAGTGAGCGAGAGCCATTAGAGGAGTTTTGAAGGGGACTAGATTCGAGAGAATTAGTGGACCTTAATTCAAGGAA
Source organism: Suaeda aralocaspica (assembly GCA_016808085.1). NCBI lineage: Eukaryota > Viridiplantae > Streptophyta > Magnoliopsida > Caryophyllales > Amaranthaceae > Suaeda > Suaeda aralocaspica. The sequence continues at coordinate 450,250 of PYUH01000032.1, read as the reverse complement.
ATTGATAATCTAATTATTTATTTGTGTGCAATTCGTTGGTTAATCAGTAGTGAACCGATGTCCTAGGTTTAGTCATTAATTAAATTCCTTAATCAATTTAACTCCAATTCTAGTTAATATCTTGGTCACAATTGTCACTTTAAGGCCCTTTGCACAGTTTAGACTTTTTAGAACTAATAGGTTTAATTGCTTCCCTGTGGATTAGATCCCTACTTCCCTAGCTATATTAGTTAGAGTGGTCAGGTTTATTTTTGATAGGTGTGCTATAGCCTCATCAAGGAGTTAGATGTTAAGCAAGTGAAGATGGACAAAGTAGTTGCTAACGTGAGGGACGATAATGCTGAGAAGAGGGCTGCTAAGATGGAGGAGAAATTGAGGGCTGTAAATGCAAAGATGGAGGTGATGAAGAAACAAAAGGAGGATGATTTGAATGCTGCTAGACAGTTTACTGTCCAAAAGTATTTAGAGGGTGAGGAGTCCACCAAAGCCAGGATTGTTGGGGCTTGAGAACCCAGACTCGAGGAATATATTTTTTTCCATTATTTCTAAAAGAGATTGGAATATATTTCTAGATTCCACCTTGACAAACTATGTTGAGATACACCCCCTTCTCCTTTTAGCTTTTCATATCTAGAAGAGGAGGAAGATGCTAACAATACATGTAAGGGTGATGTTGTTGACGAAGATCAGTAGAAGAATGATGATCTTGGGACAACTAGTGTTGAAGCGGACACAACTACCTCTCCACCACTGTGGACCAACCACCTCACACCATTGAAGCTGACAAATGAACATCCACTTGATTCTTCTCCTTCTCTTATTGATTCAGTGTTGTAATTTCTTGTTATTGTTGTTGATTTCAAAACCAGATGAGTGTTGCAACGTTTGTACCCTTGTGCACTTTATTACTATTGATGCCTTTGAATTGCATCAATTTATATGATTGAGTATATTCTTCTTATGATATGCATGCTTTGGTTCATCAAGTACCTTTTTGTATACAATGCACATATAGTATGATACTTTGAAGTCCTAGAAACACTTAGAAATCTTCCTAAAACACTCTGAATATCAAAATTCTCATACTTGAAAAGTTGTATGAAAAATTTACATCAGACTGCCTAAATAATACTTAGAAACCATACTTTATACTCGGTAATTTCATACTTAGATTATTAGATTGTTGAATCCTAAGCACTAAGTTAGTATATCATTAATATCATCCCTAGAAACATTGTTAAGAAATGTGTTTCTAAATCAACCGTATTGATTTACTTAAACTTTAGATTGTTGAATTTGAACAATCTAAGCTAATACTTATCAATGTTGATTAAGAAACATTGTAAGCAAAAATGAATTGAAATCAATCATATTGATTGTCATATAGCATGAAATCATTATACCATTCTTGTTTTGTTTGCCTATGGCATTAGAAACTACTAAGAAACCTACCTGTTCATGGCAGTGAGGTCCTTAAGTTTAAAGATTTTGGTATTGATTGATTCACTACTCATTAGGAGTGATGAATGAATCAATCATATTGAATGCCCTTAAACTTAGGGAGCGAGGCTGCTGCTTTAATTACAGATTTTGATTCAGTATTAGGACTTTGCCCTAATGAGAGTTTAAGATGGGAGCCTTTCTCTAGAATGAATTTATGAGGGGAACCTTGCCCTATTATGACTTAATTACTGAATTTCAGTAAACTTTGGTGATTCATAATCACATAAAAAGGGTACTTGCCCTTGTATGATACGAAAAAAACTCTTTTCTCTTTTCAGTAACAAGTTTAACCCGTGGCTAAACTTTGGGGACATGCCCTTGTTTTTACTTGTGTCAGAAAATAAAGGCTTTTCATTAGAAAGAAAATAGTAATTTCATTAATTGCGGCCCGTTGCCAATACAGTACAATATGAAATTCTATTTTTGGGTCAACATGGACCGATCTTGCAATGAGCCCTTGGCCTTACAAAAGCATTCACACTTTATTACATATAATAAATTTTGAAATTTTTGCATTCCATGGTCTTGGTAATCTATATCAATCCAGGATTTTAAGACGATAGATACCATCTCGAACCACTTCTATGATTTCATATGGACCTTCCTAGTTACAAGTTAACTTGCCTTGCTCGTTAGCCCTTTCGATAGCTTCCATTTTCCTCAATACTAAGTCTCCTAGCTGCATTGGTCTGTTATTCACCCACTTGTTATGTTCTCTTGCTATTCAAAGCTTATACAGCTGTTGTTTGACCAAAGCATTGCCTCTTACTTATGGTAAAGTATTCAAATTTGCTTTCATCCATTCCCAATTGGCATCCTCATCATATAACATAACCCTAAATGTAGGCTCACACATCTCAATTGGAAATATAGCTTCCGCTTCATATACCAACATGAAAGGAGTCTTCCTAGTGGAGTTTTTGGCAGTTGTTCGAACCGACCATAACATTATACTATTCATCGACCCACCACTCCTTAGCTTTCTCTAACTTCTTCCTCAACCCATCACTTATAATCTTATTAAAAGCTTCAACCTGCCCATTTTCCTAAGGATAACCTACAGACGCACAGTGAGCTAATATTTCTTGATCTCCCAACCATTTTCTCAGATGTGGTGTCTTAAATTGTGGCTCATTATCAAACACAATTGATTGGGGCACTTCGAACCTGAACCTGGTGATGAGATTCTTCCATATTAAACATTGCACATCACTGTGTTTGATATTCTTCATTAGCTCATCCTCCACCCACTTTGTGAAATAATCCACTGCTACCAGCACATATTTCCTCTGTCCTAATGCTTGGGGATACGGACCATGGGTGTCCTTGCCCCACTTTGCAAAAGGGAGAGGAATAATGATAGGGTGGGAGACATTGGCAGGTTGGCATAAAGCTGACACCTTTTGCATTTTCTTACATAATTCATTGCATTTTGCCTTAAAGTTGGCCAATAATATCCAGTTCGTTGCGCCTTCTCAGCTAATGCTCTTTCACCAATATAAGATTCGCAAAAAACTTCCTAGATATCTTCTAGGACATTTTTTCCCTTCTTTGGCGTAATGCACTTCAGTAATGGATGAGTGAATAATTTCTTGTACAACTGTCCTTGCCATAACATAAACCACGCATATTTGGTTTTAACATGTTTCGCTTGCTTTGGGTCGGTGGGTAGTGGTCCATCCATCTTGTAAGCAATGTTCTCATCCATCCAGGTATCTGCTCGACTGATAAAGTTCACATCTTCCCATTATTATATACTCTTCCTCTCTTTAACTTCCCAAAACACTGTTCTGGGAGTGTTACTAATGGTAGAGCTTACCAGTTTGGACAAACCATCGGTGTGGTTATTCTATGATCTAGGGATTTGCATCAATTAAAAGTTTACCAAAATTAAATCTTGGACAACCAATTTAGGTACCTTGAACATGGATTAATTCTTAAAGTGATCACCCTTGCATGTTGAACAAGGCAATCGCACACCTCTCAAAAATACCAAACAACTCTAACTAATATAGCTACGGAAGTAGGGATTGAATCCTCAGGGAAGCGATTAAACTCTATTAGTTCTTAAAAGTTTAAATTGCGTAAGGCGCCTTCGTGGAAATTTTAATAAAACTACTAAAACTAAGAGAATAATAACTAAAACTACGCAAAATAATGGAAAATGACGAATTAAACTCTTATGATGGAAACCTAGGACGGTTGGTTCACTATGAGCAATCAACAAACTTATAAAACGCTCATTAATCAATTCATTAACATTCATTGAATTAGGGCTCACTAATTCTCTCGAGCTTAGACTCCCTCAAAACTCCTTTACCGGCTCTCGCACGCATATATACGTTTCGCCTATTATTCAGTGGTCTAATTGTGGTAATCTTACCTCCCGGCCTCGATTTAGACAATTACCTAACTCACAACTAAATCTGGCCACAATTTGCAATTGTTAGAAATCAATAATAGCAGTTCAACTAATAGTTAAAAACTAATTAACGAGCATAAAAAAATTCACAACATGATCATAGATTCCCTAGCCCTAGAGAAAAAGACTACTCACTCATAATTATAGAAACTAAAACAAAGACAAATTTAAATAACAAATCTGAACAGGCTATCGCACACCTCTCAAAAATAACCGAACAACTCTAACTAATATAGCTAGGGAAGTAGGGATCGAATGCTCAGGGAAGCTATTAAATTCTACTAGTTCTAAAAAGCCTAAAGTGTGTAAGGGACCTTGGTCGAAATTTCGGTAAATGATTACTAAAACTAAGAAGACTAAAAACAAAACTAAAGAAATGACGAGAAATTATTAATTAAACTCTATTAATGGAAACCTTGGGATATCGGTTCACTATGATCAATCAACAAACTCAATTAACGCTCACTAATCAATTCATTGACATTCGTTGAACTAGGTCTCACTAACTCTCTCGAACTTAGACTCCCTCAAAACTCCTTTACCGGCTCTCGCTCGCATAAATTCGTTTTTGCCTATTATTCAGTGGTCTAATTGTGGTAATCTTACCTCTCGGCCTTGATTTCGACAATAACCTAACTTACAACTAAATCTGGCCACAATTTAATTGCAATCGATAGAATTCAATAATAAGAATTCAATTAAAAGCCAAGAGCTAATTAGAAAATATAAATTAAATTCACACCATGATCATAGATCCCCTAACCCTAGAGAAAAAGACTACTCACACATAATTAAGGGAACAAAAACAAAAATCAAAATTAAATAACATGATCATGAACAAAAACTAATTAAAACTAGAATTAAAACTAAATTAATTACTAATAAAACTAAATTAAGAATCAACATAGCAAACTAATTAATCTAAACTAAAAACTAAGAAACTAAAGAGATTCATGACATTAAAGGAATTGAAAAGCATAAGGAAAGAAATTACCAAAATAATGATGAAATTGCTTTAATTGAAAGCTTGAATTGTTGAACAAAGTAACCAATACTAAAGTTCTAGAGAGAATAATGGTTTTTGGATTCCTAGGTCTAAAAATATGATAAAAACTAGTTAGGGTCGTGTCCCCTTTACATAGAGCATATATAGTATTTAGATTTTATTAAAATAAAATCCACAAAGCAAAACCGCGAAGAAAAGCCGAACGAATCAAAATCTGCTTCACCTGCGCCCGCATAGGTCAAATCCAGTTTGCTCCCTGCGCCCGCATGGTGAATAATGAGTGAGTTCTGATACTTCTGATGAGGCTATCGCACACCTATCAAAAATAAACTTAACCACTCTAACTAATATAGATAGGGAAGTAGGGATCGAATCCACAGGGAAGCAATTAAACCTAATAGTTCTAAAAAGTTTAGACTGTGTAAAGGGCCTTTGAGTGACAACTGTGATCAAGAAATTAACTAGAATTAGAACTAAATTGATTAAGGAAATAGATTAATGACTAAACCTAGGACATCGGTTCACCACAGATTAACCAACGAATTGCACACAAATAATTAATTAGATTATCAATTTCCTTGAATTAAGGTCCACTAATTCTCTCGAATCTAGTTTCCTTCAAAACTCCTCTAGCTAATGGCTCTCGCTCACTTAGACTCGTTTCGCCTATTGTCCTTGTGATCTAATTGTGGTAATCTTACCTCTCGGCATCGATTTCAACAATATCAAACTAACAACTAAACCTGGCCAGTATTTAATTGAAAACAATAACAATTGACAACAGGAATTCAAGTACATTAATAGTTAAACTAATATTTATGAGCAAAACATCACCAATTAATCCATGGATCCCCTAGTCCTAGAAAAGAAACTACTCACTCATAATTGAAAGAACAAAAACTAAATCAATAAAAGAAATTAAAATCCTAAACATGATTAAACTAAACAAACCAACAATAATCAAGAATTTAAATCTAAACATAAAACTATTAAAACTAAGAAGATAAATTAAAAATAATATTAAACATTAATTTAGAACAAGAATTGTGATTGAAATAAAACCTGAATGTTATTGATTTAATGATTGACAAGAATTTCACACTTAGAGAGAATTTTAGAGTAAACTAGGGTTTGTAAAAGTAAAAAGGCGTAAAATGACAAATTAGGAGTACAAAGCCTTAAGTACTTAGGCTAATTACGCTAAAAAACACGCAAAAACCCCTTCAGAGCCACCCGCCCGGAGGGGTCCGGGTGAGCAGCCCTCACCCAGGCGCACAGCCTCAGTTCGGGCGGGCAGCTTGCCTTGGCTTTGTTTCTCGGTTTTTTGCTCGTTCTTCCTTAATTACTTCTTTAATTCTTCATTTTAGCACTTCTAATCTTCGATTAAGCTTCCCAAATGACTTCAACTCTTTACTAACTTCTTCAAGTGCTTCAAAAGGCTCGGAAAACAACGATAAATCATCGATTCCTGTAAAATCTAATACAAAGCACAACAAACACTCGAAATAGCAAAAGTTAGTAGAAATGGCTCAAAAGAGCCGTATTAGAGCTAAATGTCAGAAGACCACTAAAAACAATATTGTTAATGGTTGGTTCGCCAAATCGATCTGTACCTGTATAAGTCTTACATCGAGTATGTAAATGTATGGCAAACAGATGAGGAAGATGAAGACGGTAAGGAAATGAATTTTTAACTAAGTGCCTCCCTAGGCACCACATCTCTCTGGTATGAACCTCGTGCTGTTCATACCGACCAAATATTGTCCCTGCAAGAAAATGGTGAGTAATCCTAGCAGAGGGCTGGTGGATCAGGTTAGCCTTGGCATGCTGCCAGTTAGTAAGATGCACACTTGTCAGAGAAAAGCACCAAGCAACATCATCAAAGCCCTTTGGGGGTCTAGCACGCCCCCAACTGGCCAAACCAAATATGGCCCCAAAATCTTCGATCGTTTCATAACAATCGACATTGAACATTCTAAAACTGACACCTCTAACAGGTGCCTTGGGGTTAGGCCGGCAAATTTCAAAAATCAACATAAACTCGTAGGTTATGTCGGGATAGGTCGGGGCATCCATATCGAAAAAACTGTGCATACCCATGGATCTAAACAACTCCTCAGTCTCATCATGAACTCCTAAAGCATGTAATAATTGATGATCTATGAAACGGGTGGTGGTAACCTGACGTAATTTAAGTTTTTCGAATCGTACCTTTTGCTCCTGTGAACCAAAAGCTACTAACCCGTATGTAGGATTGCGTCTGAAACCTTGTGGTTTGTTCCTTGAGCTTGCTCCTACCCGTTGTCTCTTAGGTGCCATTGAAGAGTAGTGAAGGTGATGAGGAACTAAAGGGTATGAGATGAAAGTGATTTTAATTGAGATTTATGGTGGGGATCAAAAAGAGGATGGAAAAATATTAATTTAGGTGAAAATTAGAGTGAATTTGGGTGAGTAATGAGGGAGATATAGTAGAGAGAAGTTAGAGAAAAGGTAGAGAATAATGGAGGATTTGTAGAGAGAGAAAGTGGAGATAAGAAAATGAGAGGTGAGAGAAGGAGGAAGGAGGAAGAAAAAGAAAGAAGAAAGAAAGGCGTAGGAAAGAAAGGAAAAAGAAGAAAAGGAAAAGAAGGAAAAAAGATAAAAAATAAACGCGTGGAGGGCTATCCGCCCGGGGCGAAGGCTGGGCGCTCGGAGGGGGTTGCTCGCCCGGAGGGTCAGGGCATGTGGCTAAAGGGGTGATTTTTTTTGAGATTTGCAAAAAAAAAACTAATTCCTTAAAAACCTACTGCATGCCCGGACCGAAGGTTATCCGCCCGGAGGTGTGCTGTTCGCCCGGACCCACCCGGGCGGACGGCACTTCACGCATTTTTCGTCCTTTTTTCACTTTTTCACCTAAATTGACCTGTAATCACATCCAAAACACTTGGAAAAATTCATTAGTACCTCACTCTCTCCTCACCAAAACTAAGAAATGAGCAAAAAAAAAAAAAGAAAAGTGAAACCTACTAAAAACTAAACTAACTACGGGTTTCCTCCCGCAAAGCGCTTGTTTAAGGTCATTAGCTTGACCATATTACCTCATAGCTCATAGGGGTGTGGGTCTCGGAGATTGATTTCTTCAACCTAGCCAACAACATCACCTTCATAGTAGTGCTAGAGGCGATGTCCATTAACCTTAAATCGCTCCCCTTTCTCGTTCTGAACCTCTACAAATCCGTACTTGCTCACCATGGTGACAATGAAAGGAGCGCTCCACCTAGATGACCTCAACTTTCCGGGAAAAAGCTTCAATCAAAAATTGAATAACAAGACCTTATCACCTTCTACGAACTCCTTTCCTACAATTCGCTTATCGTGCCATTTCTTAGTCTTCTCCTTATAAATCTTAGCACTATCATAGGCTCCCAAACGAAACTCGTCTAGCTCATTTAATTGAATTAACCGCTTCTCACATGCAAGCTTGGCATCCATGTTGAGCTCCTTTACTGCCCAGTAGGCCTTGTATTCCAACTCAACCGGCAAATGACACGCTTTCCCATACACTAACCGATAAGGAGATGTACCGATAGGTGTCTTGAAGGCCGTTCTATATGCCCATAATGCATCATGCAGCTTGCTACTCCAATCTTTCCTTGACTTTGCAACCGTTTTCTCCAGGATAGCCTTGATTTTTCAATTTGAAACTTCCACCTGACCACTTGTTTGTGGATGATATGCTAATCCTGTTCTGTGTTAAACACCTTACTTCTCCAGCAGTTTATCTAGCTTTTTCTCATGTAAGTGCTTTCCCCCGTCACTAATGACAGCTCTAGGGACTCCGAACCTAGGAAAGATAACCTGCTTAAACAATCTCAAAATAGTGTTAGAATCGCAATGGGGGGTAGCAAGAGCTTCCACCCATTTAGAAACATAATCTACAACAACTAATATGAAACATCAAAAATCGATGCCCCATGTAATCACTTAACATCCAATATAGCTGTTTGAGGCATTTCGTGCCTCTGTGAAATATTACCTATTCGTTGGCACGAATCACAAGACATAATGAAAGCTCCAGCATCTTATAGGATAGTAGACCAATAAAAACCCGATTCGAGTACCTTAAATATCGTCTTGGAAGGTCCAGCATGACCTCCATATGGTGATGAATGGCAATGGTGAAGTACACCATAGACTTCCCATTATGGAACACATTTCCTGTATAAACCATCTGCACACTCACGAAACAAGTTAGGATCATCCCAAAAGTATCGCTTAACATCATGCAAAAACTTCTTTTTCTGCTGGTAAGTCAAATCAGAAGGTAAGACACCTCCTACAACATAGTTAGCAAAGTTAGCAAACCAAGGAGAATTTACACAAACTGCAAACAGATGTTCATCAGGAAAAGAATCATCAATGGGGGTAGAGATCTCCCCATCATCATACCGTATCCTCGATAAGTAGTCAGCTACCACATTCTCTACTCCCTTCTTATCATGAATCTCAAGATCGAACTCTTGAAGCAACAAAATCCACCGAATGAGCCTCGGTTTGGCTTCCTTCTTCCCAAGTAGATATTTAAGAGCTGCATGGTCAGTGTAAACAATAACTTTCGAACTTACAAGGTATGCACGAAATTTATCTAATGCATAAACAATAGCAAGCAACTCTTTTTCCGTGGTGGCATAGTTGACTTGAGCTTCATCCAAGGTCTTACTAGCATAATAAATAGCATGTAGGACCTTATTCCTCCTATGACCTAAAACTGCACCAACTGCAAAATCACTAGCATCACACATTATCTCAAAAGGTAAATTCCAATCAGGAGATTGTATAATAGGTGCTGAAATTAATGCATTTTTGATCATATTAAAGGACTCAAGACACTCATCAGTGAACTCAAACTCAGCATCTTTCAAAAGTAATTGAGTTAGTGGTTTCGCAATTTTAGAAAAATCCTTAATAAGCCTGCGATAAAAACCAGCATGACCCAAAAAACTTCTTACCCCTTTAACATTCACCGGAGGTGGCATTTGCTCAATTACCTGTAATTTCGCCTTATCCACCTCAATACCACGCTCGGACACCAAATTTCCCAATACTACTCCTTCATTGACCATGAAATGACATTTTTCCCAATTTAAGACCAAATTTACATGCTCACATCTTTCGAGAACTTTAGTCAAGTTACTTAAACAGGAATCAAAATCAGAACCATAAACACTAAAATCATCCATGAAGACCTCCATTATAGACTCTATGAACTCAGAAAAGATGCTCATCATGCAACGTTGGAAAGTAGCTGGTGCATTACATAAACCAAAAGGCATTCTACGATATGCAAAAGTACCATAAGGACATGTAAAAGTAGTTTTCTCTCTATCATCAGGATGGATGGGAATCTGAAAGAAACCCGAATATCCATCAAGATAACAGAAATACTTATTCTTAGCTAACCTTTCCAATATTTGATCAATAAAAGGGAGGGGGAAATGATCCTTTTTAGTTGCAACATTCAATTTTCTATAATCAATACACATTCTCCATCCTGTAACAACTCTATTAGATATTAATTCATTTTTATCATTACGAATAACAATTGTTCCCCCTTTCATAGGGACTACCTGTACGGGACTTACCCACAAGGAATCAGGCACCGAGTAAATGATACCTGCATCTAGAAGTTTAAGAACTTCTTTGTTCACCACCTCCTGCATGTTAGGATTCAAACGACGTTGACCCTGTATACGGGGTTTATGACCTTCCTCTAAATGAATTCTATGCATACAAAAATCAGGACTAATACCAGTCAAATCATCAATAGTATAACCAATAGCCTTCTTATGGGACTTAAGCACAGACAAAAGCTTATCAAGTTGACTATCAGTAAGAGAAGCACTAACAATGACTGGGTACAACTCCTTATCATCTAGAAAAGCATATTTCAGATTAGAGGGGAGGGGTTCAATCTTAGGTTGGGTTACCTCTTTGACAGAACAAACCCCTTGGGGTAACTCAACAAATTTCTGGCTCTCCTCTGGATTCAATTCCTCACCAATGAGATCCTGGACCAAATTATCGGCATCAGCTGTACCTTCACCTGCACCAACATCAAGACAAACAACAGCCTCCAGAAGATCCTTTGTAGTGGATCGAGGCATATCATTAATAACAATCTCATCAATAACATCAATAACATAACATGACTGTTCCATCATAGGACTCTTAAGAGCAGCATTAGGATTAAAGGTGACTTTATCATCCCCTACAGAAAGAGTCAAACTACTATTTTTGACAACAATAACAGCACCTGTAGTGTGTAAGAATGGTCTACCAAGTATAAGTGGGATATGAGCATCCTCATCCATATCTAACACAACAAAATCAATACGAACAAAGAATTTCCCGACTCTCACCGGGACATCCTCTAAAATACCTTTAGGGTACTTCACTGTCCTATGTGCCATCTGCAAAGTGATGTTAGTAACCTTCAAAGCACCCATATCAAGTTTTTTGCAAATAGATAAAGGCATGACACTAACACTGGCCCCTAAATCACATAAAGCTTTATCAATAAATAATGGGCCAATGTTACAAGGAATAGAAAAACTCCCCGGGTCTTTCAGCTTAAGTGGTGACTTGTTTTGCAATATAGCACTGCACTCCTCCGTAAGTGCTACTGTCTCCACCACATTCAACTCACGTTTCCTGCTCATAATATCTTTCAAAAATTTAGTGTAAGTACAAATATGAGTTATTAAATCAGTAAACGCAACAATGACCTGCAAATTCTTCACAATATCTAAAAATTTACTGAAATGATTATCATTCTTACTCCTGGTCACCCTGTTTGGAAAGGGACACTTAACCTATGACCTCGGGATCGTATCAATCGATGTGTCATCTACCTTCTCCTTAGGTGCTTCAGCCTCCTTATCTGGAACTGTCTGTAAATCTTCAATCATCACATCACTGGTCTTCTTAGCTCCACCTGCAACATCAATTAAAAATAATTAAGAACATTATTTAAATTAAAAATAATAATAAACATTAATTAAGAACAAGAATTGAGATTGAAATAAAACCTGAATATTATTGATTGAATGATTGACAAGAATTTCACACTTAAAGGGAATTTTAAAGTAAACTAGGGTTTGTAAAAGTAAAAAGGCGTAAAATGACAAATTAAGAGTACAAAGCCTTAAGTACTTAGGCTAATTACGCTAAAAAACAAGCAAAAAACCCTTCAGAGCCACCCGCCCGGAGGGGTCCGGGCGAGCAGCTCTCACCCGGGCACACAACCTCGGTCCGGGCGGGCAGCTTGCCTTGGCTCCGTTTCTCGGTTTTTTGCTCGTTCTTCCTTAATTACTTCTTTAATTCTTCATTTTAGCACTTCTAATCTTCGGTTAAGCTTCCCAAATGACTTCAACTCTTCACTAACTTCTTCAAGTGCTTCAAAAGTCTCGGAAAACAACGATAAATCATCGATTCCTGTAAAATCTAATAAAAAGCACAACAAACACTCGAAATAGCAAAAGTTAGTAGAAATAGCTCAAAAGAGCCGTATTAGAGCTAAAAATCAATCGGGATCGGGGGTAAAATACATATCAAATATCAACTTATCAAACTTCTGATCCATGTTGCGGGCGCATAGGTAAATGGGGATTAAAGGGTTGCGCCCGCATGAACCAAGTTGAGCACCATTTTGACAATCTTGCTTATTTCTTCCCTCAATTCTTTGAATCTCATTCGTGACTTTTCGCGACTTGGCACGCATCCCGAGGCAAGTACTTTTTGACTCATTTCAGCTTCCAATGACTTCATAACTCTTTATTACGCTCTTGTAACATATAAACAAAACCGAAAGCCACGGGTAATAACCGAAAAAGTATAAAATAACCAAAAAAGGTTCTAAAAGTCAACTAAAGATGCTAAAACCGTCCCAAAACATAACTTAACATCGAAAGTAGATATTTAGTCAAAACAAAGCCATAAACTTAACTATTTTGCACAAGAATCAACCGAAAATGAGGGGAAAACACAACATAAAACACGTATATCAAATTCCCCCAAACCGAACCTTTGCTCGTCCCGAGCAAAACACAACGAAATTGATTACACCCCATAAAAACAAAATAAGCATCACAACTCAAGAGAACATCCGAAGACACATGGATCAAAGCCAGCCAGTCAAGCACCCAATTATCGTCCTTTCTAAATACGGGTCAAACAAAACCAACCAAGCAAGTTTAATGAATCGATGACTAGAGTAGCTTACGGGTTGTCACTCCACACAATTAATGATGAGCTTATAAAAATAAATCTCTAACCCTCACCTCCCAACCAAATATGGAATGCAATACCAAATGTGTTTAAATGCAATTTTAAGAACCCGAAACTCACATCTCACACCTCATGCAAGTGTTTGAGGGTATACACTCATCCTAAATGTCGACTCGGAATGCAATTAATACTCTACGACCTTGACAAAGGATTCACTTCACAATAACCATAGCATGTGCACGAAAATCAAAAAGGACTTTAATAAGCTAGTAATGTGGCTAGGGTGATGGGTAGGATAAAATTTGGGATAATGTGGTGGAATGCCGGGTATACGCATATAGAATCAAGGAAAATCTTCAACATTCCCCAACATCCAATTCAACCAAATCAAATCAAGCCAAACTTTTCTTTATTTTTCACATCAACACCATACTTCTCATAATTCAATCATCAACCACTACTTCACAAACTTGAAACTTCTTTCTTTTTTTTCATCTGTTCTTTCTTTTTTTGTTCAACTTTGTTATGCTTTCACTAAATTTTTTTTCACTTTATTTTTCATGCATAACAAAACATAGTTTCATGACTCTTAATGATTTGTTTTTGCTTAAAATTCAATAAACAAACATAATCATCACACGTACATAAGTAGGCCATGAATAAAATATGACTTTTTAATTAACTACAATAGCCTAGACATTGGTATGCAGAGCCTTATATGTGAAACTTTATAATTTAACTTTCAACAATAACATTTCCACTATTTCACTATCAATCCATAACACCCTTCAAAAGTCTATTTTAACAACATCACAACTACTTCAACTCCCCCAAACCAAGTTTGGGCATATAATGCATTATGTAGCAAGGCTAATAGGCTTGTAATGTGGCTAAAGTGTAAATGAAAGGAATAAAAGCTCAAAACATGGGATCAAGGGGAAAATATAAATGTAAGAAATGAAATTCTGAAGCTCAAAAGAGGAAATGAGAGCCTTTTATCATGCGCAGCATTCACAAAATCCACAATTAAAGTTACTAAAATCCAAAGTCAAACCCAAGATCATAATTGCACCAAGAACTAAGCACACATGAAAGGAAAATATGAATGAATTTATATTCAAAAGTGGCTCAAATCCTCCCATTAACACAGTTCAAGTCCAAGACTCAAGCAAGGTTGAGAAGAGTTGACCAATAAAAGGAAATCAAGCAATCAAATTCAAGTCATAGCCAACAAATTACACATGCAGATCCATCCGCAGTCAAGAGTTATAAAGTTTTCAAAATAAGCACAAGGGGTACAAAAGTAGTCAATTCCAACAATAAAACTCAACCGGGACACGAATAATCCATTAAGCCAATTCTCTCTAAAATTAAACCTAAGAAAGCAGTACTATCTTTTTGGTCACATGTAAACTCCCATTCCTACCGAATGGTACAAACCATGCAACAGTCCTACGAAAGCAACAAAACTAAACTAAGAAAGCAATTAAAACTAACTAAGCACACAAAACAAAACAAAAGAGAGGTTGGAATGATCTAACCAAACCGGTATCAATTCCTAACAGGAGTCCAACTAAGTACTGAATCAATAACACATCCCGCTCGAAATACATCCTAAAAAGGAAAAGAAACAAAACAATCTCCAAAGAAAGAGGTAAAAAAAAATAAAGGAAACAGAAAAATAAAAGAAAACAAAGCAAAAATAAAAATTAAAAAAAAAAAAACTAAGCAAAAATATACAAAAATACATAAATCCGGGACAAATAAGCATGCAAAACATAGGAAGGAGGTGAAGCCAAGCTCTACTGACCGGGTCCCTAGTACCTAGGATAGTACTGGTCATAGAACGACTGATAGAGATAAGAGGTGGGCTCGGTGCTGGGATCATATGTAGGTGGCCAGTTAGGATGGTTCAAGAATCCCTGAACCGTCCTAGCTGCAACATTGCTCGTGTGGTCCCTCCGGTGGACTCTCTGTAGCAAATCAACATCAGAACGGAGTCCTCTAAGTGAATGTTCTATCCTGTCGAACCGCTGCTGGTTATAGAGATGCATGTCATCAAATCGGTTCATCAGGGGAGTCATGTTGAATGTGGAGGAGGAGTGACCAGCATAGGTATGTCGTGGTGCCTCAGGTCGTGGTGGAGCTGGTGGACGCTGGGGCTGGCCGCCTACTTGCTGGATCAGGTTGACCATCTGCACGACCCTCTCTAAATCTGCCCTCTCCTGTAGTGGGATGTTGTCAGGTGGGATCCTCCAAGGGTTCTGGCCGTCTGGATGCTCCTGGTAGGTGAGACTAACATAGGCGTTAGGTAGGTAACACCATGAAATTTCCCGAACACACCAAACAAACTTCTCTCTGTGCCCTCTCTGATAATGTCTAAGGAGGTTAGCAGCTCTCAGGGCAGTCGTGTCAAGGTAGGGGTTTTCCTCGACCGGGTTTAGCTGGTGGATCTGCTCAGTATGACCTAGATAGTGGGCCAACCATGTTATCATGCCACCTATATAGATAGTGCCGGTGTTAGTAATCCCCTCTGCAATTTCAGCAAACCGGTGAGCTAGAAAAAACCCGAAGTTATAATTGAGAGGCTATCTGGCATATCCCTCTGTCACCATCCATAATAGTCTGATCTCATCAGGGTAAACTTGACCTAACTCTCCTCTAGAAAATAGGCAGTAAACCACAAACCGTAGGAAGTACCGAAGGGCAGGATGCTAGACCTCCGATGTTTTGGTAGTGGTAGAAGTGAAGGTGGAGCTGCCATCAATAATTCTCTCCCACCAAGCTCCCTCAAAATACAGTCCCCACTCATGCTCAGCTGTAGACCATACTGCATTTTCGGGGTTCCATAGAAACCTCTCATTTAGTTCATCAACATCCATCTCATAGTGCTGTCCGAAGATGGTGAAGCTGATGTGTGTCTTTCTTTCAGCATTAGGAGTCTCCTGTGAATTATGGAAGTGGTAACTGGATAGGAACTCCAAGGTGAGCTCTCGATATGTGTGTGGGACCTGCTGAGTTTTTCCATCAGGACCGGCTATGGTAGCGTTGATCTAGTTTCCCCATCCAATCTGGTAAGCCATTCTCATCACTTGATCGGTGATACCAAGCTTGTCACATGTTTCTTTGTGGAAGAACCGTGTGGATCTGATTGTTCTTTTGGAAAGCTTATCAAGACGTTTCTGCCTGTCCTGACGGTTTTGAGGTGGTGTTCTGGAGGATGATGGCTGCTTTCTCTTTGAAGCTGAAGAGGATGCCCCGGTTTTCTGAGACTTCTTGGGGCCTCCGTCAAGTAATTTGCCAATTGATTTCCTCATGATCCTACAAAACATATGCAGGAAAGACAGAAATTAGCATTCCATTAAAGCAAGTCTCGAAACCAAAATCGTGCCAATCATGAAAGCATAAAGAATAATGAGATATGAAAGCATGATCAAGGAAAACAATCAAGGCATTATAGTCATCATACAGTCAAAGTTACAAACAACGTTTTGCGGAAATTTCGGCATGACCCGTTTGTAAATGCAACTAACCCAATGAGAACTACAAAGTTCCAATCAACTAAAGCCAAGAGCACAACTAAAAGCATTCAAATTTAAGCATTACTTGCATACTGTGCCTCCAAAACCAACATGTCCAAGCTCATATTCGCAAAAGAGCATCAAGTGCAACACTAAAAACCAACTTCCACCATAATATGCATTCAACCATTGAACAATTAATGCCTTAAAAACATCCAAACAACTTCAATGAGACTTTAAGAGCAAGTAGAAATGACTAGGTAAGATAAGTAGCAACTACTAACCAATTTATAAGCATAGAGTTCAATATGGAAGTTGCTAGTGAAAATTCATGAGCAAAGCTAGAATGCTAAGTAAGCATGAAGTAATCCAAAGCATGATTTTAAGCATTCTAAAGACTTTAAGCATGGATTTAACTAGTTAACACTCCTAATTAACAACAACTTCATGAAATCATCAAAAATTTCATGGAAATCTTACTCAACAATAAAGCATAAAAACTTCCAATTATATATAATTAACAACTCCAAACATGATAATGAAGCATAAAAATTGCTATTAAACACTCATGAACAACAACAATCAAGTTTAGAATGATCAATTAAATTCGTAATAAAAATACCCAAAAATCGAAAATTCATGAAAACTTCATAAAAATTGGATAAAAAGGAAGTTATACCTTAGTAGACGATAATAGAGCAAGAAATTTGAAGAAGCAACCCAAAAATCAAGCCCAAAATAGTTCGAATTTTTGAACCCTAGGTTATGCGATTCGTGATATTTTTCCAAATTTTAACTCCAAGATGTTGTTTAGAGTAGTAAGAGGAGTGTTTTTTTAAAATTTGAATTGATTTGGAGTAGTATGGAGTGAGTTATGGTGATTTGAAGTTGAAGGTTTTTGGGGTTTTAATGGTGTGAGATAGGAGGAAGAGGATAGATTGAGAGTTTAAGAGATTAAAAAATGAAAATAAAAATAATATTAATGATAAAAACATATAATAGTAGTAGTAGTAGTAGTAGTAGCAGTAGCAGTAGTAGTAGTAGTAGTAGTAGTAGTAGTAGTAGTAGTAGTAGTAGTAGTAGTAGTAGTAGTAGTAGTAGTAGTAGTAGTAGCAGTAGCAGTAGCAGTAGCAGTAGCAGTAGCAGTAGCAGTAGCAGTAAGCTAAACTAAACTACGAAAGCACACAAAAACACGCAAAAACATGCAAAAAGAGAAAAGAAGGGATAGAAAGCTCGGGTTGCCTCCCGAGGAGCGCTCTTTTAAGGTCACTAGCTTGACCATGGCTGCATTAGTGATCAAGGTGTCTTAGGATCATCGAGTTGGATGACTTCAACCAAACCGATGACATCGCCTTCATAGTATGGCTTCAACCTTTGACCGTTAACCTTGAATATTTCACCCTTTTCACTTTGAACTTCAACATAGCCAAATTTGTTGACATTTATCATTGTAAAGGGGCCACTCCATCTGGATTTCAGCTTTCTAGGGAATAATCGAAGTCTTAAGTTAAACAATAGAACCTTATCACCGACTTGAAACTCCCTTTTCATGATTCGTTTATCATGCCATCTTTTCATCTTTTCTTTGTAAATTTTGGCACTATCATATGCTCCTATCCGAAATTCATCCAATTCATTCAACTGTAGCAACCGTTTTTCACCCGCAAGCTTGGCATCCATGTTTAATTCCTTGATTGCCCAATAAGCTTTGTATTCAAGTTCTACTGGAAGATGTCACGCTTTTCCATAAACCAATCTATATGGGGAAGTGCTAATTGGAGTTTTAAATGCTGTTCTATACGCCCATAAAGCATCATGAAGCTTGTTACTCCAATCCTTTCTTGATTTCGCAACCGTCTTATCTAGAATGGACTTGATTTCTTGGTTTGAAACCTCGACTTGAGCACTAGTTTGTGGGTGATATGCTAATCCCGTCCAATGTTAAACACCGTATTTCTCTAGCAACTTATCCAACCTTTTCTCATGAAAGTGCGTTCCCCCATCACTGATGATAGCTCTAGGGACTTCAAACCTAGAGAAAATAACCTGCTTAAACATTCTTAAAACGGTGTTAGCATCATTATGGGGAGAAGCAATTGCTTCTACCCACTTGGAAACATAATCCACAACGACCAATATAAAACGATTACCGTTAGAAGAAGGGAATGGACCCATATAATCAATGCCCCAAACATCGAAGATTTCAACTTCTAAAATACTTGTTTGAGGCATTTCATGCCTTTTTGAGATATTACCTGTCTGTTGGCACGAATCACAAGACATGACAAAGTCTCTAGCATCCTTGAGTATCGTAGGCCAATAAAAACCGGATTGTAATACCCTAAACATCGTTTTGGCGGGTCCAGTATGTCCTCCATAGGGTGATGAGTAACAATGGTGCAGAACTCCATAGGCATCTCAATCTTGTACACACTTGCGATATAAGCCATTTGCACACTCACGAAACAAGTTAGGGTCATCCTAAAAATAACGCCTAACATCATGTAAAAACTTTTTCCGTTGCTGATAAGTAATATTGGGAGGTAGCACTCCAACTACAAAATTACCATAATCAACAAACCATGGAGTATTAGAAATCACAGCTAGAAGATGATCATCAGGAAAAGAGTCATCAATAGGAGTTGAAATCTCCCCATCTTCATATCGAATCGTAGATAGGTGGTCTGCAACCACATTCTCTGCACCTTTCTTGTCATGGATTTCTAGATCAAACTCCTGAAGGGGCAAAATCCACCTAATAAGCCTCAGTTTGGCTTCTTTCTTTCCAAGTAAGTACTTTAAAGCTGCATGGTCAGTGTAAATAATAACTTTCGAACCTATAAGATAAGAGCGAAATTTATCGAGAGCATACACTATAGCAAGAAGTTCTTTTTCAGTTGTAGCATAGTTAATTTGAGCTGGATCTAAAGTCTTACTAGCATAGTAGATAGCATGCAAAATCTTGTCTTTCCATTGACCTAACACGTCACCTATAGCATAGTCACTAGCATCACACATAATTTCAAAAGGTAATTCCCAATCAGGTGATTGAAAGATTGGTGCTGAGTTTAGTGCTTGTTTGAACAAATTCAAAAATTCAAGGCATTCATCGGTGAATTTAAACTTGGCATTTTTTAATAGCAGTTGGGTTAAGGGTTTAGCAGTTTTAGAAAAATCTTTGATGAATTTACGGTAAAACCCTGCATGACCTAGAAAATATCTAACACCTTTGACACTTACTGGTGGAGGTAATTGTTCAATAACTTGAATTTTAGCTTTATCTACTTCAATACCTCTTTCAGAGACTAGATGTCCTAGGAAAATTCCTTCCATCACCATAAAGTGACATTTCTCCCAATTGAGGACCAAATTCACTCGTTCACATCTTTTAAGCACTTTAGTCAAGTTAGCCAAACATGAATCAAAATCAGTACTATAGACACTAAAATCATCCATGAAGACTTCCATGCTAGACTTTATGAACTCAGAAAATATAGCAATCATGCATCTTTGAAAGGTGGAAGGTGCATTACATAGACCAAAAGGCATTCTACGGTAAGCAAAAGTGCCATAAGGGCATGTAAATGTAGTTTTTGATTGATCATCAGGATGGATAGGTATTTGAAAGAAACCAGAGTAACCATCTAGATAGCAAAAATATTTATTAGTTGCTAGCCTTTCTAACATTTGATCAATAAAGGGGAGAGGGAAATGATCCTTTTTGGTGGCGACAATTAATTTCCGGTAAACAATGCACATTCGCCAACCTATAACAACTCTAGTAGGGATAAGTTCATTTTTATCATTTCGCACAACAGTTGTTCCTCCCTTCTTAGGGACTACCTGCACTGCACTTACCCACTGAGAATCTGACACAGCATAAATGATACATGCATCAAGAAGTTTGAGAACCTCTTTCTTCACCACTTCCTGCATGTTAGGGTTAAGTCTCCTTTGTCCCTGTATACAAGGCCTATGACCTTCTTCTAAATGAATTCTATGCATGCAAAAATAAGGACTTATTCCAGTTAGATCATCGAGTGTATAACCAATAGCCTTTTTGTGAGTTTTAAGCACAACAAGTAACTTATGAAGTTGACTATCAGTAAGTTTAGAGCTAACTTTAACTGGATACATCTCGGCACCATCTAGAAAAGCATATTTCAAATTAGGGGGAAGGGGTTTCATTTCAGGCTGTGTTACTTCTTTGATGGCATATAATTGTTGAGGCAATGATTGGTACCTTTGGCTCTCCTCTAAAGTCATCTTCTCATTGTTCAATTTATGGCCTATAGCATCAATTTCCGAATCTCCTTCACTTGCATTAGCATCCAAACACAAAATGGCCTCTAGGGGATCCTTTGTAAGGGATCGAGGCATGTCATCCAAAACAATTTCACCAATAATATCGATCTTATAACACGACTGCTCTATCATGGGATTTCTCATTGCATTATTAAGATTAAATGTTACTTTGTCATCCCCTACAGAATGAGTTAAGCTTCCATTTTTAACATCAATGACGGCACCTGAAGTATGTAAGAAAGGTCTACCTAGAATGATAGGGACATGAGCATCCTCATCAATATCAAGGACAACAAAATCAACAGGAATGAAAAATTTTCCTACTCTAACAGGTACATCCTCTAAAACACCCTTAGGGTATTTTACAGTTCTATCCGCCATCTGCAAAGTAACATTAGTAAATTTAAGTTCTCCCATGTCAAGCTTCTTACAAATTGATAAGGGCATCACACTTACACTAGCTCCTAAATCACATAGAGCCTTATCAATAAATAGAGGACATATATTGCATGAAATTGAAAAATTGCCAGGATCCTTCAACTTAGGAGGAGATTTGTTTTGAAGGATAGCACTGCACTCCTCGGTAAGTGCAACTGTCTCTGTTACATTCAACTAACGTTTCCTGCTCAAAATATCTTTCAAAAATTTAGTATAAGTAGGCACTTGAATAATTAAATCAGTGAAAGGCACAGTAACTTGCAAATTTTTAACTATTTCAAGGAATTTACGAAAGTGATTATCGTTCTTACTGCTGGTTACCCTGTTCGGAAAGGGTAACGACACCTTTGAGGGAGGAATTGTATCAGTAACTGAATCTGCAGCTGGAGCTTGCTTCCTTGGTGCTTCATTATCCTTTGAGACTTCATTCTCCTTTTCTGCAGCTACTTCCTCAAGGTCTTCAATAATAACCAAACTAGTCTTCTTTATTCCATCTGCAGCCTTGTTAGCATCATCATCAGGCATTGTAGGACCTTCATAGTAAGTACCGCTCCTTGTTGCAATGGAATTGCAATGATCACGAGGTGGATTGCTTGATGAAGCATTTGATGGAGCAGGTTGAGGAGGAAGTTGGCTTTGTTACCTTTGAGATGATGATTCAGCAATATATGCTACTTGAGTCTCTAATTGTCGATTGTGGGCCTGCATAGCTTCCATGGCTTTCGGCATCTGCATCATCATATTCTTCAGTTCTGAAATCTCATTGCTAGATGGCTGTGGAGGTGCTGGGAGTGGTGTTGGAGGTGGTGGTCTACTAAAACCTGGTGGTTGAGGTGGAGCAAACCGTTAAATCTGCTGTTGCTGTGGTACAAAATGTGGTTGCTGCTGTGGATTTTGAACATTTCTAGTATTCTTGTAGGAGAAGTATGGATGATCTTTCCAACCACGATTGTATGTGTTAGAAAAGGGGTTATTCTTGTAAGCTTGAAATGCACATACTTGCTCCATAGAAATATGACATGCTTGCATACTATGCCCAAAAGAACCACAAAATCACAAAAGACATATGTAGCTCCCGAAAGTGCAGCCATTGCAGCTACCATCATTGGATTAGAGGATGGTGTGTTGATCTTGTCTAGCTTCTCATGAATTGCATTGATTTGTGAAGCCAAACTCTCATATTTGTCATCTACCACATGTTTTCCTCCTCTCTTAGCATGTCCTCTAGGATTACCAAATTGAGAATTATGGATGGCAATCTCCTCAATTAGATCATAAGCACATTAATTTCTTGGTTCATGAATCGACCACTAGTAGCGGAATCAAGCAAAATTCTACTCTCATTACCCAAACCATTATAAAATGATTGCACTGAAAACCACTTCTCAAGTCTGTGATGAGGGCACATTCTCTTCAAATCCTTGAATCTCTCCCATGCATCATAAAGAGTTTCATCTGTTTCTTGGTTAAAATTCATAATTTGACTCCTAAGTTGTGTAGTTCACTCCGGAGGATAGTACTTCCTTTGAAAAGCAAGAGCTAAGTCATCCCAACTATTACTAGTATCCATGTTCAAACCATTAAACCAAGATCGAGCTTTCTCCTTTAATGAAAATGGAAACATCGTACGTCGTATGTAATCTTGAGATACACCAGCTTGCTTGATTGTATTGCAGTACTGAATGAAGTTATTCAAATGTAACTTCGGATCTTCCTTCATTGTGCCTGCAAACTGATTCCTTTCAACCATGTTCACCAAAGCTGGCTTTAATTCAAAATTCAGTGCCTCTATATCAGGAACTCGGTATCCACCTCCCACTGTTGCAGAACTCAGCTGAGAATAGTGTTTTAAGGACCTTGCTGGTGGTGGTGGCGGTTGCGGTGCATCATTCCGTGGTGGGTTGTTCTCGTTGAAATGTGATTCTGACATCTCTTCCTTATCTGAACTATCGGAAATGTTCAACTCAGCAAAAAGTTGTGTCAAATCAACCAATGTTCGTTCGGAAAGAATGGCTCTTCGTGATCTCCACTTCCTTCTACGGCTACTCTTATGCAATGATCTTTCCGGTTAAGGATCAATCCAAACCGGCATACAACCTAATACCTGCACACAATCGGAACTTCGAAATCGAAATGAGAAATACCTCAAAGAACGTGAAGGTTCCTTGAGGGGAGAAAATAAAACCGAAAATAAAAATAAGAAAACACTTTAAACCCGACTAATAGAATTAAAAATTTCCTCCCCAACAACGGCGCCAAAATTTGAACAGGCTATCGCACACCTCTCAAAAATAACCGAATAACTCTAGCTAATATAGCTAGGGAAGTAGGGATCGAATCCTCAGGGAAGCTATTAAATTCTACTAGTTCTAAAAAGCCTAAAGTGTGTAAGGAGCCTTGGTGTAAATTTCGGTAAATTATTACTAAGACTAAGAAGACTAAAAACGAAACTAAAGAAATGACGAGAAATTATTAATTAAACTCTATTAATGGAAACCTAGGGCTATCGGTTCACTATGATCAATCAACAAACTCAATTAACGCTCGCTAATCAATTCATTGGCATTTATTGAACTAGGGCTCACTAATTCTCTCGAACTTAAACTCCCTCAAAACTCCTTTACCGGCTCTCACTCTCATAAATTTGTTTTTGCCTATTATTCAGTGGTCTAATTGTGGTAATCTTACCTCTCGGCCTCGATTTCGACAATAACCTAACTTACAACTAAATCTGGCCACAATTTAATTGCAATCGATAGAATTCAATAATAAGAATTCAATATTAAAAGCCAAGAACTAATTAGAAAACATAAATTAAATTCACACCATGATCATAGATCCCCTAACCCTAGAGAAAAAGACTACTCACACATAATTAAGGGAACAAAAACAAAAATCAAAATTAAATAACATGATCATGAACAAAAACTAATTAAAACTAGAATTAAAACTAAATTAATTACTAATAAAACTAAATTAAGAATCAAAATAGAAAACTAATTAATCTAACCTAAAAACTAAGAAACTAAAAAGATTCATGAATTTAAAGGAATTGAAAAGCATAAGGAAAGAAATTACCAAAATAAAGATGAAATTGCATTAATTGAAAGCTTGAATTGTTGAACAAAGTAATTAATACTAAAATTCTAGGGAGAATAATGGTTTTTGGATTCCTAGGTCTAAAAATATGATAAAAACTAGTTAGGGTCATGCCCCCTTTACCTAGAGTATATATACTATTTAGGTTTTATTAAAATAAAACCCACGAAGCAAAACCGCGAATAAAAGCCGAACGGATCAAAATCCGCTTCACCTGCGCCCGCATAGGTCAAATCCAGTTTGTTCCCTGCGCCCGCATGGTGAATTATGAGTGAGTTCTGATACTTCTGATCTATGTTGCGGGCGCTTAGGTAAATGGGGATTAAAGGGCTGCGCCCGCATGAACCGAGTTGAGTAACATTTTGACGATCTTGCTTATTTCTTCCATCGATTCTTCGAATCTCGTTTGTGACTTTTCGCGACTTGGCACACATCCTGAGGCAAGTACTTTTTGACTAATTTTAGCTTCCAATGAATTCATAACTCTCTATTACGCTACTGTAACATATAAGCAAAACCAAAAGCCACGCATAATAACCGAAAAAGTATAAAATAACTAAAAAAGGTTCTTACAGTCAACTAAAGACGCTAAAACCGTCCCAAAACATAACATCGAAAGACGATATTTAGTCAAAACAAAGCCACGAACTTAACTATTTCGCACAAGAACCAACCGAAAATGAGGGGAAAACACAACATAAAACACGTATATTAGAATCCATGAACATAAATTAACTAAAACAAAGATTAAAACAAAATTAATTACTAAGAAAATTAAACTAAAGAACTAAATTAACAAAAGTAATTAAATTAAACTAAAAACTAACAAAACTGAAAAGAATCATAAACTAAAGAGAATTGAAAAGTAAAGGGAAAGAGATTACCAAAAGAAGAATTGAATTGCATTAATTGAAATCGAATCGTCAAGAACAATCTAATTACTTCTAAAATTCTAGAGAAAGTGTTTTAGGAATCTAAACCTAAAAATTATGATAAAAACTAGTTAGGGTCGTGCACCCAATGCATGGGCTTTTTATAGGATTTAGGTTTTAATTAAAACCCACGAGCTAAATCCACGCTGAAAAGTTGAACGGACCCCTAAGCGTGTCACCTGCGCCCGCAGGGAACAAAAAGGATTCCTTCCCTGCGCCCGTAGCTAGCCTATATTGGGACATTTGAAGCTGCTGTTTTATGTTGCGCCCGCATAGAACAGGGGCCTCTTTGGCCTATGCGCCCGCATGCATTATTTAGAACAACATTTTGAAGATCTTTATTATTTCGTCGCCCAATATCTTCAAATCTCGTTCGTACCTTCTCGTAACTTGGCACGCATCTTGAGACAAGTACATTTTGACTCGTTTTAGCTTCTACTAACTTCATAACTCCCTATTACGCTCCTATAACATATACAAAAAAAACGAAAATCGCGCGTAATTGTAATACCCCACATTTTCACGTATTTTAACAAAGTATTTTTGTATTTCAGACGTATAACCTGCATATTTATTCGAATAATTTTAGTATTTTTATTGAAAATTAGGTTCAATAAAGGTATTAAGTAAGAAGAAATTAACAAAAATATAGTAAATAATAAAGTTTTAGTTAAAAGCATTAATTGTGTTCTTAAATACTATTTTTGTGATTAAAAATGTTTTAAAAACTTCTAAAAATAGTTTTTTAAGGTTTCCTAATTCACTTAGGAGTGTTTATGGGCCCCACCGAAATCCTACTTTAAGGCCTATAAATATCCTACAAAACCTAAAATTCTTAAATTTTACTTATCATACTAGTCAATTAGGATTCCAAAAATTTAGAGTGAGAAAAAAAACTTTTAGATCCGAATAAGAAAAAAAAAAGTCGGAAGTTCGAAGAGAAAAAAAATATTTTGGAGCCTCGGGATCCGCGCCCAGCCGGACCCCGCCGCAGGAGCAGCCAGCCGGCCGCCATTGCCGGACCTCCTCCCCAATTTTTGGTATATTTTCGACTTTTATATAAAAAAAATTCTACCTCTTTATTTTTGATTCAATTTTACAAATTTATGATTATAATTGTGTTTAATCATGTTTTTATAAGTTTAATCATGTTTTGATATAGGTATGAATTGTTTTAAGGCATGAATTAAATTTGTTGTTCATGAAATTATAAATTAGGGTTTGAAAAATTAATAAAGTTATGATTTTTATGAATTTTATGTTCTAAACTTCGATAGTATGATCATAAATTATTGTTTGGTAAGTTTATGATGTTGTTATTAAATTTAGATTGACTTTTAAGGGTTTCAGACTTGTGTTATAAAGCTTTCAAGATTTTATAATAATGAATTTGAGTTTAATAAATATTATAAACATGTTTAATCATATGAAAAATTGTTCTAAAGCCTAGATTGACTTCATAAACATGTTAGTAGATTGTAGAAGTGTTTTGACATGAAATCATGATGTTTTCATAAGTCTTTCATGACTTTAATGTTTAGAAATAAATCTAAAATTTTAATAAAAACAAGTTAAATTGAGTTTAAAGTGCCCAAATTGCACTAGTATGATCATACATCAATTAAATAGCCTTTTAAAGTATGTAAATAGCATAAATTGATCATGTAAGTAAGGTAATACATTATATGATCGATTTGTGTCATTTTCGGAAGTTTTCAAGGAGTTTTGATAAGTTTAGATTGCTGTCCACTTTTCTAAAGTGGCATGAAAATTTTATTAAGGTTTTATAAAGTATAATTCAGTCCCGAAAACTAAGTAGAATTGTAGTAGAGAAGAAAATTGAAGTATGGAATTGATTAGAGACCAAATAAGGAATGTTTTGGACAAATTTTCCAAATTTAGAAGTTGGTTAAGGTTGTTGTAGAATTTAGTCAAAAAGGTTTTTAATTTAGCTCGGTTTTTCTTGTGTAGGAGACATTGATTAAGTCCACTTCTAGAGTTGTGGCGAAGCACAACTATTTTACAAGGTACATAAGTACTAAAGGCAAACATAGGAGTTTAGAATGCATGCTTTAGAAATTCTGGTTTTATATAAATCTTGTATGCTTGTTTTGGAACATGAATTTATATGCATGACAAGTTGTTAGTAGCATGTTTCTAATGTGAATAACATTCCATGTTAAATAGAAAGTTTAACTTTTCATAAGCTTGAGTTGGAATGTTCTGATCAGTATAGTCTGGCCAACAGTTTTATGAATAAAGGAAGAAGATAATTATTAAAGTTGATTAGATATGTAATCAACAAGAAAGGTAGTAGTGAATTTGTTCACATGATTAATAGAATTAATGAGCAATTATTTATGCATATAAGACCACTCACTGTTTAATGTGTGGTCAAGAAGAAAGTAAGTTATAATACCACTCACATTAATGTGTCGTAAAAAAGAAAGTAAGTTGTTAGCCACTCACAGATAATGTGTGGTACAGTAGGTTCAGTTTAATTAAAGGACCCACAGAAGTTGATTTGGAATCACCTTAAAGTAAATATAATGAATATTGTTGCTTGATTATATGCATGTCTCTATGTGATGTTGCATGAGAGTAATGACAATGTTAAAGCTGTTAAATCACGTGAAGTGTAAGAGGATTCGCACCAAAACTATTGGAACGTATATACCTTGAGTATGAACAAAGGGGGGGGGGGGGGGGGANGGGGGGGGGGGGGGAGAGTCATATGGGGTAATCCACGACTTCTAATTAGAGTACAAGACATTGTACTCTTTTATATTATAAATACGGTGGATATCCGTCACCTCGTGTGACATAGGTAATACCTTCTTGGAGTTGCTCCCAAGTTGGTACCCAATAGGGCGATTTTAAAAGAAAGGAAACCCGTTCGATGCCGAATCCAAAAGTTAAATATAATAATAATTTTTTTTGAGTCCATGTACAGGTAAAAAGGTTGTCAAAGGTAAGTTTGATTTCCTTTTGTTATTGCATGGTCTTTAGTATTTATGTACTCACCTTTGCTAACTATTTGCTTTGTGTCTATGGCTTTGTCTTGGACTTGGCCCTACAATGACCCACTTGTGGTGAGTAGTTGTCTAGAAAAAGTAAAGCTGCAGGTACAAGTGGGCATAAGCCATTTCATGTTGGGATGGAGTGAGAGCGCTTGATGGTTGTAGTTTTACTTTATTTCAATTGCTCTTAGAGACTAACGTTTATTGGTTGTTTGGATTTTGAAAGACTTCTGATTATTAATTTTGGTTGTGTTTTAAAAAAAAAAGCCATTAATATGGTTCTGAAGTGTAATAAATTTAAAGTTGATTTTATTTTAAAGTTGTTTGAAGTTTAGTTTTAAATTGTGTTGGTTTTAAAGACTTTCGTTGTAGTACTTTGATAAAAGCCTTAGCCGTTATCACGGTGGCGGTGATACTTTGGTTTTTCCGTATATAGTAGTTTAATAAATATTATATCTACTAGTTCAACATGTTTTCCGGAAAAATTAGGAAGTAGAAAGTTAAGGAAAATCCAGGGTGTTACAAAGTGGTTACCTGAGCCTAGATTTTGAAATAAAATGAATATTATTTTTGGGGTACCCCAAGTTTTATTTTTGGAAAGAGAAATTTCTTAAATTGGAAACTTTTGAAAATGGAATCTTTCTAAAAATACTAATTTCCTAAAATGGAAAGTTTTGAAAAATAAATTATGTGTGCAGGTATGCATGGAATTCAGGTATGTATTATGTGTTATCGCTTTTATACCATGTGGTGAGTTTGGGTAGGAAGTTGGGCATGTAGGATAGACTTTGTTTCTGTTCTTTCATGCTTTGAAGTTTATAATCAAGGTGATGCTTATGTGGATAGTTGGGTGTAAACAAAATTGTATGTTAGCCACTAGACTTTCTTTTTGCAGAACTGTTAGTTGTTTGTTTGTTTTGTTCTTTTGGGAAGGATGAACCGTTAGTTTTAAGTTTTGTGCAGGATGACGCATAATATACCTAGTAATTATACTCAAATGGGGACATTGGAGAAGAAAGATCATGAAAGTCCACCTCAATATGTTTGCAAGAACCGGTTCTACTATTGGTACATGAGTCGGTGTTGAAGTTACCACAATGGGATAAACCTGACCAAGTAGCCACTTTAATTGTTAGGTGTTTACCCGACCGATCACCCTACTTAGAAATTAAGGTGAATTTTAGTGACTTTCAATTTCTTGGAGGCCTTCCGAACTATGCTAAGTATAAGGATGTCGTTGGTCAATGGGGTTGTGACTCGAGGTTCTTGAAGGGGTACATTGCTAAGAAGGAAGAGGAGTGTCAACAAATGAATGCGAATAAGGAGACCCCACCCGCACCAAGCCAAACAGATAGTCAATGCAGTGAAGACCAAATGGAAGAGGAGACTCCTACAGGTTCGAAGATTGATGAATCCAAGGATAGTTCATGCTATGAAATTGAGGTCCCAAACCCAGTAACCTGGTATATGTTGACTTGATAACGGACTCTGAAGAAGAGGAAGAAGAATCAGATCGTGAGGAAGTCATGGCAGGAGGAAAAGAGGAAACATAGGAAGAAATGGGGAAAGACAAGAAATATGTCATCAAGAAATATCTTGATAACATTGGAAGACCTAGAATTCGTACCGAAGAAATATGTTATGTCGAAAGACAAGAAGGACAATGTTAATATGTAGAGACCTTGTTTAGAAGTAGTTAGCTGTTTATGTCTACTGTTTTAATGCCTAGTTGGACACTATAAGTTATTTTTTATATTAGTTTGAATAACTGGCAGGGAGCCATAAGCAGTAATTGATACGAATATCAATGAGCAAAACTTCGAGGGTTTGGGTTTGATTGAAGGTGGAAAACAAGATGCAACCATGGGAGAGTTAGTGGCTTATGGAGACACAAGGCTCCTAGGGTTGGCTAGGGTGGATTTTTACGTGTGCATGGTAACATGTACAAGCTTTTTCACGTAGTTAGCAAGCAAGCATAGTTAGTAGTTTAGGAGTGTTGAGCTATATGGGTTTTCTTCCCACGTCATTTGATAGGGTTTTACCATATGGTGTTTTGTGATTTTCTTGATTAGTTTATGAGTCATGGTTGATGGAATCAAACATGGGAAACACAGAATTGAAGGTTTCTTGAAATAAAGATTGAAGCTTAAAGGGTTTCTTGAAGTTCTTGAAATCGGAAGTCCAACAAAAATCAACGAGAAACATAGCAAGTTATATGGCGGGATTTTTGAAAGATTTTTGAAGATTTGGGCAACGTTGTCAACGGTGATTTCCGTGTTGTTTGACTTGGTCAACTTGAGTTAGTTTTTCGGAAATATGGTCCTTAGATTTGATTCTCAAAATATCTAAGATTTAGACTAGAAATCAGATTACAAAATATATGGTGCAAATATTGTATCCGGTTTTGTGGAGATATTCTTGTTATCCTAATCTTAGTTTGTTATACCATATATCTAAGGTAGTTAGGATTTGTTTAGGGTACTCGAATATTGTGTGTTTTGTTTAGCTATAATTAAATAGGATGTAAAATACATCAAATTCAGATTAGAGTGATTAAACACAAGTTGTTTCCGGTTTTCATTGTTTCACGAAGTAAACAAAAATTTGTGAGGATTCTTGTGAAGAATTCGACGAGTGAGTGGTGCTTTTGAGCTTTATCTCACGTGAGGATAGTTCTTAGGATTTGAGGGTGCTTTGCTTTAATCAAATTCTATCAATTATTCGCCTTAGAAGTTCGAATTTGTGGTGCGTTGCTTTATCAAATTTGAAGTCTAAGTTTATTTTGTGTGAGTAGCGTTTGTTTATAACAAAATTCACATCAGTAATTGGAGAAGTTGGGTAATGAAATGATTCTATGATTAAAGCCTTAATTAGAATAGAACCAAGGGAATTATTTTAATTTCTTATATGCTTTATTCTTATTCTAATGGTTGTGTAAACAATCAAGACAAAGTGAATCATTCACTCTAAATGAAGGAAATTTCTTTTATGAGATGAAATGAAAAGGTGTTTTATGATTTAGGTCTCTATGTCCTAACTTATAGTTAGACTTAATACAAAGGTCTTTTCCTCTACAGGAGAAATAGAATGGATGAACGTAACAACAATCTGCTGAATGAGGTAGTAAGGCAATTAGCTACTGTAGCTAAACAGTTAGCTGCCAGAGGAAATGGAAATGGTAGTGATCCTGCTAGGGAACTCTTCAAGAAAATTTCTCAAAGCAAGCCACCCACTTACCAAGGAGAGAACAATCTAACTGTTCTAGAGGGATGGTTGAGAGAATTCAATAAATTGTTTGGCGCAATTGTGTGTCCAGAGGAGTTTAAGGTGAACCATGCTATTTACTATCTTAGGGGAGAAGCTGAATTATGGTGGTCACAGAATGAGGCTGTAATAACGGCTTTACCAGGATTTAATTGGGAAATGTTTCAGGAGCAAATTCGTAATAAGTTTCACCCTGTGTTTCTTTAGAAACAGAAGGCTGAGGGGTTCCTAGAACTTAGAATGGGGAGTATGTCTGTTACTGAGTACTACCTCAAGTTTATAAAGCTGTCTAGGTTTGCTCTTGAGGCTGAGAGCTAGTCGTTTTGAGAGAGGGGTACCCTTAGACTTACAATCACAACTAGCTTGACAAATTTTTGAATCCTTTAATGACTTATATGGTATGGCTGCACACTTGTATGCCATAGACCAAAAGAAGAAGGAAGTACAGAAGGAGAGTGAGACGAGGGAGAAAAAGAAGGATGGTGGAGGAAACTTCAACCAACAAGGGAGTCATGGTGGATATAAGAGACCTCGCTACAACAACTTCCAGGGTAATAGGGGAAACTTTGGGAAGCCTAATTCTGGAACTGGGTATAAACTCAGATGGCTAGTCAAGGAGGGCGTGTATACTTCTTGAACAAGTGTCCCAACAACCACCCAGGAACAAGACTGTGTAGGGAACCCAGTGACTAGTAGGTTGTGTAATAAACTTGGACACCGTGAGTATGAGTGCTTCTCTAAGAACAAAGGAAAGGAGGGACAAAATTCTCAAGCTAAGGGGAATTTAGTTGGGGCACAACAAAAGGGTTTTCAAGAAAATATGGGGGGAGAGGTGAACTCTGAAGCCGGAAGTAGGTATGGGAGTGGAAATGGAGGAAGATAGCCTCAGACCTCAAACACTAGGAAGCTGAATGTGATAGCTCGAAGCGAAGCGGATGCTAATAAGGATGTGATCACCGGTACTTTTTCTATTCATTCCTTACCTGTTAAATTTTTGTTTGATTCTGGTGAAACATACTCGTTTGTTTCTAGTAAACTCTTAGAAAAGTTAAAACCTGTGTTGGGAAGAGTAGATGCAGTAGACATGTCAATAGTGTTACCTTCGGGACAAGAAGTGCAATGTTCAAGGAAATATCAGGATGTTCCTATTGTAATTGAGGGAGTGGAGTTTAAGGCTAACCTAATCGAGTTTGATTTAGGTGACCTAGAAGTGATCTTAGGAATGGATTGGTTCAGTAAACATAAGGCTGACATCCAGTGTGAAAGACAGAAGATCTCGTTGATAAATAAGGGTAAGAAGGTGAGTTATTTGAGGACAGGAACACCGAAACACAACAAAATAGTGTCAATAATGAGATTCGCTAGGTTTGTGAAAAGAGGTTTTCCGATTTACCTTTGTAGTGTGCAGGATGTGGATCAGATTGAGACTGCTAAACCTGAGGATATTGAAGTAGTGAAGGACTTTCTTGATGTGTTTCCAGGGGAGATTCCACGAATGCCACCGAAGCGGGAGATTGACTTTACTATAGACTGAGTCCCAAGAAAAGCACCTATTTCCAAGGCACCCTATAGGATGGCGCCTGCGGAAATGAGCGAATTGAAAGAGAAGTTGCAGGATTTGTTGGAAAAGGGGTACATTAAGCCTAGTGCTTCACCTTGGGGAGCACCAGTGCTGTTTGTGAAAAAGATAGATGGGAGTTTGAGGTTATGTATTGACTATAGGGAGCTGAATAAAGTGACGATCAAGAATAAGTATCCATTGCCAAGGATTGATGACTTGTTTGATCAATTGAAAGGAGCTATGGTGTTTTCGAAAATTGACTTAAGGTCAGGATACCATCAATTCAGGATTGCTAATGAGGACATACCGAAAACAGCTTTTCGCACTCGGTATAGACATTACGAATTCACTGTTATGCCTTTTGGGTTGACCAATGCACCAGCAATTTTTATGGATTTAATGAATAGAATCTTCCAATGGTTTTTGGATAATTTTGTAGTCGTTTTCATTCATGACATATTGGTGTATTCTAAGAGCAAGGAAGAACAAGTGGAGCATTTGAGGACAATCTTGATTACATTAAGGGAAAATGAGTTATATGCTAAGTTCTCAAAATGTGAATTCTGGTTGGAGAAAGTAGTATTTTTGGGACATATCGTGTCTAAAGAGGGAGTTGAGGTAGATCCAACCAAAATTGAAGCAATTAAGGAGTGGCCTACACCGAAGAATGTAACGGATGTACGGGTTTTCTTAGGGTTAGCAGGTTACTATAGAAGGTTTGTGAAAGACTTTTCGAGGATTGCTAAACCCATGACTTTGTTAATGAAGAAGGACTATAAGTTTGAGTGGAGTAATAAATGTGAAGAGGCATTTCAAACTTTAAAAGAACGTTTGACTACAGCTCCAGTGCTGACTTTTCCAGATGGAAGTGACTCTTATGATGTGTTTAGTGATGCTTCTAAAAATGGTCTAGGATGTGTATTGATGCAAAATAGAAAGGCGATAGCTTATGCCTCAAGACAATTGAAACCATATGAGGTTAACTACCCTACACATGATTTGGAGTTAGCAGCGATAGTGTTCGCCTTGAAAATTTGGAGACATTATTTGTATGGAGTGAAATGTAGGATATACACAGACCATAAGAGTTTAAAGTACTTTTTCACTCAAAAATATTTAAACATGAGACAACGGAGATGGCTCGAGTTGATGAAGGACTACGACCTGGATATTCACTACCATGAAGGGAAAGCCAATGAGGTAGCCGACGCTCTGAGTCGTAAAACGAAACATGGAATGAATACCTTAGTAGTTGCTAATGAGCTATGTAAAGACATGCAAAGATTGAGCTTGGAAATAGTGAAGGAGGGAGAGTTGGAAGGGATTCTTTGCAATCTTAGTATCCAACCAACAATACTCAAGGAAATTAGGAAGAGTCAAGAAGGGGATGTAAAACTGGAAAGAATTAAGTAAAAACTAAAAGCAAGAAAGCCTATGGATTTTAAGATTCATGAGGATGGAAGCTTAAGGTATAAGGAAAGGTGGTGTGTACCACAGAAATGTGAGGATTTGAAGCGAAGGATAACGGAGGAGGGTCATAGTACCCTGTATTCAGTGCATCCTGGAGGCGATAAACTTTACAAGGATCTAAAGAAGATGTATTGGTGGCCTAGAATAAAGAGGGAAGTGGCTGAATTTGTGAGTAAAAGCCTTACTTGTCAAAAGGTTAAATTTGAGCATAAAAGACCTCAAGGAGAAGTTCAACCACTTGAAATACCAGGATGGAAATGGGATAGCATTTCAATGGACTTTGTGACTCACTAAGTCAGCAGTGTTTATACCCTTGAAAGAGACTTGGAAAATGGAGCAACTTGCAAAGTCTTACATAAAATATGTTGTGAAGTTACATGGAGTTCCAAAGGATATCGTGTCGGATAGGGATTCTAGATTTCTTTCGAAATTCTGGAAAAGTGTCCAGGAGAACTTTGGCACGACCTTGAAAATGAGTACAACTTTCCATCCAGCAACTGACGGGCAAACAGAGAGGACCATACAGACCTTAGAAGACATGCTAAGGGCTTGTGTTATGGACTTCCAAGGAAGTTGGGAGGATCACTTAGCTTAGATCTCATTGAGTTTTCGGACAACAATAGTTACCATGCAAGTATTGGCATGGCACCCTTTGAAGCTCTATATGGAAGGAAGTATAGGAGCCCTTTGTGTTGGAACGACATAAGTGAAACGGTAATTCTAGGGCCTCAGTTAATAGAGGAGACTACAGAGAAAATTAGAGTAATACAAGCAAAGATTCAAGCAGCACAGGATAGAAAAAAATCCTATGCAGATCAAAAGCGCCAAAATGTTGTGTTCAAAGTTGGCGACAAGGTGTTACTTAAGGTATTACCAATGAAAGGAGTAATGAGGTTTGGAAAGAAAGGAAAGTTAATCCCAAAGTACATAGGACCCTATGAGATCTTATAAAAATTAGGAAAAGTAGCTTATAAGATAGCACTACCAATGGAGTTGAGCAAAGTTCATAATGTTTTCCATGTGTCGCAACTAAGGAAGTATGTGCCGGATGAGTCACATGTGTTGTAACCTGAAGCAATAGAGTTAGACCAAAGTTTGACCTATGAGGAGAGGCCAAACAAAATCCTAGATAGTAAGCTTAGAGATACTCGTAGCAAGAGTGTCAAGATAGTGAAAGTGTTGTGGTCTAACCAGGAAACCGAAGAAGCTACTTGGGAAGCTGAAGATTTAATGAGAGAAAAGTATCCAGAGCTTTTTCAGGTTAGTAGTAGAGTTACGGGGACGTAACTCCTTTTAAGGAGGGGGGGGGGGGGTAGAAAGCGACCATTTTCGCGAGTTTTACCCTCAATGTTCCAAGTTTTTACGAGCTTTTATGACTTTTAAGTAAGAAGTTTCATGTTTGTCTAATAGAAGTTGTCAAGTAAGGTCTAAAGTCTACAACAACATAGAAGTTTCAGTAACAAAGTATGAAGTAAAAGTAGTCTCTATTCAAATTCCATACAATAACCTACACAAAGTTTCGGGACGAAACTTCTTTTAAGAGGGGTAGACTGTAATACCCCACATTTTCACATATTTAAACAAAGTATCTTTGTATTTCATACGTATAACCTGCGTATTTATTCGTATAATTTTAGTATTTTTATTTAAAATTATGTTCAATAAAGGTATTAAATAAGAAGAAATTAACAAAAATATAGTAAATAAGAAAGTTTTGGTTAAAAGTATTAATTGTGTTCTTAAATAGTATTTTTGTGATTAAAAATGTTTTAAAAACTTCTAAAAATAGCTTTTTAAGGTTTCCTTATTTACTTTGGAGTGTTTATGGGCCCCACCAAAATCTTACTTTGAGGCCTATAAATACCCTACAAAACCTAAAATTCTAAAATTTTACTGATCATACTAGTCAATTAGAATTCCAGAAATTTAGAGTGAGAAAAAAACTTTTAGTTCCGAAAAAGAAAAAAAAAGTCGGAAGTTCGAAGAGGAAAAAAAATATTTTGGAGCCTCGAGATCAGCGCCCAGCCGGACCCCGCCGCAGGAGTAGCCAGCCGGCCGCCGTGCGCCACCTGCCGACCACCACTGCCGGACCTCCTCCCCAATTTTTGGTATATTTTCGACTTTTGTAAATAAATAAAAAATTTCTACTTCTTTATTTTTGATTCAATCTTACAAATTTATGATTATAATTGTGTTTAATCATGTTTTTATAAGTTTAATCATGTTTAGATATAAGTATCAATTGTTTTAAGGCATGAATTAAATTTGTTGTTCATGAAATTTTAAATTAGGGTTTGAAAAATTTATGAAGTTATGATTTTATGAATTTTTAGGTTCGAAACTTTGATATTATGATCATAAATTATTGTTGGGTGAATTTATGATGATATTATTAAAATTAGATTGATTTTTAAGGGTTTTAAACTTGTTTTATAAAGTTGTCAAATTTTTATAATCATGAATTTGAGTTGAACAAATATTATAAACATGTTTAAACGTATGAAAAATTGTTCTAAAGCCTAGATTGACTTCATAAACATGTTAGTAGATTGTAGAAGTGTTTTGACATGAAATCATGGTGTTTTCATAAGTCTTTCATGACTTTAATGTTTAGAAATAAATCTAAAATTTTAATAAAAACAAGTTAAATTGAGTTTAAAGTGTCCAAATCGCACTAGTATGATCACACATCAATTCTATGATGAAATATATAAATTTTAGTATGTTTTATGATGTTTAAGAGTGGTTTTAAGCATGTTTAACATGCTGTCCACATTTTATAAATTAATTAAATAGCCTTTTAAAGTATGTAAATAGCATAAATTGATCATGTAAGTAAGGTAATACATTATATGATCGATTTGTGTCATTTTCGGAAGTTTTCAAGGAGTTTTGATAAGTTTAGATTGCTGTCCACTTTTCTAAAGTGGCATGAAAATTTTATTAAGGTTTTATAAATTAAGTCCCGAAAACTAAGTAGAATTGCAGTAGAGAAGAAAATTGAAGTATGGAATTGATTAGAGACCAAATAAGGAATGTTTTGGACAAATTTTCCAAATTTAGAAGTTGGTTAAGGTTGTTGTAGAATTTAGTCAAAAAGGTTTTTAATTTAGCTCGGTTTTCCTTGTGTAGGAGACATTGATTAAGTCCACTTCTAGAGTTGTGGCGAAGCACAACTATTTTACAAGGTACGTAAGTACTAAAGGCAAACATAGGAGTTTAGAATGCATGCTTGAGCAATTCTGGTTTATATGAATCTTGTATGCTTGTTTTGGAACATGAATTTATATGCATGACAAGTTTTTAGTAGCATGTTTCTAATGTTAATGACATTCCATGTTAAATAGAAAGTTTAACTTTTCATAAGCTTGAGTTGGAAAGTTCTGATCGGTATAGTCTGGCCAACAGTTTTATGAATAAAGGAAGAAGATAATTATTAAAGTTGAATACATATGTAATCAACAAGAAAGGTAGTAGTGAATTTGTTCACATGATTAATAGAAGTAATGAGCAATTATGTATGCATATAAGACCACTCACAGTTTAATGTGTGGTCAAGAAGAAAGTAAATTATAATACCACTCATAGTTTAATGTATGGACAAGAAGAAAGTAAGTTATAATACCACTCACAGTTAATGTGTGGTAAAAAAGAAAGTAAGTTGTTAGCCACTCACAGATAATGTGTGGTAAAGGAGGTTCAGTTTAATTAAAGGACTCATATAAGTTGATTTGGAATCACCTTAAAGTAAAGATAATGAATATGGTTGCTTGATTATATGCATGTCTCTATGTGATGTTGCATGAGAGTCATAAAAATGTAAAACCTGTTAAATCACGTAAAGTGTAAGAGGATTCGCACCAAAACTCTTGGAACGTATATACCTTGAGTATGAACAAAGGGGGGAGTCATATGGAACAGTGATCTATGACTTCTAATTGGAGTACAAGACGTTGTACTCTTTTATATTATAAATGCGCTGGATTCCCGTCACCTCGTGTGACATAGGTAATACCTTCTTGGAGTTGCTCCCAAGTTGGTGCCTAATAGGGAGATTTTAAAGGAAAGGAAACCCGTTCGATGCCAAATCCAAAAGTTAAATATAATAATAATTTTATTTGAGTCTATGTACAGGTAAGAAGGTTGTCAAAGGTAAGTTGAGTGCATGTTTGATTTCCTTTTGTTATTGAATGGTCTTTAGTATTTATGTACTCAGCTTTGTTGACTGTTTGCTTTGTGTGCATGGCTTTGTCTTGGACTTGGCCCTACAATGACCCACTTGTGGTGAGTAGTTGTCTAGAAAAAGTAAAGCTGCGGGTACAAGTGGGCATAAGCAATTTCATGTTGGGATGCAGTGAGAGCGCTTGATGGTTATAGTTTTACTTTATTTCAATTGCTCTCAGAGACTAACGTTTATTGGTTGTTTGGATTTTGAAAGACCTCTGATTATTAATTTTTGTTTGGTTTTAAAAAGGGCCATTAATATGGTTCCGAAGTGTAATAAATTTAAAGTTTATTTTATTTTAAAGTTGTTTGAAGTTTACTTTTAAATTGTGTTGGTTTTAAAGACTTCCGCTGTAGTAATTTGATAAAAGCCTTAGCCGTTATCACGGTGGCGGTGATACTTTGGTTTTTCCGTATATAGTAGCTTAATAAATATTATATCTACTAGTTCAACATGTTTTCCGGAAAAATTAGGAAGTAGAAAGTTAAGGAAAATCCAGGGCGTTACAGTAATAACCAAGGAAGCATAAAATAATTGTAGAAAGCTCTTAAAATCAACTAAAGACGCTAAAACTGCTCCAAAACATAACTTAACACCAAAGGACGATATTTATCAAAACAAATCCACAAGCTCAACTATTTAGCATAGAAATCAACCGAAAATGAGGAAAAACACAACATAAAACATGTATATCAAATTCCCCCAATCCGAACCTTTGCTCGTCCCGAGAAAACACAACAAAATTGACGACACCTCACAAAACAAAATAAACGTTATAACTCAAAAGAACATCTGAAGACACATGTATCAAAGCCAGCCAATCAAGCATCCAATTACCGTCCTTCCTAAATACAAGTCAAACAAAACCAACCAAGCAAGTTTAATGAATCGATGACTAGAGTAGCTCTCGGGTTGTCACTCCACACATGTAATGATGAGCTTATAGCAATGGAGCTCTAACCCTCACCTCCTAAACAAATATGGAATGCAATGCAAAATGTGTTTAAATGTAATTTTAAGAACCCAAAACATGTTTGAGGGTATCCACTCATCCTAAATGTCGACTCAAAATGCAATTAATACTCTACGACCT
The DNA here is from genome assembly GCA_016808085.1 of Suaeda aralocaspica. Taxonomy (NCBI): domain Eukaryota; kingdom Viridiplantae; phylum Streptophyta; class Magnoliopsida; order Caryophyllales; family Amaranthaceae; genus Suaeda; species Suaeda aralocaspica. The sequence goes on along the minus strand of PYUH01000032.1, from coordinate 410,126 downwards.
TGAAAAAGGATTCACTTCACAATAACCATAGCATGTGCACGAAGATCAAAAAGGACTTTAATATGCTTGTAATGTGGCTAGGGTGATGGGTAGGATAAATTTGGGATAATGTGGTGGAATGCGGGGTATACGCATATAAAGTAGACGAAAACCGTCAACAACTCCAAAAATCATCAACATTCTCCAACATCCAATTCCAAGCAAACCAAACCAAAATTTTCTTTCAAATTCACATCAACACCATTAATCTCATGATTCAATCAATAACCACTACTTCACAAACTTTTAACTTCTTACTTAATTTCCTAAATTTCAAACTTTTCACTTTATTTTTCAATTACTTCACTTCTTTCATAATTTTACAGCCTATTATGCTTTTAAAACTTTTTCCTTACTTTTCATGCATAATGAAACTTAGTTTCACAACTCTTAATGATTCCTTTTTTGCTTATAAACTTAATAAACAATAAAAACAACCATCACACATACATAACTAGGCCATGAATAAAATATGACTTTTTAATTAACTATAACAACCTAGACATTGGTATGCAGAGCCTTAAATGTGAAACTTATAATCAAATAATCTTCAAAACAACATTTCAAACTATTTCACCAACAATCCTCCAAAACAACTATCAAAAGTACATTAACAACATCACAACCACTCCAACTCCCCCAAACCAAGTTTGGGCATATAATGAATTATGTAGCAAGGGTAATAAGGCTTGTAATGTGGCTAAAAATACCATTGAAAAGAATAAAGGCTCAAAACATAGGATCAAGGGGAAATATATAAAAGTAGAAAATGAGAAGGCTCAAAAGAAGAAATGAAGGCCTTTTATCATGCGTAACATACAAAAAATCCACAATTAAAGTTACTAGAATCCAATGTCAAACCCAAGATCATAATTGCACCAGGAACTAATCACACATGAAAGAAAAATATGAATGATATTATATTCAAAACTGGCTCAAATCCTCCCGTTAACACAGTTCAAGTCCAAGACCCAAGCAAGGTTGAAAGAGTTGATCAATAAAAGGAAATCAAGCAATCAAATTCATGTCATGGCCAACAAATCACACATGTGGATCCATCCGCAGTCAAGAGTCATAAAGTTTTCAAAATAAGACAAGGGGTACAAAGTAGTCAATTTCAAAAATGATACTCAAGCTGGAACGAGAATAATCCATTAAACAAACTCTCTCTAAAATTAAACCTAAGAAAAACAGTACAATCTTTTTGGTCACATATAAACTCCTATTCCTAATGAAAGGTACAAATCATGCAACGGTCCTAAGAAAGCAATAAAACTAAGCTAAGAAAGAAATTAAAGCTAACTAAACACACCAACAGAGGAGAACGAGAAAAAGAAGAGGTTGGAACAGTCTAACCAAATCAATTTCAATCTCCAACAAGAGTCCAACTAAGTACTAAATCCAAAATACATCCTGCTTGAAATTAATCTTGAAAAGGAAAGAAAACAAACCAAACTCCAAAGAAACTGGTAAAAACAAAATTAAAAAAAAAAACTAAACTAACAAGTTAAAGAAAACATAATTTAAAAAAATCCTCCCCCCAAACCAAACTTTGTCCCGTCCCGGGACAAATAACCATGAAAAATAGAGGAAGGAGGTGAAGGCGAGCTCTACTGACCGAGGCCCCAATACCTGGGATAATACTGGTCATAGATTGACTGGTAAGGATCGAAAGTAGGCTCGGAGTTAGGATCATAAGTGGGTCGCCAGTTAGGATGGTTTGGGAAGCCTTGGACCGTTCCGGCCTCTACATGGCTCATATGCTCCCGCCACTGGACTCGCTGCAACAAATCAACATCAGATCGGAGTCCTTGAAGAGAATGATCAACCCTATCAAACCTCTGCTGGTTGTAGAGGTGCATATCATCGAGGCGGTTCATCAATGGTGATTTATCAAAAGTGGAGGAGGAGCGGCCGGCATAGTTGTGTCTCGGAGGCTCTGGTCGTGGTCGGGCTGGATGGCGCTGAGGTTGGCCGCCTGCCTGCTGTATCAGGTTGACCATCTGAACTGCTATCTTTTCGGAATCTTCCCTCTCCTACAGTGGGATGTTATCAAGTGAAATCCTCCAGGGGTTCTGTCCATCTAGGAGCTCCTGATATGTGAGGCTGACATAAGCATTAGGCTGATAGCACCGTGAGATCTCCCGAACACACCAAACAAGTCTCTGACTATGCCCTCTCTGGTAATGTCTCAGAAAGTTTGCGGCTTTAAGGGCAGCTGCAATACCCCACATTTTCATGTATTTAAACAAAGTATTTTTGTATTTTATACGTATAACCTTCGTATTTATTCGTATAATTTTTGTATTTTTATTGAAAATTATGTTCAGTAGAAGTATTAAATAAAAAGAAATTAACAAAAATATAGTAAATAATAAAATTTTGTTTAAAAGTATTATTTGTGTTCTTAAATAGTACTTTTATGATTAAAAATATTTTTAAAAACTTCTAAAAATAGTTTTTTAAGGTTTCCTAATTTACTTAGGAGTGTTTATGGGCCTTAACAAATCCTACTTTGAGGCCTATACAGACCCTACAAAACCTAAAATTCCAAATTTTACTGATCATACTAGTCAATTAGGATTCCAGAAATTTAGAGAGAGAAAAGAAAAATAAACTTTTAGATCCGAAAAAAAAAAAGAAAAAGAAAAAGAGAGAGTCGAAATTTCGAAGAAGAAAAAAAAATTCTTAGAGCCTTGGGATCCGTGCCCAGCCGGACCCCACTGCCGGCCACAGCACCACCATGGCAGCCACCCGCTGCACCGCCGGACCTCCTCCCCGTTTGGTATAATTTCGAAACTTTTACAAAAAAAAATGAAAAAAAAATAATAAAAAAATTCTACTTCTTTATTTTTGAATCAATCTTACAAATTTATGATTATAATTGTGTTTAATCATGTTTTTATAAGTTTAATCATGTTTAGATATAAGTTTGAATTATTTTAAGGCATGAATTAAGTTTGTTGTTCATGAAATTTTAAATTAGGGTTTGAAAAATTTATGAAGTTATGATTTTATGAATTTTTAGGTTCTAAACTTTGATATTATGATCATAAATTATTGTTGGGTGAATTTATGATGATGTTATTAAGTTTAGATTGATTTTTAAGGGTTTTTAATTTGTTTTATAAAGCTGTCAAATTTTATAATCATGAATTTGAGTTGAAAAAATATTATAAACATGTTTAAACATATGATAAATTGTTCTAAAGCCTAGATTGACTTCATAAACATGTTAGTAGATTGTAGAAGTGTTTTGACATGAAATCATGATGTTTTCATAAGTCTTTCATGANCATGATGTTTTCATAAGTCTGTCATGACTTTAAAGTTTAGAAATGAATCTGAAATTTTAATTAAGGAAAAATTAACAAATATAATCCCAACTATGGGCGTTCACCTAATAAAAGACCGAACTTTGACTAATCCAAAAATGGACCCAACTTTCATGCTTCTTTTCCAATTTTGGACCCTCCTAAATTTTAACCTGTAAAATTAAGTAAATCTTACTAATTATCCAGTTTTTTCTTAACATTTGGAGGTTTTGGGTGGAAGGGATGGTTGTGGTGGTGGTTTCGAGTGGTCCTGCTTCATCAGAAATCGGATAATTAGCAGGATTTACGAGTTAAAATTTAAGAGGGTCCAAAATTGGAAAATGGGCATGAATGTTGGGTCCATTTTTAGATTAATCAAAGTTCGGTCTTTTATTATGTGAACACCCATAGTTGGGATTATATTTATGAATTTTTCCTTTAATAAAAACAAGTTAAATTGAGTTTAAAGTGTCCAAATCGCACTAGTATGATCACAAATCAATATTATGATGAAATATATAAATTTTAGTATGTTTTATGATGTTTAAGAGTGGTTTTAAGCATGTTTAACATGCTGTCCAGATTTTATATATTAATTAAATAGCCTTTTAAAGTATGTAAATAGCATAAATTGATCATGTAAGTAAGGTAATACATTATATGATCGATTTGTGTCATTTTCGGAAGTTTTCAAGGAGTTTTGATAAGTTTAGATTGCTGTCCACTTTTCTAAAGTGGCATGAAAATTTTATTAAGGTTTTATAAAGTATAATTCAGTCCCGAAAACTAAGTAGAATTGTAGTAGAGAAGAAAATTGAAGTATGGAATTGATTAGAGACCAAATAAGGAATGTTTTGGACAAATTTTCCAAATTTAGAAGTTGGTTAAGGTTGTTGTAGAATTTAGTCAAAAAGGTTTTTAATTTAGCTCGGTTTTTCTTGTGTAGGAGACATTGATTAAGTCCACTTCTAGAGTTGTGGCGAAGCACAACTATTTTACAAGGTACATAAGTACTAAAGGCAAACATAGGAGTTTAGAATGCATGCTTTAGAAATTCTGGTTTTATATAAATCTTGTATGCTTGTTTTGGAACATGAATTTATATGCATGACAAGTTGTTAGTAGCATGTTTCTAATGTGAATAACATTCCATGTTAAATAGAAAGTTTAATTTTTCATAAGCTTGAGTTGGAATGTTCTGATCAGTATCGTTTGGCCAACAATTTTATGAATTAAGGAAGAAGATAATTTTTAAAGTTGATTAGATATTTAATCAACAAGAAAGGTAGTAGTGAATTTGTTCACATGAGAAATAGAAGTAATGAGCAATTATTTATGTGTATAATACCACTCACAGTTTAATGTGTGGTCAAGAAGAAAGTAAGTTATAATACCACTCACAGTTAATGTGTGGTACAGGAGATTCAGTTAAATTCAAGGACTCACATAAAATAAGTTGGAATCCCCTTAAAGTAAAGATAATGAATATGGTTGCTTGTTTGTATGGATGTCTTTCTGTGATATTGCATGAGAGTCATAACAATGTCAAACCTGTTAAACCACGTAAAGTGTAAGAGGATTCGCACCAAAACTCTTGGAAAGTATATACCTTGAGTATGAACAAAGGGGGGAGTCATATGGAACAATGATCTAACACTTCTAATTGGAGTAAAAGACGTTGTACTCTTTTATATTATAAATGCGTTGGATATCCGTCACCTCGTGTGACATAGGTAAAACCTTATTGGAGTTGCTCCAAGTTGGTGCCCAATAGGGTGATTTTAAAGGAAAGGAAAACCTGTCGATGGCGAATCCAAAAGTTAAATTTAATAATAATTTTATTGAGTCCATGTACAGGTAAGAAGGTTGTCAAAGTTAAGTTGAGTGCATGTTTTATTTCTTATTATTATTGCATAGTCTTTAATAGTTATGTATTCAGCTTTGCTGACTGTTTGCTTTGTGTGTATGGCTTTGTCTTGGACTTGGTCCTACGATGACCCACTTGTGGTGAGTAGTTGTCTAGAAAAAGGAAAGTTGCAGGTGCAAGTGGGCATAAGTCATTTCATGATGGGATGGAGTGAGAGCGCTTGATGTGGTTGTAGTTTTACCTTATTTCATTTACTTTCAGAGACTAACGTTTATTTGATTATTGGGATTTTGAAAGACTTCTGATTATTAATTTTGGTTTGGTTTTAAAGGGCCATTAATATGGTTTCGATGTGTAATAAAATTCAAGTTGATTTTATTTTAAAGTTGTTTGAAGTTTAGTATTAAATTGTTTTGGTTTTAAAGACTTCCGTTGTAGTACTTTGATACAAGCCTTAGCCGTTATCACGGTGGCGGTAATACTTTGGTTTTTCCATATATAGTAGTTTAATAAATTTAATATCTACTAGTTTAACATGTTTTCCGGAAAAATTAGGAAGTAGAAAGGTAAGGAAAATCCAGGGTGTTACAAAGTGGTTACCAAAGCCTAGATTTTGAAATAAAATGAATTTTATTTTTGGGGGTACCCTAAGTTTTATTTTTGGAAAGAGAAATTTCTTAAATTGGAAACTTTTGAATATGAAATTTTTCTAAAAATAGTAATTTCCTAAAATGGAAAGTTTTGAAAAATAAATTATGTGTGCAGGTATGCATGGAATTCAGGCATGTAATATGTGTTATCGCTTTAATGCCATGTGGTGAGTTCGGGTAGGAAGTTGGGCATGTAGGATAGACTTTGTTTTTGTTCTTTCATGCATTGAAGTTTATAATCAAGGTGATGCTTATGTGGATAGTTGGGTGTAAACAAAATTGTATGTTAGCCACAAGACTTTCTTTTGGCAGAACTGTTAGTTGTTTGTTTTGTTCTTTTGGGAAGGATGGACCATTAGTATTAAGTTTTGTGCAGGATGACGCATAATATATCTAGTAAGTATACTCAAATGGGGACATTGGAGAAGAAAGATTATGAAAGTCCACCTCAATATGTTTGGAATATCCGGTTCTACTGTTGGTGCATGAGTACGGTGTTGAAGTTGCCACAATGGGATCAACCTGACCAAGTAGCCGCTTTAATTGTTAAGTGTTTACCCGACCGACCACCCTACTTAGAGATTAAGGTGAAGTTTAGTGACTTTCATTTTCTTGGAGGCCTTCCGAACTATGCTAAGTATAAGGATGTTGTTGGTCAAATAAGTTGTGACTGGAGGTTCTTGGAGGGGTACGTTGCTAAGAAGGAAGAGGAATATTAACAAATGAATGCGAATAAGGAGACCCCACCCGCACCAAGCCAACCAGATAGTCAATGGAGTGAAGACCAAATGGAGGAGGAGACTCCTACAGGTTCGAAGACTGGTGAATCCAAGGATAGTTCATGCTATGAAATTGAGGACCCAAACCCAGTAATCCCAGTATATGTTGACTTGATAACGAACTCTGAAGATGAGGAAGAAGAAATAGATTCTGAGGAAGTCATGGAAGAAGGAAAAGAGGAAACAGATGAAGAAATAGGGGATGATACTAAGGATGACCCAAAATTCGTACCGAAGAAATATGTTATGTCGAAAGACAAGAAGGACAATGTTAATATGTAGAGACCTTGTTTAGAAGTAGTTAGCTGTTTACGTCTACTGTTTTAATGCCTAGTTGGACACTATAAGTTATTGTTTATAATAGTTTGAATAAGAGACAGTAAGCCATAAGAAGTAATTACAGAAGTTGAGTAATAAAATGATTTTATGATTAAAGCCTTAATTAGAATAGAACCGAGGGAATTATTTTTATTTCTTATATGCTTTATTCTAATTCTAATGGATGTGTAAACAATCAAGACAAAGTGAATCATTCACTCTAAAAGAATGAAATTTCTTTTATGAGATGAAATGAAAAGGTGTTTTATGATTTAAGTCTTTGTGTCCTAACTTATAGTTAGACTTAATTTAATAAAAAGTTCTTTTCCTCTACAGGAGAAACAGAATGGCTGAACACGTAACAACAATCAGCTGAATGAGGTAGTAAGGCAATTAAATACTATAGCTGAACAGTTAGCTGCCAGAGGAAATGGAAATGGTAGTGACCCTACTGGGGAAATCTTCAAGAAATTTTCTCAAAGGAAGCCACCCACTTACCAAGGAGATTACAATCCAACTGTTCTAGAAGAATGGTTGAGAGAATTCAATAAATTGTTTGGGGCAGTTGAGTGTCCAAAGGAGCTTAAGGTGAACCATGCTGTTTACTATCTTAGGGGAGAAGCTGACTTATGGTGGTCTCAGAATGAGGCTGTAATAAGGGCTTTACCAAGATTCAATTGGGAAATGTTCCAGGAGCAGATTCGTAATAAGTTTTACCCTGTGTTTTTTTAGAAACAGAAGGCTGAGGAGTTCCTAGAACTTAGGATGGGGAGTATGTCTGTTATTGAGTACTACTTTAAGTTTCTAGAGCTGTCTAGGTTTGCTACTGAGGCAATGGCGACTGAGAGGCTGAAAGCTAGTCGTTTTGAGAGGGGGTTACCCTTAGACTTACAATCATAACTAGCTGGACAAATTTTAGAGTCCTTGGATGACTTATATGGTAGGGCTGCACACTTGTATGCCATAGACCAAAAGAAGAAGGAAATACAGAAGGAGAGTGACACGAGGGAGAAAAGGAAGGATAGTGGAGGAACTTCAACCAACAAGGGAATCAAGGTGGATATAAGAGACCTCGTTACAATAACTTCCAAGGTAATAGGGGAAACTATGGGAAGCCTAATTCTGGAAATGAGAATAGGACTAAGGTGGCTAGTCAAGGAGGGCATGTGTACTTTTGCAAGAAGTGTCCCAACAACCACCCAGGAAAAGACTGTGCAGGGAAACCAGTGACTTGTAGGTTATGTAACAAACTTGGACACCGTGAGTATGAGTGCTTCTCTAAGAACAAAGGAAAGGAGGGACAAAATTCTCAAGCTAAGGGGAATTTAGTTGGGGGACAACAAAAGGGTATCCAAGAAAATATGGGGGGAGAGGTGAACTCTCAAGCCGGAAGTAGGTATGGGAGTGGAAATGGAGGAAGATAGCCTAAGACCTCAAACACTGGGAAGCTGAATGTGATAGCTCGAAGCGAAGCGGATGCTAATAAGGATGTGATCACCGGTACTTTTTCTATTCATTCCTTACCTGTTAAATTTTTGTTTGATTCTGGTGCAACATACTCATTTGTTTCCAGTAAACTCTTAGAAAAGTTAAAACCTGTGTTGGGATGACTAGATGCAGTAGACATGTCAATAGTGTTACCTTCGGGACAAGAAGTGCAATGTTCAAGGAAATATCAGGATGTTCCTATTGTAATTGAGGGAGTGGAGTTTAAGGCTAACCTAATCGAGTTTGATTTAGGTGACCTAGAAGTGATCTTAGGAATGGATTGGTTCAGTAAACATAAGGCTGACATCCAGTGTGAAAGACAGAAGATCTCGTTGATAAATAAGGGTAAGAAGGTGAGTTATTTGAGGACAGGAACACCGAAAACACAACAAAATAGTGTCAATAATGAGATTCGCTAGGTTTGTGAAAAGAGGTTTTCCGATTTACCTTTGTAGTGTGCAGGATGTGGATCAGATTGAGACTGCTAAACCTGAGGATATTGAAGTAGTGAAGGACTTTCTTGATGTGTTTCCAGAGGAGATTCCAGGAATGCCACCGAGGCGGGAGATTGACTTTACTATAGACTTAGTCCCAAGAACAGCACCTATTTCCAAGGCACCCTATAGGATGGCGCCTGCGGAAATGAGCGAATTGAAAGAGCAGTTGCAGGATTTGTTGGAAAAGGGGTACATTAAGCCTAGTGCTTCACCTTGGGGAGCACCAGTGCTGTTTGTGAAAAAGATAGATGAGAGTTTGAGGTTATGTATTGATTATAGGGAGCTGAATAAGATGACGATCAAGAATAAGTATCCATTGCCAAGGATTGATGACTTGGTTGATCAATTGAAAGGAGCTACGGTGTTTTCGAAAATTGACTTAAGGTCTGGATACCATCAATTGAGGATTGCTAATGAGGACATACCGAAAACAACTTTTCGAACTAGGTATGGGCATTACGAATTCACTGTCATGCCTTTTGGGTTGACCAATGCACCAGCAATTTTTATGGATTTAATTAATAGAATCTTCCTACGGTTTTTGGATAATTTTGTAGTCGTTTTCATTGATGACATATTGGTGTATTCTAAGAGCAAGGAAGAACATGTGGAGCATTTCAGGACAATCTTGACAACATTAAGGGAAAGTGAGTTATATGCTAAGTTCTCAAAATGTGAATTCTGGTTGGAGAAAGTAGCATTCTTTGGACATATTGTGTCTAAAGATGGAGTTGAGGTAGATCCAACCAAAATTGAAGCGGTCAAGGAGTGGCCTACACCGAAGAATGTAACGGATGTACGAAGTTTCTTAGGGTTAGTAGGTTACTATAGGAGGTTAGTGAAAAACTTTTCGAGGGTTGCTAAACCCATGACTTCGTTAATGAAGAAAGACTGTAAGTTTGAGTGGAGTAATAAGTGTGAAGAGGCATTTCAAACTTTAAAAGAACGTTTGACTACAGCTCCAGTACTGACTTTGCCAGACGGAAGTGACTCTTATGATGTGTTTAGTGATGCTTCTAAAAATGGTCTGGATTGTGTTGATGAAAAATAGATAGGTGATAGCTTATGCCTCGAGACAATTGAAACCATATGAGGTTAACTACCCTACACATGATTTGGAGTTAGCAGCAATAGTGTTTGCCTTGAAAAGTTGGAAACATTATTTATATGGAGTGAAATGTAGGATATACACAGACCACAAGAGTTTAATGTACTTTTTCACTCAAAAAGATTTAAACATGAGACAAAGAAGATGGCTCAAGTTGATAAAGGACTACGACCTAGATACTCAATACCATGAAGGGAAAGCCAATGTGGTAGCCGACGCTCTGAGTCGTAAAACGAAACATGGAATGAATACCTTGGTAGTTGCTAATGAGCTATGTAAAGACATGGAGAGACTGGGCTTGGAAATAGTGAAGGAAGGAGAGGTCGAAGGGATTCTTTGCAATCTTAGTATCCAACCAGCAATACTCGAGGAAATTAGGAAGAGTCAGGAAGGGGATGTAAAACTGGGCAAAATTAAGGAAAATTGAAAGCAGGAAAGCCAATGGATTTTAAGATTCATGAGGATGGAAGCTTAAGGTATAAGGGAAGGTGGTGCGTACCACAGAAATGTGAGGATTTGAAGCGAAGGATAATAGAGGAGGGTCATAGTACCCCGTATTCAATGCATCCTGGAGGCGAAAAACTTTACAAGGATCTAAAGAAGATGTATTGGTGGCCTAGGATGAAGAGAGAAGTGGCTGAATTTGTGAGTAAATGTCTTACTTACCAAAAGGTTAAATTTGAGCATAGGAGACCTCAAGAGAAGTCCAACCACTTGAGATACCGGGATGGAAATGGGATAGCATTTCAATGGACTTTGTGACTTGCTTGCCAAAGTCTGAGAATCAGAACAATACCATATGGGTAGTGATAGATAGACTCACTAAGTCAGCAGTGTTTATACCCATGAAAGAGACTTGGAAAATGGAGCAACATGCAAGGGCTTACATAAAACTTGTTGTGAGGTTACACGGTGTACCAAAGGATATTGTGTCGGATAGGGATCCTAGATTTCTTTCAAAATTCTGGAAAAGTGTCCAGGAGAGCTTTGGCACGACCTTGAAGATGAGTACAGCTTTCCATCCAGCAACTGATGGACAAACAGAGAGGACCATACAGACCTTAGAAGATATGCTAAGGGCTTGTGTAATGGACTTCCAAGGGAGTTGGGAGGATCACTTAGATCTCATTGAGTTTTCGTACAACAATAGTTACCATGCAAGTATTGGCATGGCACCCTTTGAAGCTCTATATGGAAGGAAGTGTAGGAGCCCTTTATGTTGGAACGGCATAAGTGAAACAGTAATTCTAGGTCCTCAGTTAATAGAGGAGACCACCAATAAAATTAGAGTAATACAAGCAAAGATTCAAGCAGCACAGGATAGACAAAAATCCTATGCGGATCAAAAGTGCCAAGATGTTGTGTTCGAAGTTGGCGACAAGGTGTTACATAAAGTATCACCGATGAAAGGAGTGATGAGGTTTGGAAAGAAAGGAAAGTTAAGCCCAAAGTAAATAGGACCCTATGAGATCTTGCAAAAGGTAGGAAAGGTAGCTTATAAGCTAGCACTACCAATGGAGTTGAGCAAAGTTCACAATGTTCTCCATGTGTCTCAACTACGGAAATATGTGCCGGACGAGTCACCTGTGTTGCAACCTAAAGCAATAGAGTTAAACCAAATTTTGACCTATGAGGAGAGGCCAATCAAAATCCTAGATAGTAAGCTAAGAGATACTCGTAGAAAGAGTGTCAAGATAGTGAAAGTGTTATGGTCTAACCAAGAAACCGAAGAAGCTACTTGGGAAGCTGAAGATTTGATGAGAGAAAAGTATCCAGAGCTTTTTCAGGTTAGTAGTAGAGTTACGGAGACGTAACTCCTTTTAGAGGGGGGGGGGTGGTTAGAAAGCGACCAGTTTCGCGCGTTTTACCCTCAATGTTACAAGTTTTTACGAGTTTTTATGACTTTTAAGTAAGAAGTTTCATGTTTGTCTAATAGAAGTTGTCTAGTAATGTCTAAAGTCTACAACAAAATAGAAGTTTTAGTAACAAAGTATGAATTAAAAGTAGTCTCTATTCAAATTCGATACACTAACCTACACAAAGTTTTGGGAAGAAACTTCTTTTAAGGGGGGTAGACTGTAATACCCCACATTTTCATGTATTTAAACAATGTATTTTTGTATTTCATACGTATAACCTTCGTATTTATTCGTATAATTTACTTAGGAGTGTTTATGGGCCCCACAAAATCCTACTTTGAGGCCTATAAATACCCTACAAAGCCTAAAATTCCAAATTTTACTGATCATACTAGTCAATTAGGATTCAAGAAATTTAGAGAGAGAGAAAAAAAAACTTTTAGATTCGAAAAAAAAAAAAGAAAAAAAACATAGAGAGTCGGAATTTCGAAGAAGAAAAAAAATTTCTTGGAGCCTTGGGATCCGTGCCCAGCCGGACCCCACCGCCGGCCACAGCACCACCGCGACAGCCACCCGCTACACCGCCGGACCTCCTCTCCGTTTGGTATAATTTCGAATCTTTTATAAAAAAAAAATAAAAAAAAATTCTACTTCTTTATTTTTGATTCAATCTTACAAACTTATGATTATAATTGTGTTTAATCATGTTTTTATAAGTTAAATCATGTTTAGATATAAGTATGAATTGTTTTAAGGCATAAATTAAATTTGTTGTTCATGAAATTTTAAATTAGGGTTTCAAAAATTTATGAAGTTATGATTTTATGAATTTTTAGGTTCTAAACTTTGATATTATGATCATAAATTATTGTTGGGTTAATTTATGATGATATTATTAAAAATATATTGATTTTTAAGGGTTTTAAACTTGTTTTATAAAGCTGTCAAAATTTTATAATCATGAATTTGAGTTAAACAAATATTATAAACATGTTTAAACATATGAAATAGTTCTAAAGCCTAGATTGACTTCATAAACATGTTAGTAGATTGTAGAAGTGTTTTGACATGAAATCATGGTGTTTTCATAAGTCTTTCATGACTTTAAAGTTTAGAAATAAATCTGAAATTTTAATAAAATCAAGTTAAATTGAGTTTAAAGTGTCCAAATCGCACTAGTATGATCACACATCAATTCTATGATGAAATATATAAATTTTAGTATGTTTTATGATGTTTAAGAGTGGTTTTAAGCATGTTTAACATGCTATCCAGATTTTATATATTAATTAAATACCCTTTTAAAGTATGTAAATAGCATAAATTGATCATGTAAGTAAGGTAATACATTATATGATCGATTTGTGTCATTTTCGGAAGTTTTCAAGGAGTTTTGATAAGTTTAGATTGCTGTCCACTTTTCTAAAGTGGCATGAGAATTTTATTAAGGTTTTATAAATTAAGTCCCGAAAACTAAGTAGAATTGCAGTAGAGAAGAAAATTGAAGTATGGAATTGATTAGAGACCAAATAAGGAATGTTTTGGACAAATTTTCCAAATTTAGAAGTTGGTTAAGGTTGTTGTAGAATTTAGTCAAAAAGGTTTTTAATTTAGCTCAGTTTTCCTTGTGTAGGAGACATTGATTAAGTCCACTTCTAGAGTTGTGGCGAAGCACAACTATTTTACAAGGTACGTAAGTACTAAAGGCAAACATAGGAGTTTAGAATGCATGCTTGAGCAATTCTGGTTTATATGAATCTTGTATGCTTGTTTTGGAACATGAATTTATATGCATGACAAGTTTTTAGTAGCATGTTTCTAATGTTAATGACATTCCATGTTAAATAGAAAGTTTAACTTTTCATAAGCTTGAGTTGGAAAGTTCTGATCAGTATAGTCTGGCCAACAGTTTTATGAATAAAGGAAGAAGATAATTATTAAACTTGATTACATATGTAATCAACAAGAAAGGTAGTCGTAAATTTGTTCACATGATTAATAGAAGTAATGAGCAATTATTTATGCATATAAGACCACTCACAGTTTAATGTGTGGTCAAGAAGAAAGTAAATTATAATACCACTCACAGTTTAATGTGTGGACAAGAAGAAAGTAAGTTATAATACCACTCACAGTTAATGTGTGGTAAAAAAGAAAGTAAGTTGTTAGCCACTCACAGATAATGTGTGGTAAAGGAGGTTCAGTTTAATTAAAGGACTCATATAAGTTGATTTGGAATCACCTTAAAGTAAAGATAATGAATATGGTTGCTTGATTATATGCATGTCTCTATGTGATGTTGCATGAGAGTCATAAAAATGTTAAACCTGTTAAATCACGTAAAGTGTAAGAGGATTCGCACCAAAACTCTTGGAACGTATATACCTTGAGTATGAACAAAAGGGGGAGTCATATGGAACAGTGATCTATGACTTCTAATTGGAGTACAAGACGTTGTACTCTTTTATATTATAAATGCGCTGGATTCCCGTCACCTCGTGTGACATAGGTAATACCTTCTTGGAGTTGCTCCCAAGTTGGCGCCTAATAGGGAGATTTTAAAGGAAAGGAAACCCGTTCGATGCCGAATCCAAAAGTTAAATATAATTATAATTTTATTTGAGTCTATGTACAGGTAAGAAGGTTGTCAAAGGTAAGTTGAGTGCATGTTTGATTTCATTTTGTTATTGAATGGTCTTTAATATTTATGTACTCAGCTTTGCTGACTGTTTGCTTTGTGTGCATGGCTTTGTCTTGGACTTGGCCCTACAAGGACCCACTTGTGGTGAGTAGTTGACTAGAAAAAGTAAAGCTGCAGGTACAAGTGGGCATAAGCCATTTCATGTTGGGATGCAGTGAGAGCGCTTGATGGTTGTAGTTTTACTTTATTTCAATTGCTCTCAGAGACTAACGTTTATTGGTTGTTTGGATTTTGAAAGAATTCTGATTATTAATTTTTGTTTGGTTTTAAAAAGGGCCATTAATATGGTTCCGAAGTGTAATAAATTTAAAGTTGCTTTTATTTTAAAGTTGTTTGAAGTTTACTTTTAAATTGTGTTGGTTTTAAAGACTTCCGCTGTAGTACTGTGATAAAAGCCTTAGCCGTTATCACGGTGGCGGTGATACTTTGGTTTTTCCGTATATAGTAGCTTAATAAATATTATATCTACTAGTTCAACATGTTTTCCGGAAAAATTAGGAAGTAGAAAGTTAAGGAAAATCCAGGGTGTTACAGTAATAACCAAGGAAGCATAAAATAACCGTAGAAAGCTCTTAAAATCAACTAAAGACGCTAAAACTGCTCCAAAACATAACTTAACACCAAAGGACGATATTTATCAAAACAAATCCACAAGCTCAACTATTTAGCATAGAAATCAACCGAAAATGAGGAAAAACACAACATAAAACATGTATATCAAATTCCCCCAATCCGAACCTTTGCTCGTCCCGAGAAAACACAACAAAATTGACGACACCTCACAAAACAAAATAAACGTTATAACTCAAAAGAACATCTGAAGACACATGTATCAAAGCCAGCCAATCAAGCATCCAATTACCGTCCTTCCTAAATACAAGTCAAACAAAACCAACCAAGCAAGTTTAATGAATCGATGACTAGAGTAGCTCTCGGGTTGTCACTCCACACATGTAATGATGAGCTTATAGCAATGGAGCTCTAACCCTCACCTCCTAAACAAATATGGAATGCAATGCAAAATGTGTTTAAATGTAATTTTAAGAACCCAAAACCCACATCTCACACCTCATGCAAGTGTTTGAGGGTATCCACTCATCCTAAATGTCGACTCAAAATGCAATTAATACTCTACGGCCTCGAAAAAGGATTCACTTCACAATAACCATAGCATGTGCACGAAGATCAAAAAGGACTTTAATATGCTTGTAATGTGGCTAGGGTGATGGATAGGATAAATTTGGGATAATGTGGTGGAATGTGGGGTATACGCATATAAAGTAGACGAAAACCGTCAACAACTCCAAAAATCATCAACATTCTCCAACATCCAATTCCAAGCAAACCAAACCAAAATTTTCTTTCAAATTCACATCAACACCATAAATCTGATGATTCAATCAACAACCACTACTTCACAAACTTTAAACTTCTTACTTAATTTCCTAAATTTCAAACTTTTCTTAATTTCCTAAATTTCAAACTTTTCACTTTATTTTTCAATTACTTCACTTCTTTCATACTTTTACATCCTATTATGCTTTTAAAACTTTTTCTTTACGTTTCATGCATAATGAAACTTAGTTTCACAACTCTTAATGATTCCTTTTTTGCTTATAAACTTAATAAACAATAAAAACAACCATCACATTTACATAACTAGGCCATGAATAAAATATGAATTTTTAATTAACTACAACAACCTAGACATTGGTATGCAGAGCCTTAAATGTGAAACTTATAATCAAATAATCTTCAAAAACAACATTTCCAACTATTTCACCAACAATCCTCCAAAACAACTATCAAAAGTACATTAACAACATCACAACCACTCCAACTCCCCCAAACCAAGTTTGGGCATATAATGAATTATGTAGCAAGGGTAATAAGGCTTGTAATGTGGCTAAAAATACCATTGAAAAGAATAAAGGCTCAAAACATAGGATCAAGGGGAAATATATAAAAGTAGAAAATGAGAAGGCTCAAAAGAAGAAATGAAGGCCTTTTATCATGCGTAACATACAAAAAATCCACAATTAAAGTTACTAGAATCCAATGTCAAACCCAAGATCATAATTGCACCAGGAACTAATCACACATGAAAGAAAAATATGAATGATATTATATTCAAAACTGGCTCAAATCCTCCCGTTAACACAGTTCAAGTCCAAGACCCAAGCAAGGTTGAAAGAGTTGATCAATAAAAGGAAATCAAGCAATCAAATTCATGTCATGGCCAACAAATCACACATGTGGATCCATCCGCAGTCAAGAGTCATAAAGTTTTCAAAATAAGACAAGGGGTACAAAGTAGTCAATTTCAAAAATGATACTCAAGCTGGAACGAGAATAATCCATTAAACAAACTCTCTCTAAAATTAAACCTAAGAAAAACAGTACAATCTTTTTGGTCACATGTAAACTCCTATTCCTAATGAAAGGTAGAAATCATGCAACGGTCCTAAGAAAGCAATAAAACTAAGCTAAGAAAGAAATTAAAGCTAACTAAACACACCAACAGAGGAGAACGAGAAAAAGAAGAGGTTGGAACAGTCTAACCAAATCAATTTCAATCTCCAACAAGAGTCCAACTAAGTACTAAATCCAAAATACATCCTACTTGAAATTAATCTTGAAAAGGAAAGAAAACAAACCAAACTCCAAAGAAACTGGTAAAAACAAATTAAAAAAAAAAACTAAACTAACAAGTTAAAAAAAACATAATTTAAAAAAATCCTCCCCCCAAACCAAATTTTGTCCCGTCCCGGGACAAATAACCATGAAAAATAGAGGAAGGAGGTGAAGGCGAGCTCTACTGACCGAGGCCCCAATACCTGGGATAATACTGGTCATAGATTGACTGGTAAGGATCGAAAGTAGGCTCGGAGTTAGGATCATAAGTGGGTCGCCAGTTAGGATGGTTTGGGAAGCCTTGGACCGTTCCGGCCTCTACATGGCTCATATGCTCCTGCCACCGGACTCGCTGCAACAAATCAACATCAGATCGGAGTCCTTGAAGAGAATGATCAACCCTATCAAACCTCTGCTGGTTGTAGAGGTGCATATCATCGAGGCGGTTCATCAATGGTGATTTATCAAAAGTGGAGGAGGAGCGGCCGGCATAGCTGTGTCTTGGAGGCTCTGGTCGTGGTGGGGCTGGATGGTGCTGAGGTTGGCCGCCTGCCTGCTGTATCAGGTTGACCATCTAAACTGCTATCTTTTCGGAATCTTCCCTCTCCTACAGTGGGATGTTATCAAGTGAAATCCTCCAGGGGTTCTGTCCATCTAGGAGCTCCTGATATGTGAGGCTGACATAAGCATTAGGCTGATAGCACCGTGAGATCTCCCGAACACACCAAACAAGTCTCTGTCCATGCCCTCTCTGGTAATGTCTCAGAAAGTTTGTGGCTTTAAGGGCAGCTGCAATACCCCACATTTTCATGTATTTAAACAATGTATTTTTGTATTTCATATGTATAACCTTCCTATTTATTCGTATAATTTTTGTATTTTTATTGAAAATTATGTTCAGTAGAAGTATTAAATAAAAAGAAATTAACAAAAATATAGTAAATAATAAGGTTTTGGTTAAAAGTATTATTTGTGTTCTTAAATAGTACTTTTATGATTAAAAGTATCTTTAAAAACTTCTAAAAATAGTTTTTTTAAGGTTTCCTAATTAACTTAGGAGTGTTTATGGGCCCTACCAAATCCTACTTTGAGGCCTATAAATACCCTACAAAACCTAAAATTCCAAATTTTACTGATCATACTAGTCAATTAGGATTCCAGAAATTTAGAGAGAGAAAAGAAAAAAAAACTTTTAGATCCGAAAAAAAAAAAAAGAAAAAGAAAAAGAGAGAGTCGAAATTTCGAAGAAGAAAAAAAATTTCTTGGAGCCTTGGGATCCGTGCCCAGCCGGACCCCACCGCCGGCCACAGCACCACCATGGCAGCCACCCGCTGCACCGCCGGACCTCCTCCCCGTTTGGTATAATTTCGAAACTTTCATAAAAAAAAAATCTACTTCTTTATTTTTGAATCAATCTTACAAATTTATGATTATAATTGTGTTTAATCATGTTTTTATAAGTTTAATCATGTTTAGATATAAGTTTGAATTATTTTAAAGCATGAATTAAATTTGTTGTTCATGAAATTTTAAATTAGGGTTTGAAAAATTTATGAAGTTATGATTTTATGAATATTTAGGTTCTAAACTTTGATATTATGATCATAAATTATTGTTGGGTGAATTTATTATGATGTTATTAAGTTTAGATTGATTTTTAAGGGTTTTTAATTTGTTTTATAAAGCTGTCAAATTTTATAATCATGAATTTGAGTTGAAAAAATATTATAAACATGTTTAAACATATGATAAATTGTTCTAAAGCCTAGATTGACTTCATAAACATGTTAGTAGATTGTAGAAGTGTTTTGACATGAAATCATGATGTTTTCATAAGTCTTTCATGACTTTAAAGCTTAGAAATAAATCTGAAATTTTAATAAAAACAAGTTAAATTGAGTTTTAAGTGTCCAAATCGCACTAGTATGATCACAAATCAATATTATGATGAAATATATAAATTTTAGTATGTTTTATGATGTTTAAGAGTGGTTTTAAGCATGTTTAACATGCTGTCCAGATTTTATATATTAATTAAATAGCCTTTTAAAGTATGTAAATAGCATAAATTGATCATGTAAGGTAATACATCATATGTTCGATTTGTGTCATTTTCGGAAGTTTTCAAGGAGTTTTGATAAGTTTAGATTGCTGCCCACTTTTCTAAAGTGGCATGAAAATTTTATTAAGGTTTTATAAAGTATACTTAAGTCCCGAAAACTAAGTAGAATTGCAGTAGAGAAGAAAATTGAAGTATGGAATTGAATAGAGACCAACTAAGGAATGTTTGGACAAAGTTTTCAAATTTAGAAGTTGGTTAAGGTTGTTATAGAATTTTGTCAACAAGATTTTTAATTTAGCTCGGTTTTCCTTGTGTAGGAGACTTTGATTTAGTCCACTTCTAGAGTTGTGGCGGAGCACAGCTATTTTACAAGGTACGTCAGTACTAAAGGCAAACATAGGAGTTAGAATGCATGCTTGAGAAATTCTTGTTTACATGAACCTTGTATGCTTATTGTGGATCATGAATTTATGTGCATGACAAGTTGTTAGTAGCATGTTTTTAATGTTTAATGACATTCCATGTTAAAAAGAAAGTTTAATTTTTCATAAGCTTGAGTTGGAATGTTCTGATCAGTATAGTTTGGCCAACAATTTTATGAATTAAGGAAGAAGGTAATTTTTAAAGTTGATTAGATATTTAATCAACAAGAAAGGTAGTAGTGAATTTGTTCACATGAGAAATAGAAGTAATGAGCAATTATTTATGCGTATAATACCACTCACAGTTTAATGTGTGGTCAAGAAGAAAGTAAGTTATAATACCACTCACAGTTTAATGTGTGGTCAAGAAGAAAGCAAATTATTAGCCACTCACAGTTAATGTGTGGTACAGGAGATTCAGTTAATTTCAAGGACTCACATAAGTTAATTTGGAATCACCTTAAAGTAAAGATAATGAATATGGTTGCTTGTTTGTATGGATGTCTTTCTGTGATATTGCATGAGAGTCATAACAATGTCAAACCTGTTAAACCACGTAAAGTGTAAGAGGATTCGCACCAAAACTCTTGGAAAGTATATACCTTGAGTATGAACAAAGGGGGGAGTCATATGGAACAATGATCTAACACTTCTAATTGGAGTACAAGACGTTGTACTCTTTTATATTATAAATGCGTTGGATATCCGTCACCTCGTGTGACATAGGTAAAACCTTCTTGGAGCTGCTCCCAAGTTGGTGCCCAATAGGGTGATTTTAAAGGAAAGGAAAACCTGTCGATGCCGAATCCAAAAGTTAAATTTAATAATAATTTTATTGAGTCCATGTACAGGTAAGAAGGTTGTCAAAGGTAAGTTGAGTGCATGTTTTATTTCTTATTGTTATTGCATAGTCTTTAGTAGTTATGTATTCAGCTTTGCTGACTGTTTGCTTTCTGTGTATGGCTTTGTCTTGGACTTGGTCTTACGATGACCCACTTGTGGTGAGTAGTTGTCTAGAAAAAGGAAAGCTGCAGGTGCAAGTGGGCATAAGTCATTTCATGATGGGATGGAGTGAGAGCGCTTGATGCGGTTGTAGTTTTACCTTATTTCATTTGCTTTCAGAGACCAACGTTTATTTGATTGTTGGGATTTTGAAAGACTTCTGATTATTAATTTTGGTTTGGTTTTAAAGGGCCATTAATATGGTTCCGAAGTGTAATAAAGTTAAAGTTGATTTTATTTTAAAGTTGTTTGAAGTTAGTATTAAATTGTTTTGGTTTTAAAGACTTCTGTTGTAGTACTTTGGTACAAGCCTTAGCCGTTATCACGGTGGCGGTAATACTTTGGTTTTTTCATATATAGTAGTTTAATAAATTTAATATCTACTAGTTTAACATGTTTTCCGGAAAAATTAGGAAGTAGAAAGGTAAGGAAAATCCAGGGTGTTACAAAGTGGTTACCAAAGCCTAGATTTTGAAATAAAATGAATTTTATTTTTGGGGGTACCCTAAGTTCTATTTTTGGAAAGAGAAATTTCTTAAATTGGAAACTTTTGAATATGAAATTTTTCTAAAAATAGTAATTTCCTAAAATGGAAAGTTTTGAAAAATAAATTATGTGTGCAGGTATGCATGGAATTCAGGTATGTATTATGTGTTATCGCTTTAATGCCATGTGGTGAGTTCGGGCAGGAAGTTGGGCATGTAGGATAGACTTTGTTTTTGTTCTTTCATGCATTGAAGTTTATAATCAAGGTGATGCTTATGTGGATAGTTGGGTGTAAACAAAATTGTATGTTAGCCACAAGACTTTCTTTAACTGTTACTTGTTTGTTTTGTTCTTTTGGGAAGGATGGACCATTAGTTTTTAGTTTTGTGCAGGATGACGCATAATATATCTAGTAAGTATACTCAAATGGGGACATTGGAGAAGAGAGATTATGAAAGTCCACCTCAATATGTTTGGAATATCCGGTTCTACTGTTGGTACATGAGTATGGTGTTGAAGTTGCCACAATGGGATCAAACTGACCAAGTAGCCGCTTTAATTGTTAAGTGTTTACCCGACCGACCACCCTACTTAGAGATTAAGGTGAAGTTTAGTGACTTTCATTTTCTTGGAGGCCTTCCGAACTATGCTAAGTATAAGGATGTTGTTGGTCAAATAAGTTGTGACTGGAGGTTCTTGGAGGGGTACGTTGCTAAGAAGGAAGAGGAATATTAACAAATGAATGCGAATAAGGAGACCCCACCCGCACCAAGCCAACCAGATAGTCAATGGAGTGAAGACCAAATGGAAGAGGAGACTCCTACAGGTTCGAAGACTGGTGAATCCAAGGATAGTTCATGTTATGAAATTGAGGACCCAAACCCAGTAATCCCAGTATATGTTGACTTGATAACGGACTCTGAAGATGAGGAAGAAGAAATAGATTCTGAGGAAGTCATGGAAGAAGGAAAAGAGGAAACAGATGAAGAAATAGGGAATGATACTAAGGATGACCCAAAATTCGTACCGAAGAAATATGTTATGTCGAAAGACAAGAAGGACAATGTTAATATGTAGAGACCTTGTTTAGAAGTAGTTAGCTGTTTACGTCTACTGTTTTAATGCCTAGTTGGCCACTATAAGTTATTGTTTATAATAGTTTGAATAAGAGACAGTAAGCCATAAGAAGTAATTACAAAAGTTGAGTAATAAAATGATTTTATGATTAAAGCCTTAATTAGAATAGAACCAAGGGAATTGTTTTTATTTCTTATATGGTTTATTCTAATTCTAATGGTTGTGTAAACAATCAAGACAAAGTGAATCATTCACTCTAAAAGAATGAAATTTCTTTTATGAGATGAAATGAAAAAGTGTTTTATGATTTAAGTCTTTGTGTCCTAACTTATAGTTAGACTTAATTTAATACAAAGTTCTTTTCCTCTACAGGAGAAATAGAATGGCTGAACACGTAACAACAATCAGCTGAATGAGGTAGTAAGGCAATTAGCTACTATAGCTGAACAGTTAGCTGCCAGAGGAAATGGAAATGGTAGTGACCCTGCTGGGGAACTCTTCAAGAAAATTTCTCAAAGGAAGCCACCCACTTACCAAGGAGAGTACAATCCAACTGTTCTAGAAGAATGGTTGAGAGAATTCAATAAATTGTTTGGGGCAGTTGAGTGTCCAAAGGAGCTTAAGGTGAACCATGCTGTTTACTATCTTAGGGGAGAAGCTGACTTATGGTGGTCACAGAATGAGGCTGTAATAAGAGCTTTACCAGGATTCAATTGGGAAATGTTCCAGGAGCAGATTCGTAATAAGTTTTACCCTGTGTTTCTTCAGAAACAGAAGGCTGAGGAGTTCCTAGAACTTAGGATGGGGAGTATGTCTATTACTGAGTACTACTTTAAGTTTCTAGAGCTGTCTAGGTTTGCTACTGAGGCAATGGCGACTGAGAGGCTGAAAGCTAGTCGTTTTGAGAGGGGGTTACCCTTAGACTTACAATCATAACTAGCTGGACAAATTTTAGAGTCCTTGGATGACTTATATGGTAGGGCTGCACACTTGTATGCCATAGACCAAAAGAAGAAGGAAATACAGAAGGAGAGTGACACGAGGGAGAAAAGGAAGGATAGTGGAGGAACTTCAACCAACAAGGGAATCAAGGTGGATATAAGAGACCTCGTTACAATAACTTCCAAGTTAATAGGGGAAACTATGGGAAGCCTAATTCTGGAAATGAGAATAGGACTCAGGTGGCTAGTCAAGGAGGGCATGTGTACTTTTGCAAGAAGTGTCCCAACAACCACCCAGGAAAAGACTATGCAGGGAAACCAGTGACTTGTAGGTTATGTAACAAACTTGGACACCGTGAGTATGAGTGCTTCTCTAAGAACAAAGGAAAGGAGGGACAAAATTCTCAAGCTAAGGGGAATTTAGTTGGGGGACAACAAAAGGGTATCCAAGAAAATATGGGGGAAGAGGTGAACTCTCAAGCCGGAAGTAGGTATGGGAGTGGAAATGGAGGAAGATAGCCTAAGACCTCAAACACTGGGAAGCTGAATGTGATAGCTCGAAGCGAAGCGGATGCTAATAAGGATGTGATCACCGGTACTTTTTCTATTCATTCCTTACCTGTTAAATTTTTGTTTGATTCTGGTGCAACATACTCATTTGTTTCCAGTAAACTCTTAGAAAAGTTAAAACCTGTGTTGGGAAGAGTAGATGCAGTAATACGACATGTCAATGTGTTACCTGGACAAGAAGTGCAATGTTCAAGAAATATCAGGATGTTCCTATTGTAATTGAGGGGTGGAGTTTAAGGCTAACCTAATCGAGTTTGATTTAGGGGACCTGAAGTGATCTTAGGAATGGATTGGTTCAGTAAACATAAGGCTGACATCAGTGTGAAAGACAGAAGATCCGTTAATAAATAAGGGTAAGAAGGTGAGTATTTTAGTGGACAGGAGGAACACCGGAAAACACAACAAATAGTGTCAATAATGAGATCGCTAGGTTTGTGAAAGAGGTTTTCCGATTTACCTTTGTAGTGTGCAGGATGTGGATCAGATGGACTGCTAAACCTGTAGGATATTGAAGTAGGGAAGGACTTTCTTGATGGTTTCCAGAGGAGGATTCAGAATGCCCACCGAAGGGGAGATTGCTTAATATAGACTAGTCCAAGAACAGCCCTATTCCAAGGCACCCTATAGGATGGCGCCTGCGGAAATGAGCGGATTGAAAGAGCAGTTGCAGGATTTGTTGGAAAAGGGGTACATTAAAGCCTAGTGCTTCACCTGGGGAGCAACAGTGCTGTTTTTTGTGAAAAAGATAGATGAGGTTTGAGGATGTTTGATTATAGGGGGCTGAATAAGGGGGTGACGGATCAAGAATAAGTATCCATTGCCAAAGGATTGATGACTCTGGTTGATCATTGAAAGGAGCTACGGTGTTTTCGAAAATTGACTTAAGGTCTGGATACCATCAATTGAGGATTGCTAATGAGGACATACCGAAAAAACTTTTCGACACTAGGTATGGGCATTACGAATTCACTGTCATGCCTTTTGGGTTGACCAATGCACCAGCAATTTTTATGGATTTAATATAGAATCATTCCTACGGTTTTTGGATAATTTTGTAGTCGTTTTCATTGAGACATATTGGTGTATTCTAAGAGCAAGGAAGAACAGGGGGCGAGTTCAGGACAAAGACAAAACGAAGGGAAAGTGAGAAGGCTAAGTTCTCAAAATGTGATATGGTGGAGAAAGTGTAGAAAGTAGCATTCTTGACATATTGGGTCTAAAGATGGAGTTGAGGTAGATCCAACCAAATTGAAGCGGTCAAGGAGTGGCCTACACCGAAGTAAGTAACGGATGTACGAAGTTTCTTAGGGTTAGTAGGTTACTATAGGAGGTTATGAGTGGAAAAACTTTCGAGGTTGCTAAACCCAGACTTCGTTAATGAAGAAAGACTGTAAGTTTGAGTGGAGTAAAGTAATAAGTGTGTGAAGAGGCATTTCAAACTTTAAAAGAACGTTTGACTACAGCTCCAGTACTGACTTGCCAGACGGAAGTGACTCTTATGATGTGTTTAGTGTTGACTTCTAAAAATGGTCTGGATTGTGTGATGAAAATAGATAGGTGATAGCTATGCCTCGAGACAATTGAACCATATGAGGTTAACACCCTACAAATGATTTGGAGTTAGCAGCAAAGTTTGCCTTGAAAAGTTGGAAACATATTTTATGGAGTGAATGTAGGAGATATACACAGACCACAGAGTTTAATGTACTTTTCACTCAAAAAGATTTAAACCTGAGACAAAGAAGATGGCTCAAGTTGATAAAGGACTACGACCTGATACTCAATACCATGAAGGGAAAGCCAATGTGGTAGCCGACGCTCTGAGTCGTAAAACGAAACATGGAATGATACCTCTGGTAGTTGCTAATGGCTAGTAAAGACATGGAGAGAGGCTTGGAAATAGTGAAGGAAGGAGAGGTCGAAGGGATTCTTTGCATGCATCTTAGTATCCAACCAGCAATACTCGAGGAAATTAGGAAGAGTCAGGAAGGGGATGTAAAACTGGGCAAAATTAAGGAAATTGAAATTGAAAGCGGAAAGCCAATGGATTTTAGATTTTCATGAGGATGGAAGCTTAAGTATAAGGGAGGTGGTTGCGTTACCACAGAAT
Organism: Suaeda aralocaspica; assembly: GCA_016808085.1. Taxonomy (NCBI): domain Eukaryota; kingdom Viridiplantae; phylum Streptophyta; class Magnoliopsida; order Caryophyllales; family Amaranthaceae; genus Suaeda; species Suaeda aralocaspica. Next base: position 384,202 of record PYUH01000032.1, on the reverse strand, counting down.
GTGAGGATTGAAGCGAAGGATAATAGAGGAGGGTCATAGTCCCCCGTATTCAATGCATCCTGGAGCGCAAAAACTTTACAAGGATCTAAAGAAGATGTATTGGTGGCCTAGGATGAAGAGAGAAAGTGGCTGAATTGTGGTAAATGTCTTACTTACCAAAAGGTTGAAATTTGAGCATAGGAGACCTCAAGAGAAGTCCAACCACTTGAGATACCGGGATGGAATGGGATAGCATTCAATGGACTTTGTGACTTGCTTGCCAAAGTCTGAGAATCAGAACAATACCATATGGGTAGTGATAGATAGACTCACTAAGTCAGCAGTTGTTTATACCCATGAAAAAAGAGACTTGGAAAATGGAGCAAACATGCGAAGGGCTTACATAAAACTTGTGTAGGTTACACGGACGTGTACCAAAGGTATTGTGTGGATAGGGATCCTAGATTTCTTTAAAATTCTGGAAAAGTGTCAGGAGAGCTTTGGCACGACCTTGAGAGAGTTACAGCTTCCATCCAGCAACTGATGGACAAACAGAGAGGCCATACAGACCTTAGAAGATTGCTAAGGGCTTGGTAAGGACTTCCAAGGGAGTTGGGAGGATTCACTTAGATCTCATTGAGTTTTGTACAACAATAGTACCATGCAAGTATTGGCATGGCACCCTGAAGCTCTATATGGAAGGAAGTGTAGGAGCCTTATGTTGGAACGGCATAAGTGAAACAGTAATTCTAGGTCCTCAGTTAATAGAGGAGACACCAATAAAATTAGAGTAATACAAGCAAAAGATTCAAGCAGCACAGGTAGACAAAATCCTATGCGGATCAAAAGTGCCAAGATGGTTGTGTTCGAAGTGGCGACAAGTGTTTACATAAAGTTATCACCGATGAAAGGAGTGATGAGGTTGAAAGAAAGGAAAAGTTAAGCCCAAAGTAAATAGGACCCTATGAGATCTTGCAAAAGGTAGGAAAGTAGCTTATAAGCTAGCACTACAATGGAGTTGAGCAAAGTTCACAATGTTCTCCATGGTCTCAACACGGAAATATGTGCCGGACGAGTCACCGTGTGTGCACAATAAAGCAATAGAGTTAAAACAAATTTTGACCTATGAGGAGAGGCCAATCAAAATCCTAGATGTAAGCTAAGAGATACTCGTAGAAAGAGGGTCAAGATAGTGAAAGTGTTATGGTCTAACCAAGAACCGAAGAAGCTACTTGGGAAGCTGAAGATTGATGAGAGAAAAGTATACCAGGCTTTTTCAGGTTAGTAGTAGAGTTACGGACGGTAACTCCTTTTAGGGGGGGGGGGGGGGGTTAGAAACGACCAGTTTCGCGCGTTTTACCCTCAATGTTACAAGTTTTTATGACTTTTAAGTAAGAAGCTTCATGTTGTCTAATAGAAGTTGTCAAGTAATTTCTAAAGTCTACAAAAACATAGAAGTTTTAGTAACAAAGTATGAATTAAAAGTGTCTCTATTCAAATTCCATACACTAACCTCACAAAGTTTCGGGACGAAACTTCTTTTAAGGGGGTAGACTGTAATACCCCACATTTTCATGTATTTAAACAATGTATTTTTGTATTTCATATGTGATAACATTCTATTTATTCGTATAATTTTGTATTTTTATTGAAAATTATGTTCAGGAGAAGTATTAATAAAAAGAAATTAACAAAAAATAGTAAATAATAAGGTTTTGGTTAAAAGTATTATTTGTGTTCTTAAATGTACTTTTATGATTAAAAGTATCTTTAAAAACTTCTAAAAATAGTTTTTTAAGGTTTCCTAATTAACTTAGGGTGTTTATGGGCCCTACAAAATCCCTGTTGAGGCCTATAAATACCCTACAAAACCTAAAATTCCAAATTTTACTGATCATACTAGTCAATTAGGATTCCAGAAATTTAGAGAGAGAAAAGAAAAAAAAACTTTTAGATCCAAAAAAAAAAAAAAGAAAAAGAAAAAGAGAGAGTCGAAATTTCGAAGAAGAAAAAAAATTTCTTGGAGCCTTGGGATCCGTGCCCAGCCGGACCCCACCGCCGGCCACAGCACCACCATGGCAGCCACCCGCTGCACCGCCGGACCTCCTCCCCGTTTGGTATAATTTCGAAACTTTCATAAAAAAAAAATCTACTTCTTTATTTTTGAATCAATCTTACAAATTTATGATTATAATTGTGTTTAATCATGTTTTTATAAGTTTAATCATGTTTAGATATAAGTTTGAATTATTTTAAAGCATGAATTAAATTTGTTGTTCATGAAATTTTAAATTAGGGTTTGAAAAATTTATGAAGTTATGATTTTATGAATATTTAGGTTCTAAACTTTGATATTATGATCATAAATTATTGTTGGGTGAATTTATTATGATGTTATTAAGTTTAGATTGATTTTTAAGGGTTTTTAATTTGTTTTATAAAGCTGTCAAATTTTATAATCATGAATTTGAGTTGAAAAAATATTATAAACATGTTTAAACATATGATAAATTGTTCTAAAGCCTAGATTGACTTCATAAACATGTTAGTAGATTGTAGAAGTGTTTTGACATGAAATCATGATGTTTTCATAAGTCTTTCATGACTTTAAAGCTTAGAAATAAATCTGAAATTTTAATAAAAACAAGTTAAATTGAGTTTTAAGTGTCCAAATCGCACTAGTATGATCACAAATCAATATTATGATGAAATATATAAATTTTAGTATGTTTTATGATGTTTAAGAGTGGTTTTAAGCATGTTTAACATGCTGTCCAGATTTTATATATTAATTAAATAGCCTTTTAAAGTATGTAAATAGCATAAATTGATCATGTAAGGTAATACATCATATGTTCGATTTGTGTCATTTTCGGAAGTTTTCAAGGAGTTTTGATAAGTTTAGATTGCTGCCCACTTTTCTAAAGTGGCATGAAAATTTTATTAAGGTTTTATAAAGTATACTTAAGTCCCGAAAACTAAGTAGAATTGCAGTAGAGAAGAAAATTGAAGTATGGAATTGAATAGAGACCAACTAAGGAATGTTTGGACAAAGTTTTCAAATTTAGAAGTTGGTTAAGGTTGTTATAGAATTTTGTCAACAAGATTTTTAATTTAGCTCGGTTTTCCTTGTGTAGGAGACTTTGATTTAGTCCACTTCTAGAGTTGTGGCGGAGCACAGCTATTTTACAAGGTACGTCAGTACTAAAGGCAAACATAGGAGTTAGAATGCATGCTTGAGAAATTCTTGTTTACATGAACCTTGTATGCTTATTGTGGATCATGAATTTATGTGCATGACAAGTTGTTAGTAGCATGTTTTTAATGTTTAATGACATTCCATGTTAAAAAGAAAGTTTAATTTTTCATAAGCTTGAGTTGGAATGTTCTGATCAGTATAGTTTGGCCAACAATTTTATGAATTAAGGAAGAAGGTAATTTTTAAAGTTGATTAGATATTTAATCAACAAGAAAGGTAGTAGTGAATTTGTTCACATGAGAAATAGAAGTAATGAGCAATTATTTATGCGTATAATACCACTCACAGTTTAATGTGTGGTCAAGAAGAAAGTAAGTTATAATACCACTCACAGTTTAATGTGTGGTCAAGAAGAAAGCAAATTATTAGCCACTCACAGTTAATGTGTGGTACAGGAGATTCAGTTAATTTCAAGGACTCACATAAGTTAATTTGGAATCACCTTAAAGTAAAGATAATGAATATGGTTGCTTGTTTGTATGGATGTCTTTCTGTGATATTGCATGAGAGTCATAACAATGTCAAACCTGTTAAACCACGTAAAGTGTAAGAGGATTCGCACCAAAACTCTTGGAAAGTATATACCTTGAGTATGAACAAAGGGGGGAGTCATATGGAACAATGATCTAACACTTCTAATTGGAGTACAAGACGTTGTACTCTTTTATATTATAAATGCGTTGGATATCCGTCACCTCGTGTGACATAGGTAAAACCTTCTTGGAGCTGCTCCCAAGTTGGTGCCCAATAGGGTGATTTTAAAGGAAAGGAAAACCTGTCGATGCCGAATCCAAAAGTTAAATTTAATAATAATTTTATTGAGTCCATGTACAGGTAAGAAGGTTGTCAAAGGTAAGTTGAGTGCATGTTTTATTTCTTGTTGTTATTGCATAGTCTTTAGTAGTTATGTATTCAGCTTTGCTGACTGTTTGCTTTCTGTGTATGGCTTTGTCTTGGACTTGGTCCTACGATGACCCACTTGTGGTGAGTAGTTGTCTAGAAAAAGGAAAGCTGCAGGTGCAAGTGGGCATAAGTCATNGTTGTTATTGCATAGTCTTTAGTAGTTATGTATTCAGCTTTGCTGACTGTTTGCTTTCTGTGTATGGCTTTGTCTTGGACTTGGTCTTACGATGACCCACTTGTGGTGAGTAGTTGTCTAGAAAAAGGAAAGCTGCAGGTGCAAGTGGGCATAAGTCATTTCATGATGGGATGGAGTGAGAGCGCTTGATGCGGTTGTAGTTTTACCTTATTTCATTTGCTTTCAGAGACCAACGTTTATTTGATTGTTGGGATTTTGAAAGACTTCTGATTATTAATTTTGGTTTGGTTTTAAAGGGCCATTAATATGGTTCCGAAGTGTAATAAAGTTAAAGTTGATTTTATTTTAAAGTTGTTTGAAGTTAGTATTAAATTGTTTTGGTTTTAAAGACTTCTGTTGAAGTACTTTGATAAAAGCCTTAGCCGTTGTCACGATGGCAGTAATACTTTGGCTTTTCCATTTATAGTAATTTAATAAATGTAATGTCTACTAGTTTAACATGTTTTTCGGAAAAATTAGGAAGTAGAAAGTTAAGGAAAATCCAGGGTGTTACAGCAGTGATGTCGAGGTAGGGGTTCACCTCGATCGAGTTCAACTGGTGGATATCTTCAGTATGGCCTAAGGTGTAGGCCAGCCATGTGATCATGCCACCTATGTAAATGGTGCCGGTGTTAGTGATACCTTCTGCAATCTCAGCGAACCAGCGAGCCAAAAAGAAACTGAAGTTGTAGTGAAGAGGTTGTCTAACATATCCTTCTGTAACCATCTAAAGAAGTCTGATCTCATCGGGGTAAACCTGTCCCAACTCCCCTCTAGAAAATAAGCGATAGACCACATATCTGAGAAAGTATCGGAGAGCAGGGTGCTAGAAATATAATGTAACATTTTAAGGTCAAAGGTATCACTTTAAAAAATGTAACCTAAAACTACTTATGTAACACTTCTTGAAATATAATGTAACATTTTAAAAATGTTATGTTAAATATTATAGGTAACACTTTTGTTATTTTAGTATCATATCCGTTAACTCTAGTAACACTTTCCCAAACATTATGTATCATATTTTTTTACTTTATGTATCACCTAACTAGTAGTACAGTAACACATTATCTAATATTATGTATTATTTTAAATCAAATTATGTAACACTTTTTGTTTTTTTTTTAAATAATTATTTAATATTTTATTGATGATGATAATAATAATTACTTAATTTATATATAACCAAGTATTTCTACTCATACAACTACGATCATTTTAAAGAATAAACTCATGATAATCATTGAAATGAAATTTGAATTCAAATAATTACATCAAAAATATGCATATTTAAATGATTTGATTAAAGTTTAATCATCTAAGAAAATTGTCTCAAACTATTTCTAAATCTCAAATGCCGATCTAAATTAATTTCTCTAATCCCTTAGTGCTTATCCATGTATATTGCTTTATTGCTCCCTAATGCTTCACTCTTGCGAATGGTAATTATCTTGACCCTACAAGAATGATGTAAAAAAAAAAAAACGAAAACGGAATTAGTAGAAAGTGATGCAATAATTTATTACAATATAATTACAATTTCAATTATATCAAAATTAAATTTATAGCACTGTACATAAATGTTAGAAACTCTATAATCACATATGAAATTGAGGGATACAAAACGCACCGAAAAGGTTGCAAGATGGGGGAGGACAGTGGTGAATTAAGAATTCACATATGTATTTCCCACTTCAATCTAACATAAACAAGGATATAATATATGCATAGTAATGTACTAATATGCATTGAGAGTGAGGGGTGGCCAACTCAAGTGGTAAAACTTTCCTTCCAGTTCCAAAATATTATGGATCGATTATCACCCCATCTTTGTGATTACCTAGCACAAAAAAAAGTAATAATGCGCATTTGAGGACAAGATAAACAATAGAACTATATAATGTTCTATAGTTACATGTAGTAGCAACCATGACGAACTTGTTATGATAATTTTTGTCGAAGGCTGGCCAATAAAGTCTGATTTCTAGCATCCTGCCACAATTTCAACACATAGTTCGTATATCCTATTAAAAAACCTCTTGACACATCTTTCACAAAGGCATGCAAGTAACAAACATAAGCTAACCATTATTATTTCTACTCAGGAGTTGACAAAAAAAAGCTACTGCTCAAGCAGATCCATGATGATCACACTCCTTGATCACATGATGACTTAACATTTAAGAGTTAAGATATTCTCATTCTAATAAAATTAAAATTTCAAATTAGAGCTTAAACCTTATGGTCAAGTTAAAATGTTGCACCTTTGATTTAATTATGATAAAAATACATTCTAACAGCTACATTTATGTGCAGAGCCCCATTAAAATATGAAGGGACCAATGTTCCCCCAAGTTTTAAAAGATGACTTAAAAAAAACTGTTCTACAAGATGAATACAACTAAAAATAATTTGCATACAAAGTAGTAAACTATCCATATGGACTAGTGGTAGAATCATGAATACCAAAAACTTTATGAAGCAACACAGGTTCAATTCTTATAGCAGCATTTTGCCATTTTTTCCCCTTTGGTCCTTGCCTTTTTATTTTTCCCTATTATTTCATTCATTCTACATTCTCATACAAACCTCTATTTCTTAGTTCTCTATTTATGCGTGTCTAATTCTATGCATTCCTTTTTTACTTTAAAAAGAAATCGATGCCAATTTATTGATAATATTAGTTTGTACCTAATTAAGTTTCCAAATATTATTACGAAGTAATACAAGATATAATTATAAATTTTTAATTAGAAAAATTGTAGAGAGTGGATAATATACTGGCCAGTTGGTTAAAGCTCCCCTCCTCGTGGCCTCATGGGTCTCTATGCTAAAAAAAATTTTGATAAAGTTGTACTTCTCTTTTCTAGTATAATGCAAACCTCTCCAACTAACTCGATGTACAACTTCTTTAATTTTCTAGTATAATGCAAACCTCTCCAACTAACTCGATGTACAACTTCTTTAATTAGCAAAGTGGCAATTTTTTTTAATCCAGTTTTACAAATTATTGAACGTTCAAAATTTTTTCCCTCGGATTGAAAACCCTAACTCCGCCATTGCCTAACTTTGCTTTTGGATAAACACCAAAGTATGTGACATTTATGTGTTTGACTCATCCAAGCTTTTCATATGACTAAGTTACTTTTCTATTGAATATCTTTGGCTTAAAATGACATTTGTCATGATTATTACAAGCTTCAATATTAGAATTTTATAAATAGTTTTGAATTTCAAGGCCCTAAAACAACTTACAATTCGTAAAACATTATTCACAAATTATGTTATAAACAATAATGTCATATAATTTAAAAAGGTAGACACTAGTGTAACCAAGCCTTCCTCTAAAAACTTGGGTTTAGCTAATTGAAATCCTACTTTTACTACCTTTCGTACCTACTCACTATACAACCAGGAAATTGCGTTGCAAAATGAATATTATTAATGATAAAGCCAGAACAATTAGCTATATAGATTGAGGTAATGAAAAGGTTTAATATACATTAATGACTTACAATGCTATCGATTAAAAGATAAGACTTACAATGCTACTTCTTGTTTAACGTCTAACCTCTATAAGCCTTTAACACGTAATTTCAAAAGTTGGAACAAATTGTCTACCTTACATTTTAGAGTTCTTAAGTTAGCAAAACCCTTTTCAATACTTGAATGTATTATTCCCTCTCAATCAATGAAAACAAAGAGAATGTAAACGATTATCATGCCAAACAAATAGGAAGCGATTCTTTGTTCAAACTAGTTACCTAAGGTAGCCAATGTAGTTTTGCTATCAAATCCTAAATAATGAGAAACCATTAGAGATTATAAATTATAATCCCTCATTATTATAATTAAATCATATGAGAAATAATGGATGTGAAGATATCTAACAAATTGCATCACTCGCGAAAGGAAAACTTACAAAAACCATGAATTTGTGCAATTTGAAAAAGTGGATTGAATTGTTTTTTTTGCAATTTATAAATTGAAGCATATTCATGAGAGGATGAGATAAGGATTAATTAAAAAAAAAAAAAAAAAAAAAAAAAAAAAAAAAAAAAAAAAAAAAAAAAAAAAAAAAAAAAAAAAAAANAATCATGTAAATTCAAAGAAAAGTTGCAGAATTAAAACCTGACAAAATCAAAAGCAAAATCAAAATAAAAATTGCTCACCATAGAAGGTGATAATCCAACGCAATTAATGAAGTGGACCCCTTTACCAAATTTGATTTGAGAGCGTTATGGTGTTGGAGGCCAATATTGGCACGCCTATCGCCATCATCGTAAAGAAAGAGATTTGTTGGAGTTGATTTTACAATTTAATTTTACGCTAAACAGGCATATGAGGACAAATATATTGACTTACAATGCCAATTCGTGGAGAATATCAATCAGTCTTATTGGCGTTTTGTGGTGATCCAATGAGCTTTTGGGGCTTTAGGGGTGTGTTGAGCATGAAATGCTTGCCAAAATTGATAATCTCATTGAGAAACTCTATCTTCAAATTATTCGAATTTTGTTATGTTAAAGTCATAATTTCATCCAACAAAAAGAAAAGTGAGATCCAAACAGGTAGTAAATTGCAGCAATTCTTAAAAAATGTCAAACAAATCCCAAATTGTTCTAATTAGAAAAATCTTAACAAATAAAACTACCCACAATCAAATAAATGCAGAAAAGTTCAATCAACAATTATGAATGCAAAAATTCTGATTGTTTCGAGAAAGTTACAGTTTAATAGCTTAAGAAACTCTCCATAAATAATTAGATCCGTCGACAGCAGCTGCCATTTTCGGTTGTTTTCCAACTAATTCAATATCCTGCAATAATGATTGAAACTCGGTTAATCCCCATTGATATATTGAATAGTACTGAAAAAATGGAAAAGGTGAAAGAGGCAACCAAAAAATTTTAAATATTGAGAGGCCGAGAGCTAAGTTTTATTCATGTGGGTTATGCACTCCTTATGCGTGTGTTTTTTTAAATAGGTTAGGTTATGCGTCATTAATAAGTTGCAAGATTAGAATTTTTGTTTTTTTTTAATTTTTTAGTTGGACTTCTTTTAACCTTATTACTCTGTAATTATTATTTAAATGCCATGTATCTCCTCATTTATTTGCAATATGGAGTAATTTTGTAAGGAAAGGTAATTAGCATCTCAAGTTATGATAGTTAAGGAATGTATTTTTTCCAATCTAAATGATATAAACTTATTTTGATTTGTATAAATCATGATCAATTTATTGAGGATTGAAATTGGTTTTTGCTTTTTTGAATTTATTTTTACTAAAAATAAGCAAAAACAAGAAGAGCATAATAAGGAATTAGGCCCTGCTATTTTGGCCTGAAACATAACTGAATTGAATTGAACTATACTGAACCGAAATGTCAAAAATTTCAACCCAACAAAACAGGGCCTTAGGTCGAGGCTAATTTATCATATGGTACACTTAATAATATGTCTAACCAAACTCATTTCATTGAAACTATGACTCATCAAACTATGAATAATTAAATGTTGTAGAAAAGGACACTACAACATAAATGACATTATGTAGCACCCTTAAAGTGTTACAGAAAGGATTAAAAGTGTTTTCTTAGACAATGAGTAACATTTTTTAAGTGAAACATCTGCCCGTGATACCTATTCTCAAAAGTAACACTTTTTAAGTTCAATGGTATCACTTTGAAAAGTGTAACTTAAAACTACTTTGGTATCACTTTTTAAAATATGTTGTAACATTTTAAAAGTGTTACATTGAATACTATAGGTAACACTTTTTATACTTTAAGTATCATATCTGTTAACTTTAGTAACACTTTCATAAGCATTATGCATCATATTTATAACTTTATGTAACATTTAACTAGTGCTAAAGTAACACAATATTTAATAATATGTAACATTTGTCGATTAACATATGTAACATTTTTTTATGTAAATATAATAAAAATATTTATTATTAATTTTATGATGATGAAGTTGGTAATTTTGATTTCGATGACGATAGCTATAATAATAACAATAACAATAACAACAACAATAATAGTAATAATATTAATAATTGCTGATTAATATATAAATCAAATATCTATGTGTCAATACACCCTACTCATTTCAAATTATACGCTGATGGTAGTAATTCAAAGACATTTGAAAATAGTGTAGTTAAAAACATCCATAACAAATGATTTAATAAAAATGTCTCTCAAATTATTCCTAAACGTGTAATAGTCTTCATTAATTTCTCCATCTTCAATCTCATTGCTTACTTACTTACGCTGCCTATTGCTTACTCCAACGAATGGTTATGATGATTATCTTGGTCCTATAAGAATTGAAAAAACAATAAATTAGCAATAATAGTAATAATTAAAGTTTCTCAGGTTCATAAACCATTACAGTCATTAGAATTTGAATCAAGCCAATCCCACATGCATTCCAATGTGTTACAGATTAATGATCAAGGAGTCATGAAGTAAAAGATACACATTAGCTCAGCAATGCTACTCGTAGAAAATACTAGCAACACACAGACGTGATATAAACTAATTTGGATAAAAAATTCAATACCACCAACTTAATAAAGCCCGTAATGGTAAAATGCATAAGCTATTGCATCATCTATTAATAGATGACCAGAATTCACAACAACCATCACACTGCTACACCCAAACCTGCACAAACTGCAGCACCAAATAAACTACAAAAAATCAAAGCAACCACCAAAGTGTTGCCCCAAAAGCTGCAAAGAATGCAGCAGCAAGCAACAGCAAACTACAGCTTAAGTAACTCTCAAACAACCCAAAAATGAAGCACATAAAACACATATAAAGAAGCCTAAAACAACATTGAAGACGGCAACCTATAATAAGACAGATGTATAGTGAGCTTCAAATTTTCACATGTTCAACCAATTGAACACTCAAGCTCAATTTCAACTATTTGATATACTTATTAGAACCGAAATCTAATTAGCAAGGGAAAAGCAAAAAGAAGGAAAATTTACCATAATGCAATGTATATCTAAGATATGCGACCTCGAAACATTAATTTGTAAAAGAACAAAGAAAAGAGCATATATAATTCCAAAGATCTGAGAATATATAATTCTGTTTACTTAGCACCACATAATTAGAAGAAGCGTGTAAACCTAGAGTCTTTCAGCTTTTGATGCATGCTCATATGTCCCCATTAGAACCAACAAACCCAAAGCTCGAAGCCTTCACTTGTCCCCGAAGTTATCAGCATAAAATCCCTGCAACATACAGAAAAAGAGGGCCAATTATTATTCAATAAAACACAAACAATGTCCTTCTTTCCAAAAATTAAGAGATAAGTATAACGTACAACGTAACTCCATTAATTTTACCTTTGAGGCTTTCAATTGATCACAAGTACTGAAAACCAAAAATTCAAATCAAAACCTCAATGACAATCAAATTACAGAGTAGTATATTCATTGAATTATTTGCCAAACACTCACCTTCACATAATCTACATTGTCAATGTATAGAGGCAGTAGTGAACCACAATAGAATAATAGATAGCTTTTCTTGTTGCCTTTAACAACTAAACATTGACAATAAACTAAAATCAAATCCAAAAAAAGGTTAAACTCTTTAATATATAATAATCACACCAATATTACCAAACAAAATTCCAGCTTTTAGCATGAATATCCACTGAAAATTAGCAACCATATAGGAAACTCATTAAAATATCAGTTGGGAACTATTGCTGGACAGATCAATATAAGCAGTGTAGCTTAGCTGCTAATCAGAATGAATGCAAAATATCATGTAAAAACCTCACTAAGAAGTGTGAAGGAAGGGGAAGCTAGTGCTTTTCCTAAGCTCAATTGGACAGCTCCAAAAGGCAAAGCACTAAGGCAAAAGAGAGTCTTTTGAACACATCAGCCATTTCAATCTGCAAACATTGTGGTACGCATGGTCTCTAAGAGTAAGTAGTTATCTAGGAGTTGAAAGTAATGCATCCTTATAGATGTACACTAATCATACAAGTTAAAAACTAAAAAAAATGCGGAGTACTAATAAAGGGATTAGCATTCAATCAACCATTGAAAATCTAAGAGACAATAAAATCTACCTCAACATACTTAAGCCAAAGGGTGCAATTGATTGTGCTAAGCAGCTGCCATTTAAACAAACAAAACAAAGTTATCAATTGGATTGTTCATATTTTGATAATCGAACTAAATCAAGTTAACAATTGATTTAACACATAAAAGGGTTGCAATTAAATTGAATGACCGTTGAAAACCGGTTAACAAAAAGAGATTCAAAAATTACCTTCAAAGCTGAATCGGTGTTAGAGATCCAGCAATTCCTTCGCCGTCGTTACAACTGACAAGCCAACAACAAATCAGCAGCATTGATTCAAAAGGAAACAATCCAATAAAACTGACGGAAGAAAGAGATAGAGGAGAGGAAAGGAAAGGATGAAGAGTAAGGAAGGACAGACGAATGGCTGAGATGAGGAGGAGGGAGGAAGTTGGTTGACACGCGTTAGCCATCCGAGAGACTTATGGTAGAGCCCACGCCATGACGCCATCTTCAAGAGGAAATGAACTATTCAACTGTTCATATCCACAGTTAATGGATCCGCGCTTTTAAAAGAGTATAGATATGGAACAAGCACAAAAATAATAGCACAAAGGAAACAAGAAGAAGCACTAAGACAGCCACGCAATTTGCACCACATCAGTCTCAAAATAGCCACAAAAAAGAACTAAAATAGCCATGGAAAATGCATTAATTCAGTCACAAAATAGCCACAAAACAACACAAAGTCAACCATGAGCTTTACCAATTCAGATTGTAAAACTAAACTAAATATGTCCTAAAGCTCCAAGAAACCTACCCCTGTACCTTGTATCAAATCATCCCCTAAACTTGTATGAGCCACGATACCACACTAAGAAAGCCACCAAATTAAAACTGTATCAAATTAGCTCTAAACTTGTATAAATTAGCCCTAAAAGCCCACTAAATGGGCACACAGACTACACTAAATCAGCCCTTAAAACTGTATCAAATTAGCCATTAAACTAGTATAAAATCAGCCCTAAAACCACCCTAAACAAGCAACCAAATTGCACTAAATCAGCCACTAAGCCCTGATTAAATCATCCCTAATCAAGCAAAAAGACAGACTAAACAAAGCAACACAAATAATAATGATAAGTTGAAAATGCGGTCAAAGAAAGAAAATAGAACTAAAGAAATTTAGCAATTAAACAATTAAATTGAACCAATAAAAATTTTATAAACATAGTATTTTGTCTAAAATGAGGGTGCTAGAAGGCTTTTATGGAAAAATAATGGGTCAAATCCCCTTCGAGAATTTGCTACGATGTAGAGCTCGAAAAAATAATCAATTTGAAAAAAATATTGCATCATTCGGACACTTGAGCACAAAGTTATGTCCGTTGCAAATAAATTAATAGCATAAAATTGTTTCAAATTGAAATAAAATTGCAGTAAAGGGTACAGGGGAAGAAGATGGATAGGGTGGCTGTGAGTGATAAGGAATGGGTTTTTGGTTTATACAGAGGAAATAATAGCTCAAAGAACCAGGATGCATTTTCAAGCCATTAACCGACCCAAAAAACTACATAACCAGCAGCAAATGTAACCCCAAATAACAGCTCAATGAAGTCTCTATTAGAGTCAAAACACCCCCAAGACAAAGAATAAACCAACACACAAGATGATACCTAAGATATCGTCATGTGTAGCAGTATATATAAGTGAAATGACTTCACATCCTCAATGCAGTAACCTCTTAATGCAAAGATGAACGTTAACCTCTTAATGCAATAACCAAACAAAGAAGTTAAATGACTTCAAATCCTCAATGTAGTAACCGAACAACAACAACATCAGCCAGTCCAATAATGTCTGAGTTATATGTTTGAGTATGAAATTTTTAAAAACTTACTAAACCTGTCCAACGGTAGCTAACTAAATAAAATTAAAATCAATAATAGCAAGTCTGAAAATGTGGACTAGGGCATTACTTTGCCTCAAAGAAAAGAGATAGGAAGCAAAAATCCATTAAGAGGCTCCGTCCCAATAAAAGCACTTACATTTCTATAAAATACACATACAGGTTAAATACCAACAATAAGGTTTGCTAATATGGATAGACCACAAAAACAAAGATTCAAAGAGAAACAAAAGCTCTTTAAACTCTAAAATAATCAGCCANCAAACTCTAAAATAATCAGCCAGCCCGCTTCCCTAACATTGTATTATGGAGCTTTTAATTTAAGCTAGATGAACTACATATGGCCCAACATACTCCTATTGTTTAAATCTCATGTTCTTCAAATTTCCAGCCTTTGAAATTCTCATGCTTGAGGTTCAACAATTCAACAGTTCAACCATCACAGCTGACACTTGAGGGTATTAATTGTACTAATTTGCACACAAAGGTGCTACTCCCTATCAGAAATTTGACTTAGAAACTCTGCACTTCATCTACTTAAAGCTAATTAAATAATTTACCATAATCTACTAACAAAAGTAGTGTACATCTGCAAATACAATATTCCATTGAACATTTCCTTACAGAACTAGACACAAAATCCGGCCGAGTCAAGTCTCAAACTTTCCAACACAACAAATGTAGCATATATCAGTAAATACATTATTCATTGATCATTCTATTACGGGACAAAATGCGAAAATCCTGCTAAGTCACATCTCCAACTTTCCGACACTTACTAAGTCACTAGTTTCAAATAACAAAGAATCAACTGATTGCAGAAAAGATGTCGGATTTCAATCAGAAAACAACCAATTGTTTCCCACATACTTCACCGAAGAGAAATTTGGTTTGGGTGGAAAGTTTACTTAAACAAAATAAATCTATACCTCGTATTGGTAGAGTTGCAGCAGTGAGCAAGTGAAACACAAGCCAAAACATCTACCATAATGAATATATCATCCCTCCTCACCCTGACACCCTGTCACCCAAGTGTTATCAATAATAACAAAAGGTTTACTAATTAGTCTGCACTTTCAATTTTCAAAAGCACACTTCACCTACTTAAACAACAAACACAAAAGCACTCGAGGAGGCTTTACACTTTACCATTCTCCAAGGTAAGCAACACCGACTTTTATCACAAATCTCACTTCCATTAGTTACATTCCTCCCCTACACAAGATTACGAAAGTAATGATATTGAATCTATATTCCTTAAGAACTACTGCAGTAAATAAGGTTAGGCAAAAATGTATTGCAGAAGTCCCAAGAAACAACTTCAGAGAGCTTACTTCAGTACACCCAAAAAAGTACTTACATCTTTGTGACTTGTGAGTTTATGTCCACAAAAAGCTCCAAATTTGTAGCAAGTACAACAACAGAATTGAAGAAGAGGAATTTGCAACGAAAAACTCAACACAAAGATGCAAAATTGCAAATAGAACAAAGATATTGATGACAGCATAATTCTGAAACTACATTAATCAAACAAAATCAACATATAATATCAACACTATATCAACATTTTTGGTAATGTGCCAACAAGTCACCTAAGAAAACAGACCAAATTATTTAATCAAAATTTGCCATAAACCCCCACCAGCAACGCTCACACACAGCAATAACTTTCCAATTAAACTCAATTCCAAATTCAGAATTTTCATCTGAGTTTAATTCCAATTAAAATTCAGATTATACGATTCAGATTAAAATTCAGATTATGCGATTTAGAATTAAAATTCAGATTATGCGATTTAGAATTAAAATTCAGATCATACAATTGAGAATTAAAATTCAGAATTAAACTCAGACCAAAATTCAGAATACATTTCAGATTATACTAATTAAAATTTCAGAATTCTATTGTTAAAATTTCACACTTCAGGTTATGCGAATTAATAATAATTCACACTTCAGATTTCTCACTTCAGATTATACGAATTCATACTTCAGAATTCTCACTTCAGATTATACAAATTCTGAATATAATATTAACCAAACTAACCTGATTTAATATTGATTGAAATATTATTCTCATATTATTCTGAAGTATACTATTTCGTATAATCAAAATTCACACTTCAGATTATACGAATTAATATTGATTGAAATATTATTCGCATGTTAAAATTTCACAATTCAGAATTCGAAATATTAATGTATAAAAATATGCAGGGGAGAATTGATGAATTCAGAATTCACTTTCACAATGAGCATTATCAATTTCAGAATTACAAGCAATTTCATAACACAATTCAGAATTCAATTTCATAATTCAATTCAAATTTACATGCAATTTCATAGTATAATTTAGAATTCACAATTACATGCAATTGAAGAAGTAAGAGGCAGATTATTACCAGGTTGTTAGCACGGATTGAATGAAAATCTAAGCGTGATTGCTAACCAAATTGCTACTAGTTTCCTACCGATTCTTCGAGGACGTTTTGCAGCAAAAAAAATAAAAAATAAAAAAATAATAAAAATAGGCGTTTGAATGGAAGAAGAGGCTGTTATATAATATATATTAAGGTGGATGCCCATTATACTTTTTATTGTATAATTTAGAATATTCTATATATTAGGTTTTACAGTACAAGAAACCCTATCCACTTTGTATATATATGGTATTATAGTTGAAAGAGAGGATACACATTTATTCTCCTAACACTGTATTTTCTATAACACGTTATCAGCACGAAATCCTAACCAACTGGGGAAAAGGAGATGAGCAAAAACCCACAAATTTACACTTTAGTTTTTACGTTATTTATTTCATTATATTAGTGAGAGTTTGGTTTGCCGAGGCTTTGAAGAAAATATGGAGTAACTATCCTTGCAGGTACGGTTTCCTAATTAAAGTTATGAGTTTGGATCTATTTGTTTTATTATAGTTCGATTTATATCATGGTGCTAGACCGCTAGCATATAGTTTTTGTTTGGGTCAGTATGTAATTTAAGAATGTGAAATACTTCTTTTCATAGTGATAATTGATGATTAATTTATGTGGATTTATATATATAGTTTTACATGGCTTAGTTTTAAGTGGATTATTTAATTCATGATAATATGCATATTCTTTTGATAATTTGATTGTAATACTCCACTTTCGTATTATTGGTCTTTTATTAATTGATGGAAGAGTTTACAGTAGTTTGTTAATTCTATTTTAGAGTATATAGTTTTCAATATCTTTTTTTTTTTCTTGAGTAAACTTATAAGAGTAAACATTAACTTGTACTTCTGAAGTAGGAGTTCTCTAATTAACAAAATCATGCTGCATAATTTTTACCAATTTTGTCACAATTGCTAAGTACTCTTTGATTCTATAACTTTCATATTATATAACACACATTAGTTTAATTTCCTTGCAGACATTAATTAAATTAATTGACTTGACTTCAAATAAATTAAGATGCATATGTGAAGGTTTTGACATCCTAACCTTCAAAAGATTAAAAGTAACAGAAATAGAAGAATGTAGTTGATCTGAAAACAGAACTTTATATTCGAAGAATATTTTCAACTTTTTTTTTTCACTGGAAACACTTGATGCTTGTTAACGATCATGAGTTCACGTACAATTAAACTTAAACTCTTTGGAATTCGAATCCTAGCATAAAATATATGGCTGACTAAATTAGCAACAAAGGGATCTCAGTTGACTAAATTTCGGAATTTGGGGATTTATGGAACTTTTTTAATTTTGGCCGATCCGACTGAAGTTCGTTTAACCTCTACAATCATCAATTTATTGTGATAAGATTGATAAGCAACTATTAACTTAGTTTTTAAATATAATATAAATATCATGTTTAATGATATACTTTGTTGATGAAAATAAATCACGTCTACTTCATGTAGTGGACTAGAGAGCCTTTAGTGAGGATTAAAATTATTTGGATTAATTTGATCACATGATAACAAGTTGGTTCTTTTACGAAGTGTTGATCAATATGTTAGATTAAAATAACGCTTTGTTTATAACTATTTAATGAAAGACAACTAACTTATCAATGATATAATGACCAAATTTCCATATAGTAAGATTGTAACACAAAACTTTACTTAGTACAATCAAGGTCCATAATCATAAACAAATCACTAAAGTGTTACATGAGACAATTTCTCAGGTGTTTGCAAAAATAATTGTTCCCGACAATTATTACTTAGTATTTAAAACTAGAAAATTATAAATTACTACCAATATATGAATACAACTAGTTAGGGAAATCAGAAAATCAAAGCAATGGCTTAAGAGTTAACAATATCGTCATAGAATTGAATGCATAATAATAATAATTCGAGAAGGTTACTACAGAAAATTGCATTTCAATTCAATTAATCTTTCATCTCACGCACGCTCTTCTTACAAGCAATGGTGAAAGAAATATTTAAGATATTAACCATTGATAGTTATAGACACTTGGCATATATATAATGATCTACAGCTATTGAATCATGAAATCATGATGTGCAATTGTTATATTATATTATAACTTGATTAAATATCTTCTTATCTCCGTATTTTTCGAAAGAGTATTGAACTATTGAAAGTCAATAACCTTAGATTACTTGTTATGCTTTCTTTTTTTTTTTGTCCTCCAATTTGTAGCAAGTATATTACATTGGATTAATACTGTATACTGGATATACATCTATTGTATTAATATGGATTAGTTTAGCAAAGCAATAAATATCCTTTTACGCTTTAGCATCAAATTTGTGTTACTAGATGGCTACATGCTATTAATTTAAGGCTAATGATATACATAGCTCTTAAGGATTAATATAAGCATTAAATATATATATTTACAATTTGTAAGTATGTGTTTTATATTATTTAGTTCTAAAATCTTGGTGCATGTTTGGATTCAACTATATATGATATATATACCTATATGACGTAAGATTCAAGTAATGAGTTAATTGAACAAAAAATTACTTGTATATATGGGCCTAAAGTTCCTTTTTTTTTTTTTTGAAGAATACTCATACAAAGGGTCGTAAATAAAAGTTCATAAGGACCTCAAAAAAAAAAAAGTATAAATAATATTCTTTTATCAAGAAATAATTTTTAAGTTTAAGAAATTGAGCATGACATTGTGAGAAACATTATTGAAATTGTATTCATCATACCGTCTTTAAGAATTTTCAATATAATGTTTGATATATTTAATTGGGTAATTATATTAAGAGGGGGGTAAGAGTTCTATAAGAATAATTTACTTTATTTTGATACATGACATTGCCAAAAGAATGTATGGCTTAAGAAGCATACGAGATTTAAAAGTTGTTGGATTGATTTCATGCCCCCAATATACAAGGTTTGGGGGGAGATATTATTATTTCATGAATTATAAATACATTGATGGTCAGTTTGGTACATATAATGATAAAGGTGGCCACATGATAATTAAATGTTTAGAATGACATCACTAAAGCTGGATATGAATGAATGTCATTAATTACATATCAATATAAGTGCTCTAATTAGAATTAATGTCATCCCAGAAGGACAAACGAGTTGCTAATAAACAAAAGTACGTCTAAAGTGTGTGGAGATAATGAGTTCTAATATGAAAGAAAATGACACGTTATGACAAATTCATTAGAAATATTATGTTTAGTAAAATTGATATGTACCAAGATTTATAAAAATACTCTAGAAGAGTATAAAATGCCAACTTGGTTGTCATGTATCATAAACATCATAATCATGCTCTAGCAGAGTATGAATAATGATTGTTGCATAAAGTATTAGTCTGCCAATATAGAAAGAAACACTGCTAGTGTTCTTATATCACATCATATTAATCATCTGGCCATGCATGGAGTAGGGATAACAAAGTGATCACTATTGTTTGAAAACTGACCAAAATTAGAAAGTGATGGATGTGATAATTCAATTAGGCCATCCGGTTTAATGTATAGTATAATCACCGTAAGGAAACCTGAAGTTTCAATTTGATATGAAATAATTTGCTGACGCTCTCTCATGTTAGATATGTGAAATGTTTTGAATGGCAAGACATAATTAACGAACATTGAAATTGAGCTTATTTAGATTGTGATTTTTAGAAAATTTCAAGAAAAAGAAAAAGTTATTTTTGAACCACATTGGATATACAATGTAATGAGTGACCAGGTTCACTAAATAGCTTATATGTTGTTCTATATTAGTGACTAAAGGCTTACCAACCACCTTGTATGTAACACTTTGAGTAGTTAAAACTCATGTTTATGTTATTGGCAATCCAAAAGATCACCATTGAGTGGAGTTACATGCGTATAGCTAAGTCATGATTATGTATATAACAATCCTTTTTTTTATTGGGGCTGTTGAATGTCAGCACACAAGGATAAACCGACAACTGCACAAAATTTGTCCCCCATTGTCATTAATCTCTAAAAGAGAACAATTATGATAAATTTATAAACACATGTGATGTAACATAGTTAGAGAAGAGATGATTTTCATGCATTGTTGATAATATTGTTCTCCGAAGAGATAAATAGTTTGTTGAATATATCTCTTCTAAGCAATGAAATTTGTTTAAAGTCTTCTATTAGATGAAATATTTTTGCACATGAAATCATACACTATGTTGGTTAAGAATATGATGCCCCTAATTTGAAATTTACCAACTTAGGGGGAGAAAGATTGGGATAAGTTGGCAAAATTATTAAATTATAAGTGTGATCCCTATAATGACTATTTGAGATATTATTGCCAACTTTTGTCTATATATTATCAAGATATGTTGCACATCTATGGTTTGATTTATTCAGTTGTCTCATGTTACATACCGTTAAAGATACATTTTGGTCATATTATGTGTATACATTGAGATGATCTTGCCAATATACTTGAATCACTACACCTGAAGTGTAGGTTGTATGATTGTTCCAAAATAAATGAAATATATGGCAAGAAGTGCAGTTGACCTATTGAAAGTGTAATGGTATATTAATACTATAATGTACCCGGAAGTGGTGGTGTAATATCTTAATCATGATAGATGGCCTATGATACGAGAAATTAAAAGTTATAATGGTACTGATGGGAAATTTATTCATAATCATTGTAAAATAGCTGCAAATTACATCTTGAAGAATGTGATACCGGTATATGATGGAACCAACGGATTATATGCATATGCAAGTAGTAGATTTGAGAATAGGGATTTGAAATAAAGTCCCTTTTATGTCGACATATTGAGAATGATCAAAGCTTATCATGGACTTGAAGTCCAACTAAATTAAAGGTGAATAATAATGATGATCATCAGGACCAAAGGTCCAACAACGGATTTTGAAATCCACATTGTACAGTGTCTTGCATTTTTTTGTCTTACATTTATGTGCATGTGTAAGTCGTGATAACGCATTATTCATTGCATGTGTAGATAGTAGTTGATGCGCTCATCATTCATATATATGTTTTATGTTCAATATCTTATTAGTATACACTTTACATCTCATCATTTACATGCAATAATTGTGATGTACATGAAATTTGGTACATAATGTAGTAAGTTGTGTTTGCAGTAGTATGAAGACTTACATGAAAAAAAAAAATACTCCAGTGAGGATATATTTGTGATGAAATTATACAGATGAAAGTTTCTTAATAGCATGTTGTGAATTATGCATAAAAGTTTCAGAAGAACTTGTACAAGATATATTCAAATATCTAGTGCTTTAAGTTCTATATGAAGTATTTTGAACACCTCAATGGATAATGGTGACATTATTATCAAACTCCTGAAGAGTTTAAGACTAAATTAACAACACTCAACCTGAAGTTTGAGTATGTGAGTGCTAATCAGAATCTTATGTTCATTTCAGAACTTGATATTATAAGGAAAATCTTTTTATAGTCCAGAAGAACCATAAACAAATAAGAATTACTTAAATGTAATTACTAATTTACATAAGATTAGACAATGATGTTGATAATATCACAAGTTGCCATAAATTATGATCAATATGTAATTATCAACTACTTTATATAGCTTCCAGAAGAAGGTATAAGTTTAATATTTATGGCAACTTGACAAATATGCAGTAATGATAAACATAATGTAAGTATTATTTTCAAGAGTACGGAGGAATGAATATATCTTATGTTGAAGGTTGAAGTCCAATCAGGAAGGATCAACTACCAAGGAGTTGAATTTTATTCCTGCGAAGCTACTACCAAAGACGTTGGATTCATTATTTTAAAAGATCTCAAGTTATGCATTCATTAGGGGGAGAAAATACGCGTTGCACTCTTTTTCCCTTAACCATGGTTTTGTCCCATATTGGGTTTTCCAGGTAAGGTTTTTAATGAGGCAACATATTAAAGCGTATTACGAAAGTGATGTACTCTTTTTCCTTCACTAGGTTTTTTGTTCCCACAGGGTTTTTCTTAGTTGAAGTTTTTAACGAGGCACACTATTCGATAATGGTCATCCAAGGGGGAGTGTTATATAATATATATTAAGGTGGATGCCCATTATACTTATTATTGTATAATCTAGAATATTCTATATACTAGGTTTTACTGTACAAGAAACCCTACCCACTTTGTATATATATATGGTATTATAGTTGAAGGAGAGGATACACATTTATTCTCCTAAGACTGTATTTTCTATAACAGAGGCAACTAGTATTTCAGTATTATTAGGAGGATTTCGAGAACAACCGCCAAACAATGATTCTAGGGATTTGTGCAACAAAATATAAGGAATGTTTTTTTTAAATTGCTAATGGGAATTATTTAGGGAATTGGAGCTTAATTATTTGGTTATAAGTTTTGAAATATTTCAATTAAAAGTGTTACCTTATATACATGAGTAAGTGTTAAAATAGGATTTTTGTTCCTGAAAAATAATATAAATATAAAAGTGTTACTTCAAAAGTGATACATGTAAAGAAATGTTACATAAAAGTGTTGTCTAATAAAAAGTGTTACCTTAAAGTGTTACATTTTAGTAAAGTGTTACATTAAAAGTGATACCCTATAACAACTGTTACCGTAAAGTGTTACATTTTTGTAAACTGTTACAAAAGGTGTTACATATACATTTTACAATATTAAATTATAATAAGTGTTACCATTGATTGTTACCTAATGTCAATTTTGTTGTAGTGGGGGCGTAGAAGTAATTACTACCTCCATATCACAATATTTGCAACACTTTCCATTTGGGTTGTAACACAATACTCACAACTTTGCTTCTTTTTTTTTTATTTTTAGTATACTTTTTGATGAGAAATGACTTTGGTGCCCATAATTTATTACACATGTGAAACTTAAGTGTTCTAAGTTGCCTACTTTTTCTCTGCTCAAACAATTAATCGGTATCTTTACAATTAAACACTAGCCATTGATTTTCATTTTTAGCCTAGGAGTTGTATCGCACTCAATATTGAAGTATTGCGATACGGAGGTAGTATATAATTTTTCTCCTTGAAATATCAAGTATGGATTCAAATATTTAATTTGATACATGCATGTCTATATGCATTTCCTCAAAAATGTTACTAACAAAAATGTGTTACCACAGCAGTGTTACAAACTAAAAGGTGTTACAACAATAGTGCTACAAATTAAAAGGTGTTACCACAAAAATGTTGCATATTAAAAACTATTACCTGAAAGTGTTACAAATTTATAAGTGTTACTTGAAAGTGATACAAATTCAAAAGTGTTACCTTATAGTGTTACTTATGTAAAAGTGTTACCACCCTAATGTTACCTAATATCATTATTGCTGTAGTATTCAAACAAATTATGGCACTATGATCATCCAATCAACTCCAATAATACTTTTGAAAGCAATAACAACTAGTTAGAACTAGTAGAAATTCTCAAACAAATTTTAAGCATCAAAGTTGATATAATGAGGTTGCTAATAAAAATTCATGAATAAAGTTAGAGCAAAAACTAAGCATAAAATCCAATTCATAGCATGAATTGCATTATTCTCAGGACTTTAAACATGAATTTAACTAGTTAACACTACTAATCATCAAGAATATCATCAACCATCATAAAAAAATTTCCTTATAAAATCTTACTCATCAAAATAGTACAAAACTTCCAATTACTCAAAATTAAAAATTCTAAACATGACATTGTAGCATAAAAACAACAATTAAGCATTCATAAGCAACAATAATCAAGTTTAAAATTAAGAAATAAATTCGTAATTAAAATACCCAAAAATTAGATATTCATGAAAACTTCATAAAACATGGATAAAAAGGAAGTTATACCTCAATAGATGATAGTAGAGCAAGAAATTGCAAGAAAGTTAAAGAACAAAACCCAAAATCAAGTGAAAATTGGTTTGAAAATTTCGAACTCTAGGTGATATGATTCGTTGATTTTTTTTTCAAACTTTTACCCCAAGAAATTGTTTAGATGAGTGAGAGGAGTGTTACGTCAAAATTTGGAGAGATTTGGAGTTGTATGGAGTGAGTTATGGGGGTTTGAAGTTGGAGGTTTTGGGGTTTTAATGGTGAAAGGGAGGAAGAAGAAGATAGATTAGAGGAGAGAGATTAGGTGAGAGGTTTAAAATTAAAGATTAAAAGTAAAAAAAAAATACGGGTGCAAGGAACATGCTCCACACGAGAAAAGAAGGAAAAAAACTGACGGACTACCGCAGGAGGAGCCTGCGCCCGCAGCGAAGAGAATGCAATTTGAAGGTTGCGCCAGCAGGTCTTGTCTGCAGCGAACTGAGAATGGTTCTGTTTTAAAATGCGGGTGCATAGAGGAAAAAAGGTTTGTGCGTTGCGCCCACATAGTGCCTCTGAAGCTATTTTTCGCTGATTTTTTTTCTTTTTCTCCCTAATAATTATACTATATTATATGTTATTATTAATACTCAAACTTAAAGCATGTTTTACCTTCTAATCTCTCCTTAATTACCCTAATTAAGCATGTCAACACTTAGATCCTTAGCTAGGCTTCAAAATTCAAAATAAAAGCTATACTAGAGTAAACTAAACTACGAAAACAGACCGAAAACACACAAAAACAAGCAAAAACATGCAGAACGAGAAAGAAAGGGATAGAAAGCTCGGGTTGCCTCCCAAGAAGTGCTCTTTTAAGGTCACTATCTTGACCATGGCTGCATTAGTGATCAAGGTGCTTTGGGATCATCGAGTTGGATGACTTCAACCAAACCAATGACATTGCCTTCATAATATGGCTTTAATCTTTGACCATTGACCTTGAATACTTCACCTTTTTCGCTTTGAACTTCAACATAGCCGAATCTGCTTACATTTATTACTGGAAAAGGACCACTGTATCTAGATTTCAGCTTTCCAGGAAATAATCAATGTCTTGAATTAAACAATTGAACTTTATCGCCAACTTGAAATTGCCTTTTCATGATTCGTTTATCATGCCATCTTTTCATCTTTTCCTTATAAATTTTGGCAATATCATATCCTCCTAACCGAAATTCATCCAATTCATTCAAATGTATTAACCGTTTTTGTCCAGCAAGCTTTGCATCAACGTTAAGTTCTTTAATTGCCCAATAAGCTTTGTACTCGAGTTCTACTAGAAGATGGCACGCTTTTCCATAAACCAATCGATATGGAGAAGTACCAATTAGAGTCTTGAAAGCCGTTCTATATGCCCGTAAAGTATCATGAAGCTTATGACTCCAATCTTTTCTCGATTTCGCAACCGTCTTCTCTAAGATGGACTTGATTTCTCGATTCGAAACCTCCACTTGACCACTGGTTTGTGGATGGTATGTCAATCGTGTTTTGTGGTAAACACCATACATCTCTAGCAGCTTATCTAATCTCTTCTCATGGAAATGCGTTCCCCCATCACTACTGATAGCTCTAGGGACTTCGAACCTAGGGAAAAATAACCTGCTTAAACAGTCTCAAAAGGGTGTTAAAATCACAATGGGGGGTAGCAATTGCTTCTACCCACTTAGTAACATAATCTACAACAACTAATATGTAAAGATTACCATTAGAAGAAGGAAAAGGACCCATATAATAAATACCCCAAACATCGAAAATTTCAACTTCTAAAATACCTGTTTGAGGCATTTCATGCCTTTTGGAGATATTACCTGTTCGTTGGCACGAATCACAAGACATGACAAAATATCTAGCATCCTTAGTAATGTGGGCCAATAAAAACCCGATTGTAGTACCTTGAACGTCATTTTAGTGGGCCCAACATGTCCTCCATAAGGTGATGAGTGGCAATGATGAAGAATTCCGTAGACTTCCCAATCTGGTACACACCTGCGATATAAGCCATCTGCACACTCACGAAACAAGTTACGGTCATCCCAAAAATAACGCCTAACATCATGTAAAAACCTTTTTCGTTGATGATAAGTAAGATCGGGAGGTAAGATTCCTCCAACTACATAATTAGCATAATCATCAAACCATGGAGTATTAGAAATCACAACTAAGTGATGATCATTAGGAAAAGAATCATCAATGGGGGTTGAAATCTCCCTTTTTCATACCGAATCCTAGATAGATGGTCTGCTACCACATTTTGTGCACCTTTCTTGTCACGTACTTCTAGGTCAAACTCTTGAATAAGTAAAATCCACTTAATAGGCCTCAGTTTTGATTCTTTCTTTTCGAGTGAGTACTTTAGAGCTGCATAGTCAGTATAGATAATAACTTTCGAACTTTTAATGTAAAAACAAAATTTATCCAAAGCATATACTATAGCAAGAAATTCCTTTTCAATTGTTGCATAATTAACCTGAGCTGGATCTAATGTCTTACTAGCATAGTAAATAGCATGCAAAATGTTATCTTTACTTTGACCTAACACGACACCTACAGCATAATCAATAGCATCACACATAATTTCAAAAGGCAATTTCCAATCAGGTGATTGAATAATAGGTGTTGAGATTAGTGCTTGTTTGATCTAATTAAAAGATTCAAGGCATTAATCAGTGAACTTAAACTCAATGTCTTTTAATAGAAATTGAGTCAAGGGTTTAGCAATTTTCGAATTTTTTTAATAAATCGGCGGTAAAACCCTGCATGACCTAGAAAACTTCTAACACCTTTTACACTTACTGGTGGAGGTAATTGTTCAATAACTTAAATTTTAGCCTTATCAACTTTAATACCCCTTTCAGAGACTAGATGTCCTAAAACAACTCCTTCTGTCACCATGAAATGACATTTCTCCCAATTAAGGACCAAATTCACTTGTTCACATCTTTTAAGCACTTTAGTCAAATTAGCCAAACATGAATCAATATCACTACCGTAGACACTAAAATCATCCATGAAGACTTCCATAATAGACTCTATGTACTTAGAAAAGATAGCCATCATACATCGTTGATAGGTAGCAGGAGCATTACACAGACAAAAGGGCATTCTACGGTAAGAAAAAGTACCATAAGGACATGTAAACATTGTTTTTGATTAATCACCAGGATGGATAGGTATATAAAAGAAACATGAGTAACCATCTAGATAACAGAAATATTTGTTCTTTGCTAACCTTTGTAACATTTGATCAATAAGAGGGAGAGGGAAATAATCCTTTTTAGTGGCAACATTTAACTTCCGATAATCAATGCACATTCGCCAACTTGTAACAACTCTAATAGGAATAAGTTCATTTTTATCATTACGCACAACATCTGTTCCTCCCTTCTTAGGAACTACCAGCACTTGACTAACCCATTGGGAATCTGGTACAACATAGATGATACCTGCATCAAGAAGTTTAAGAACTTCTTTCTTCACCACCTCCTGCATTTTAGGATTAAGTCTCCTTTGTCCCTATATACAAGGCTTATGGCCGTCCTCTAAATGAATTCTAAGCATGCAAAAATCAGGACTTATTCCAGTCAAATCATTGAGTGTATGACCAATAGCCTTTTTATGAGATTTAAGAACAGTTAATAACTTTTCAAGCTGACTATCAGTAAGCTTAGAACTAACTATGACTGGATACATCTCATCAGCATCTAAGAAAGCATATTTTAAATTAGAGGGAAGGGGTTTCCTTTCGGGTTGTGTTACCTCCTTGATAGAGCATGATTTTTGAGGCAACGAATGATACCTTTGGCTTTCTTCTAGAGTTATCTTCTCATTATTCAGTTCATGAGCTATGGCATCGATTTCAGAATCTCCTTCACCTACATCAGCATCCAAACATAGAAGGGCCTCTAGTGGATCCTTTTTAAGGGATCGAGGCATTGCATCCAAAACAATCTCATTAACAACATCAATCCTATAGCATGACTTCTCTATCATGGGATTTTTCATTGCATTATTAAGATTAAATGTCACTTTATCATCTCTTACAGAAAGGGTTAGACTTCCATTTTTTAACATCAATGACAGCACCTGTAGTATGTAATAAAGGTCTACCAAGTATGATAGGGGTGTGAGCATCCTCATCAATATCCAAGACAACAAAATCGACAGGAATAAAGAATTTTCCTACTCTAACAGGCACATCTTCTAAAATACTGTTAGGATATTTTACAGTTTTATCTGCCATCTGCAAAGTAACATTAGTAACCTTTAACTCTCCCATGTCAAGCTTCTTGCAAATTGATAAAGGCATAACACTGACACTAGCTCCTAAATCACATAAAGCCTTATCAATAAATAAAGGACCTATATTGCATGGAATTGAAAAACTGCCCGGATCCTTCAACTTAGGAGGAGATCTATTTTGAATGATCGCACTGCACTCCTCGGTGAGTGCAACTGCCTCTGTTACATTCAACTCACGTTTCCTACTCAAAATATCTTTTAAAAATTTAGTGTAAGTAGGAACTTGAGTAATCAAATCAGT
This sequence comes from Suaeda aralocaspica, assembly GCA_016808085.1. Lineage (NCBI taxonomy): Eukaryota > Viridiplantae > Streptophyta > Magnoliopsida > Caryophyllales > Amaranthaceae > Suaeda > Suaeda aralocaspica. The sequence goes on along the minus strand of PYUH01000032.1, from coordinate 355,038 downwards.
AAAAGGTACAATAACTTGCAAATTCTTAACTATTTCAAGGAACTTTCGAAAGTTATTATCGTTCTTACTCTTGGTTACCCTGTTCGGGAAGGGCAACGACACCTTTGAGGGAGGAATTATATCGGTAACTGAATCAGCTGCTGGAGCTTGCTTCTTTGGTGCTTCTTTCTCCTTTAAGGCTTTATTCTCCTTTTCTAAAGCTGCTTCTTTAAGATCCTCAATAACAACCAAACTAGTCCTCTTCGTTCCATCTGCAGCATTGTTAGTATCATCAGCATGCATTCTAGGACCTTCATAACAAGTATCGTTCCTTGTTACAATAGAATTGCAATGATCACGAGGTGGATTGTTCGATGGAGAATTTGATGGAGCAGGTTGGGGAGGAAGTTACCCTTGTTGCCTTTGAGTTGATGATTGGGCAATTTGTGCTACTCGAGTTTCCGATTGTCGATTGTGGGCCTACATAGTTTCCATGGCCTTCTACATCTGCATCATCATATTCTTTAGTTCCGAAAATAAACTCATTGCTAGTTGGTTGTGGAGGTGTTGGGAGTGATGCTGGAGGTGGTGGCCTACTAAAACCTGGTGGTTGAGGTGGGGGAGCAAATCGTTGAACCTGTAGTTGTCGTGGTGCAAAATGTTGTTGCTGCGGATTTTGAACATTGTTAGTATTCTTATAAGAGAAGCATGGATGATCCTTCCAACCTGGATTGTATGTGTTGGAGAATGGATTATTTTTGTAAGCTTGAAATGCACATAATTGCTCCATAGAACTATGACATGTTTGAGTAATATGCCCAGAAGATCATCGCATAAGACATAATTACATCCCGAAATTGCAGCCATTGTAGCTAACGTCATTGGATTAAAGGGTGTTGTGTTGATCTTATCTAGCTTCTCATGAATTGCATTGATTTGAGAAGCCAAACTCTCATATTTGTCATCTACCACATGTTTCCCTCCTCTCTTAGCATGTCTTCTAGGATTACTGAATTGAGAATTATGAATTGCAATCTCCTCAATCAAATCATATGCAACATTGACTTCTTTGTTCATGAATCGACCACTAGCACCATAATCAAGCAATGTTCTACTCTCATTACCCAAGCCATTATAGAAAGATTGAACTAAAAACCACTTCTCAATTCCATGATGAGGGCACATTGTCAACAACTCCTTAAATCTCTCCCACGCAAAATAAAGGGTTTCATCAGTTTCTTGATTGAAATTCGTGATTTGACTCCTAAGGATTGTTGTTCTCTCCGGAGGATAGTACTTCCTCTGAAAAGCAAGAGCTAATGCGTCCCAACTACAAAGAATGTGAAAGTCCCTTGAGGTGAGAAAATAAAACGAAAATTAAAAAAATAAAAAGAAACAATTTAAACCTGACTAATAGAATTAAAAATTGCCTCCCCGGCAACGACGCCACAATTTGAACAAGGCTATTGTACACCTCTCAAAAATACCGACCAACTCTAACTAATATAGATGGGGAAGTAGGGATCGAATCCTCAGGGAAGCGATTAAACTCTATAGTTCTAAAAAGCCTAAATTGCGTAAGGGACCTTTGTGGAAAATTCTAATAAAACTACTAAAACTAAGAGAACAAAAACTAAAACTATGCAAAATAACGGAAAATAACGAATTAAACTCTTATTATGGAAACCTATGGCGGTCGGTTCACTATGAAAAATCAACAAACTTATAGAACACTCATTAATCAATTCATTAACATTCATTGAACTAGGGCTCACTAATTCTCTTGAACTTAGACTCCCTCAAAACTCCTTTACCGGCTCTCGCTCGCATAAATACATTTTGCCTATTATTCAGTGGTCTAATTGTGGTAATCTTACCTCTCGGCCTCGATTTCGGCAATTACCTAACTCACAACTAAATCTGGCCACAATTTAATTGCAATCGATAGAAATCAATAATAGGAGTTCAACCAATAATTAAGAACTAATTAACGAACATAAAATAAATTCACAATATAATCATAGATTCCCTAGCCATAGAGAAAAAGACTACTCACTCATGATTATAGAAACTAAATCAAAAACAAATTTAAATAACGAATCCATGAAAATAAATTAACTAAAACAAAGGTTAAAACAAAATTAATTACTAAAAAAATTAAACTAAAGAACTAAATTAACAAAACTAATTAAATTAAACTGAAAACTAACAAAGCTAAGAAGAATCATAAACTAAAGAGAATTGAAAAGTAAAGGGAAAGGGGAATAGATTACCAAAAGAAGAATTGAATTGCATTAATTGAAATCGAATCGTCAAGAACAATCTAATTACTTCTAAAATTCTAGAGAGAGAAAATATTTTAGGTTTCTAAATCTAAAAATTGTGCTAAAAACTAGTTAGGGTCGTGCACCCAAAACATGGGCAATTTACAAGATTTAGGTTTTAATTAATTAAAACCCGCAAGCTAAATCCACGCGAAAAAGCCGAACGGACCCCTAAGCGCGTCACCTGCGTCCGCAGGGAAAAAAAGGATTCCTTCCATGTGCCCGCGGCTAGCCTATTTTGGGACTTCTGAAGCTACTATTTTATGTTGCACCCGCATAGAACAGGGGCCTCTTTGGCCTATGCGCCCGCATGCGTTATATAGAACAACATTTTGATGATCTTATTATTTCTTCGCTCGATTTCTTCAAATCTCGTTCGTAGCTTCTCATAGCTTGGCACGCATCCTGAGACAAGTACCTTTTGGCTCGTTTTAGCTTCTAGTAACTTCATAACTCCCTATTACGCTCCTGTTTTAACTGAAAACCGCGCGAAATAACCAAGGAAGCATAAAATAACCGTAAAAAGCTCTTAAAATTAACTAAAGACGCTAAAACCGCTCCAAAACATAACACCAAAGGACGATATTTAATCAAAACAAAGCCACAAACTCAACTTTTTTGCATAGAAATCAACCGAAAATGAGGGAAAAACAGAACATAAAACATGTATATCACATGTTATTTAGAAATATGTGTGCATTAATCAAACTCACATAGCAATGTTTCTATGTGTTTTTGAATTAAACTGAAAATATGTATGCTATAATTCAATATTATAATCATGCAATTACATATGAGACCAAGTAAAAGGCGTTGTACGCGGGGGGACATTGTGAGCTACTTTGTCCTTACCCTCGTCCCCGAATCTAGAGATATGAGACTTTCTTATCCTTGGCGTCAATTAGCCTTCGTGGTAGACCTAATTGGGTTTCGTGTGCTCCCGAAAAGAGCATGGTGGTGATTTCTCTAATTTGGTTTTGAGCTTTTAGACTCAATCCCTAAACCAAGCATACTCACACTATGCAAAACAAACTAAAAACATTCGATGTTTGTAAAAAGGGCACATGGGCCCCACAAAGCCCCGGGTCCACAATTTGGCGACTTCACTAGGGAAATTCTCTTACTTTTAAGAGAGAGTGGACGAAACTCAAAAAGTCTCTTAATTCATAATTATAATATTTAATTTGTTTGTTTGGCATAATGCATGCAATTCCCATGTGAGGGAATTTGCTTTAGGACTCACGTCTCTTAAAGTATTTTCTATTCTTCAGACAATCCTAGGGGACTTCTTTTAAGGATGGTTAGGTGAACTACCTAGGACTATCCCTTAATCGAAATCTATCCCAAACCATGACGTGTGGCCACATGACCTATGTGACTCTCAATGGATGTCCTACTTGGATCACTACTAAGTTGTCGTGCCCGTATAGTTTGGACACACACTAGTGGAAAAAAACCCTATTAGTATCGTGGGTTGGGCCTATTAGTATTGTTTTAGGTTGGTTACAAATAGAGCAGTTACTAATACCTCGGCAATTAGTATTGTTTGTAAAAAACGATACTAATAGCAGCTATTAGTATCGTTTCATAGAACCCATGATACTAATAGTTAAGCTATTAGTATCAGTTTTTTGAAGCCATGATACTAATAGCTGAGGTATTAGTATCGTTTTTTTTCAAACCCACGATACTAATGGTGGGTTTATGATGTAAAAAAAAATCTATTAGTATCGTTTCCATGGAAAAAACGATACCAATAGTGATTTTTTTATTAAAAAAAATTAAAATTTAGCTTTTAATGATAACACTTACAATAAATTAAAATAGTCATAACACTTACAATAAATTAAAATAGGCATAACACTAACTATTTTAAATTATTACAATAAATAATGTTTCAATTTGATACACAAAACAATTACATATACTTAAAATGATCATACTGTCATTGCTATAAAAGGTCACTATCTTCAAAAAAAAATAAAAAAACATTAAAACCAATATGATATGAGCAGCTAAAAACACCAAGCCAAACAACAGCCCAACATCAGCAGCTGCAAAACAACACTACCAACACACATCAGCTCAGCTCCAAAACAACGCCACTAACACGAGGGTAGCGGCTAACAACAGCAACATCAGTACGAGAGCAGCTGAAAACAACACCGATAATGGAGCAAAAATTAATAACAACACTAAAAACACTAGACACACAACAAATCGAACATCCTTGACACATACATCATTTATTCATTCACACTTTTACTGTAAAAGCAGTTCAAAAATTTGAATGAACGAGTGAATGAAAGAAATTAATAAGTAAATAAGCATGATTGTTATTAACTAATAGCCCATGAGTTTAATCAATCAATTCAAAAAAGATACTACGTGTTATAAGAGATAAGTAGAAAAATATGCAAAAGAACAAAATATACCTTAGCATGCCTCCTGATGAAGCAAGTATGCTTAGTGGTAAAAGAAGTGTTTTGTTCAAATCTTATACCACTTTTGCGATTCATTTCAAATTCAAAAGTCCAAAAACATGCTTTATGAAATAACTAAGTAGCTGATAACAAATAACCGTCATTCACCCACTCATTCAACACTAAGATGAGTGAGCACATGAGTTAATTAGGGATAGATTGAATGAGTGGGTGAATCAGTGCATGAGTGATATAGATTGAGTGTGAGAGAGAATGAATGCAATGGTTATATGGATTGAGTAATGTTGGTGGTGGTGGTAGTGGTGAAGGCAGATGAGAAAGAGTGATATGATAAAGAAACACTAAAAATTAGAAACAAAATCAAAATTCGAAGTAAAATTATTTCCATCATAACCTACCATCCTACACTTCTGCTCAACACATGACCTGGAGGAGTTGCACCAGATAAGTGGGCAGCTGCATAAAATGTTGCAGTTGTCTGCTGCAGAAAAGAATTGCTCAAAAAGACGGAACACTAAAATGCTAAGTACATTCTAGTATCCCACAACTTTTAGTCTAGATAGTCACTACTTTACAACCGCTTTTCACTATAGTCTACGGTATCAAAGGAATATATTGACATTAATGCTTTTATGATATATATTTAAAACTGTAAATCATACCTCTACTGCATAAACAAGTGGTGCACCAAATATCATAAACACACTGTCTACAGTAAATATTGGAGTAATCCATTGGAAAGGGTATGAAATTTTTATCCTAGATATTACCCACATAAATTAGATGATGATAAACATAAGAGTCTGAAAGGAAAACTTGCCAAATTGTAACTTGAATACGAAACAAAAAAAACAACAGCATTGATGCTATGATGAATAAACAACCAACTTCAGTCTAAAAGATTGAGCATTGTAATGTACTACGTATTATAATATGAGAAAGGTAAAAAAAATTCCAAGGTAGTATGTAGAAAGGGCATTCAACTTAAACCCTCAATCACTCAGTCATTCATTCATTTGTTGCAAGAAGTTTTCTCTTACATGCTATGATTAAGTCTGAACAGATTATCAAACAGGATCATTTCTAGTTCTAGCCTACTGTCTCAACTGATCAGATGCGAGAGTAAATGAATGAGTGAGTGACTGAGTGAGCGACTAATGGAGTGGTGTGGGTTAGTGGATGAGCAGTTAAGTTGATGATAAACTAAATGACTAACATAAAAAGAAAAAAACTGATGTAAGTGAGTGAATGAATAAATGAACATCCAAGTGAATTGCCATGTGAGCAAATGATCATTACATGAAACAGTGAAGTAGCAAGTGATTTAGCAAGAGTGAATAAGAAAGTAGCCAGATGTAATCATCTAATAAAATTCTAGAAACATTAGCAAACTTAAACGAGTACATACCTCTACATAGCAAAGTAAATACTAGATGACCCCATGGCTTGCATATCTAGCAGGCCACCTAACGAGATCACGTTCAGAGAACTTAAGTGCTTTTTCAAACACTACCATATTCTTTGAACACCTATGATGGGACAATTAAGGTATGTGTATCAGATTCGAAAAGCTAATATTTACTAAGGTATACAACAATCAGCAGATTTCCAATATGTTAAGCCCATGCAAGCTCATTATATAATCATAGCATTTCTAAACTAAGATGCTATGGGAAAAGACTGCCAACTGCGAACTTCTCTTCCCCAGTTTTACAGAAATTATGAAGTACTAATCTAAAGATCACACATATAAGCTAGAGATAAGACTCGATTTCCGTCAACTGAACAAATTTTCCATCACATAATATGTTTTCTTTGACATATCAAAAGCCCCCAAAGTAAAAAATTTTGGTTCACCTTACTCAATATCATGACCATTCAAGAATATACTTGTTTGAAACTTGAAGTAACATAATACATCTAAAAGTTATCATTTCAATCAACTTCAACTGATGAGAAGTGAACCCATTCAATCCAAGAGCAGGACGCATACTGAAAAATACGGTTTCAAATTTCTGTTTAGATTCAACAACTCTTGGAAGCTTAGCATTTCTGTTCTGTAGCAACATATCGAACCACTCGTTGAACTGAATTTTCATTTGTTCTGAAAAAAGTATATCAGCTACATTCCCTGATGCTACATCTTTAACTTCATTAGCATTTTGCCATTTGCCTTTAAAAACTGACTTCAAGCAACTGAAAATTGCAAACCTTAATATTACTCAAAATTATTATTTGCAAAACCCTAATTCAAAACCTTAATTTTACTTCCTAGTCTCCCAAACCCAAACTCAAAATTGCAAACATATTTCGAACAATCAATATTGCAAACATAATCAATCAAATCAAAACCCCCCAAAATTCGAACCATATATACTAAACCCTAACATCGAATTGAACCAAACAAAATTCAAAACCTTGATCTAATTGAAGATCGAAAAACCTTGACCAAAATTATTAAACATCAATTACCTGCTGCAATGACCCTCCAAGATCCGAACTCCTACTGTTGTTGTTGGGTCACAATTAGGCCTGGTTACTGGGCGGGCCGGGGCGGGTCTGAGCGGGTCGGTTACGGGTCGGGTCAATTATGAGCCGATGTCATGGCTAAGCGGGTTAGGGTCAGGGCCAGGGCTGAGCGGGTCAGTTGCGGGTTGGGTTGTATATTATATGGCTTACATCTTATTGAGTAGTTTCTCTTTCATTTATGTATTTCATTAATGCAAACACAAGTTTTGTTAACATGGAGCAAAGATTTTACTTAATCATAGCATAACCTCTAAAGTACACTCAAATGAATGAAAAGAGAACATATTAGTTCTATATATTAGCTACTCAAATCTGTATATTAGCTTAATAAGTACATATATTAGTTCTTTTTAATCCATTACATAATATAGTGGCTCCAATTCATTACAACCCAAGATGCATATAAAAAAAGAAGGTTAGATACAATACTAAGAGATCTCAAATCACAACTTCAGAAAAAGGGATCCTCCTCTTCAATCACAGCTTCATCTTCCTCTGAATCTTCACCAAACTCTCTCAAATCTTCTTCTACATCATATTCCGCACGATGCCAATCTTGCATACATACTAAAGCTTGGATAGTCTTTGACTTCAAAGAACTCCGGGAGGCAGAAATAGTCTTTCCTCCAAGACTAAATGCAGATTCAGAAGCCACGGTGCTAACTGGGATAGTCAACAAATCTCGTGCTAACATTGAAAGCACGGGATATCTAACTGAACATTGATGCCAAAATTCTAAAACATCCAACTCAGAGTTTCGATCATGAGCAACATCATCTAAGTACATATCAAGTTGTGACTTTCCAGATTGAGACCTACAAGTGCTACTACTACTTACAAAATTATCATAATCATCAAAATAATCTCTACTCCCAAGTGTAGTGGGTTGAGAGGAAGCATTTACAACAGGTGATACACCCGCATATTTCAATTTATAGTCCAAATACAAACTATTTAGAGTTTTCAGCACAGTTTCAACTTTTCTCAAACCCTCTTCAACCCCAAATAACTTGCAAAAACAATATTCCACAAATTTAACCTTAAATCGAGGGTCAAGTATAGCTGCACAAGACAAATAAACATTGTATTCTGACCAATACTTGTCAAACTTAGAAATCATAGGCAAAACCATTTCTTTTAGAAACTCATGGGGACCATTAGCCGCCTCAAGTAAGTGACGATGTACCATCCATGTACCTTCGAAATACAAGTTGAAAGTGGGATGTTTCACAGCCGAAAACATACAAGTAACTTTATAAAATAACTCTAAGACCTCATGAATAACCTTTACTTTTTCCCACTCTTCTTCTAAAGGAATAAATGACTTAAGAGGCGCATGATTTGACCCCAAGTAGACAAAAACATCTTTAAAATAAAGTGTAGTGCCAAGCATTAGGTATGTTGAGTTCCAACGAACTTGCATATCAAGGCATAGTAGCCGTTTCTTATCCAAGGAATAAAATTTTTCCGCACACTCATAAAACTCATTACGCCTAAGAGAAGACTTGGTGATCATTTTTATCAAGCAACGAATTTTTTCCAAAATGTCACTTATGCAAGTTAACCCATTTTGCACCACAAGATTTATAATATGAGCACAACACCGAATATGGAATAAACTCTCACCACAAAGAAGCCCTCCCCTAGGAACAAGTCGCCTTTTCAAAGTAGACATCATCACATCATTATATGTGGCATTATCAACCGTAATAGCGAGTATTCTATCATCCAAGCCCCATTGACAAAGAAACATACTAATCTCATTAGCAATACTACTTCCATCATATGGAGGAGTTAAAGCCCTAAATCTTAAAATTCTTTTATGGAGTTTCCAAGCATCATCAATAAAATGGGCAGTGATACAAATAAAGTGTTGTTTAGTGTGGTTTGACTTCCAATTATCTGTTGTTAAACAAATTTTTCCGGACACTTTAGACATCATATCTTTCAACTTATCCCTCTCTAATACATAGAGAGATAATAGATCTCTCTTAGCAGTAGCACGACCAAATGGAATAAAATTAGGATTAGATTTAGACATCATTCTTTTGAATCCTTTTTCTTCAATCATTAAGAAAGGATGACCACCTTCAACAATAAATTTAATAATTTCTTTTCGAAGCTCATTCATATCAAAAACAAAATCTCCATCACTATCATCCTCATGCCTAAATCCTACGGGTCTATCAACACATCTATCTAAATGGCGTTTTAAATGAGAAGTTCCGGCATTACGGTGTGCACTTAACACAATTCTACAATGAGTACATGTTGCGGTTCTCTTACCTTTATCATTCTTTCCCTCCTCAAGCTCTCTCCAAACCTTCGACCTCTTCTTCCTATTACGTTGAGGAGCGGCATACTCCGAATACCCATCATCTCGTGCGGTCGAATCTATAGTATTATCACCTAACATTTCTGCAACATACCAATCATTAAAAGAACAAATAAACTTAGCATGAGCAACAACCAAAAAGAGGTCTTTATTCAATATTTATGTTCATGAAAAAAAAAACACCAAACAGAATAAATGGGAAGAGTTGTAAAGATCAAACTCGAAACGAGATGACATTGATAAATAAATTGGACAATTTGGGGAGTAAACAGTGCTGAGGCCAATATAATTTGTGGGTATGTAACAGTAATAATACTAACAGTAATACTAAATCACAACTTATGAAACCAAACAACAATAATACTAACAGTAATATTACATGAAAAACCCTCATCATCAATTACTTGATTCAAATTAAGGAAACCCCACTTCAGAAAATACAATTAATAACTAATTTTCCAAAACCCAGATGCTAAAAATAGAAACTTTCACATAATTTCTAAGTTTCCATCATCAACAAAGATCAGCAATTAACCAAATTCAGCTAATTTTAAGGATTTTTGTCAGAAACCCAAAAAAACTAAGATATTGATTACAAGTTTCAAAATTCAGCAGATATATAAGATGAAGTTGATCATAAAATGTATATAAATCTAATCAAATTTCCAAAATTCAGCAATAATCAACTTTCGTTCTTAAAATAATCAAAACTATAAACAAAACTCTCAAAATTATCCATCATAAACCCTAATTAATCTTAAAATCTCAAGTAAATAAATAAATGCAACAGGTTAAACATCAAAACAACAAAAAACCGAGAAAAGGAAAAAAATCAAAAACCCAACCCAAAAACGAAGCAAACCAAGTAACAGAAGAAAAACGAAGTAGTTATCAAAAATAAAAAAAAATCAGTAAAATGAGAACAATCAAACAAAAACGAAGCAGATCTACCAAAAATTATAGCCGAAAACAGAAGAATAAAGCTTCCATAATCGGAATTAGGCAATTAGCCAAAGAATTATATTAAATCAACTAATTAAATCAACATTGTTTCATGTCAAAATCAAACGAATCGCAACTAATTCGATACTAAGTAAATGAACGAATCAGCTTACATCAACAACAATAAACATTAATCTGGAATTATAAATTACAATCAAAAAACAAAACTTAATCCTAAAAATTCGAACTTAAAACCCTAATTTACAATTTTGTTTTAACAATTGCAACATGAAAATTAAACATAAAGCAACAACAATAGGAAAAATAAAAAAAAAATGGAGAAGCAAATTGGTGATTTTACCTTAGAAATGATGAAGATTGAAGGTAATTTGCAATTGATATGTCGATCGAAGAGATAGTAGTGGGAGAAGAGTTCAAGGTAGATGAGCAATTGTTCAGTCACACTAAAACTCTCGTTAAGTGGTTTGATGAGTTATGGATTGATGTTATACCCAAAATAAAACCCTATAAAACCCCTAAATTAAACCCAAACCCAACCCTTTATATAACATTTTTTAAAAACCCAACCAAAATATGACCCAACCCTTTATATACCCTATAATAAAAGCCCAACCCAAAAGTTATTGGACAACCCTGTCCAATAACCAGGCCTAGTCATAATAAACCTAATTCAACAACCCCAACTTGAGAAGGGTACGTTAGTGGTGGTTGAGCAGATTTTCAAATCTAAGAGTGAGAAAATTAATTTGAGAAATGAGGTGATGAGAGATTGAAAATGAAAAAATAATTTGAGAAATGAGGAGATGAGTGAAGAGTGAGAGGGATGAGGATAACGGTTGAGAGAGAGGCTGGTGAAGGGATGAGAGAGAAACAAAGGGAGTTAGGGATATACTTAGGGTTGTTACTCCGTATTTTGTTAAAATATACTACATTTACTATATTGGTATCGTTTTTGCACAAAAACGATACTAATATATTGGTGTTGGTTTTTAAAATTCTTACTGGTATCGTTTTACTGACAAACGAAACTAATAGGTCACATATTGGTATCGTTTTTCATACAAACGATACTAATAGACTAGATATTGGTATCGTTTGTTTAAAAAACAATACTATTCGAACATTGCTGGTATCGTTTTTTTGAAAAAGGATACTAATGGAGTCTTATTAGTACCCTTTTATTAAGAAACGATACTAATAAGGGGTTACTAATGTACATTTTTTCACTAGTGACACCATAGTTATGGTACCTTTTGGATACCTTAAAGCCTTACTCATAGTTACCTTCTTAGAACCTTGGCTAGGTATAGACTTGACCTCATGTATAGGTATGCTATATGTGATGAGCCACATGAATGTATATGCTTGCTTGTACGAATATTTTTTTGGGAGTCTAGCTTTCATATGGCCTTGTTAACTTAGCGAATCATAGTTTAAACCATGGTTGGTTATTGTATTGACTAAGGGCCACATGTAGAACCCCTGTCGATTGCATATTCATATTGTAAAGAGTATCCTCATCATCCCATAATAAGAAACAAATCAAAGGATGATGATAGACTATGCATTATTGTTGACCCATGAATTGAAAGTAAAGTTTTGATGATGACTAACACAAACAAACTTAACTAATATATACTTTGAATTCCTATGACATTTCACAGGTTCAAAGTTTAAGGAACTTGGAGCTAGGAACGTGACAAGTTCAAGGAGAAGTTCCTAGGCAGAATCTTGCAAAGGAACATAGAAGATAGAAGTGAAGTTCCTCAGTAACACAGTTACGTAGGAACAAGCCACGAGAATAGATCTGTTCCTACATGAACAGGCGAACAACGTGAAGGTATTTCAACGAAGTATCTTGATGAAGAGAAGAGAATTTCCAAGAAGATTATGAGAATAATTTTCTAGGATCTTTGTAAATACACTGGAGTCTCAAATCTGGTTGGAACATCATATCTAGAAGTTATAACGAAACTATCCCACAAATAGGTCTAAGTTAATTTATGGAATAATTTAGGTTATAATTATATTTTCCTTAATATTAGGAGATAAATATTTGGCTGATTTTGCTGAAGAATAAAACGGCAGTTTAAGGTTTTAATAAGTTAAATATTGTTAGGAGTCCTTAGCTTGATTGTAGGAATAAAATCGTGGGATCATGGGGAAGAATAAACGGTAAAATAGTTAAGTCAAAAAATCCTATTCTCCTAGTCTACATACATGCGATGATGGAAGAAGTCATGGAGATTATGGGCGATCAAAGAACCTAGTTGAAGGCTGAAGTTTACAAGGCATAATCACTCTATAAATACTCCAAGAATTTCAGAAGAAGAAGTGCAGAACATCAGAGAACACACTTGAGCATTCATACGAGTCTAAGTTTTAATTGATGTTCCATTCTAGTTTACGAGTACTTTCAATGTATTAGAGTCTGTATTGAGTTGTAATCTGTGAGAAAAGAGAAGTGTGAGAACTAGAGAAGAGTGGAGAAAAAGAGAAAGAGAAACGAGAGATAAAGAGTGAGAATTAAGAATCAAGTTCCTACAGGAACTGACGAGTGTAATTAGAGAATTTAGGTTGTAAAAGTTTTTACAGGTCTATAATAGAAGTGGAGTTTTCTTTCTTTGGGCCAAGGAAGTTTTTCTCGTATAAATATCTCTCATACTTTTTAATTCGCTCAAAATAGCTTAAATTCCGCATACTAGTTCCACATAGCAATTCACCCCCCTCTTGTAGTGTTCCAGTAGAAAAAACAGTTGGTATCAGAGCAAGAACTCGGGAAAATCAAGCAACCTTGAAGAGGGATCCTGAAGATGAACACTCACGAGAAATTGGAGGAAGGTTACTCAACTCAAAGACCACCTATGTTTGATGGGAAATTCTACACGTACTGGAAGAATCGAATGGAAATCTTCATCAAGGGCTGAAAATTACCAGGTTTGGCGTGTAATTAAAGTAGGCGACTATGAGGTAACAAAAACTAACTCAAATAATGAAGTAGTTCCTAAACTGATTTCTGAATATGAAAAAGAAGATTTTGAAAAATTGGAAATCAATGCTCGTGCTATCAAATTGTTACATTGTGGTATTGGACCACATGAACACAACCGTGTCATGGGGTGCAAAACCGCTAAACAAATATGGGATTTATTACAAATAACTCATGAAGGAACTAGTGAAGTAAAACGATCTAAAATTGATTTGTTGATGTCTAAATGTGAACGTTTTGAAATGTTACATAGAGAGTCAGTACAAGATATGCTTACACGTTTTACTAACATCACCAATGAGCTTTCCTCTCTTGGAAAAGATATACCTACTGATGAACAGGTTAGGAAAGTGCTGCAGAGTTTACCACAAGATGAAAGATGGAGAGCCAAGGTTACTACACTCATTGAAACAAACAACTTGCTGGTTCCTTGCTGACCCATGAATTGCATCTTGGAGGAACTGGTGAGAGTTCCAGAAGCAAAGGGCTGGCCTTGAAAGCTGAAAATGACGAATCAGAAGAAGATGATGATGAGACAGCGTTGCTGGTCAGAAGATTCAAAAGGGCTCTCAACAAGAATCGTAGTTCCTATAGGAACACGGGCAGAAAATTCACGAACGACAAAAGGGAATTCGTGTGCCATAAGTGTGGATCCTCAGAACACTTCATCAAAGACTGTCCCCTATATCGTTGATTTACATGAAGTTCCTAAGAGTACATTCTCTTGTTTAATTGTGATTGAGGATGGTCCTCTACTTTGGCATAAACGTGTTGGACATGCTAGTCTCCACTTACTTGATAAACTTAGATCTAAGGAACTTGTTGTTGGATTACCTAACGTTAAGTTCCTATGTGATAAAATTTGTGGTGCTTGTGCTAGAGGCAAATATGTTAGAAGTTCTTTTAAAAGCAAAAAGTTCGTGAGCTCCACAAAACCATTGGAACTTATCCATATGGATTTGTGTGGGCCCATGAGAGTCCAAAGTAGGAGTGGTAAACTATATGTCTTGGTTATTGTTGATGATTACTCTAGATATACATGGACTATGTTCCTTCATAGCAAGGATGAAACATTTGATGAATTTATTTGCTTTGCTAAGAAGGTTCCAAAATCTAGTGGTTATCAACTTATACATTTAAGATCCGACCATGGAAAGGAATTTGAAAACTACAAGTTTGTTGAGTTTTGCAGGGAACATGGTATGGATCACAATTTTTTAGCTCCAAGAACACCACAACAAAGTGGTGTTGTAGAAAGGAAATATAGAACCTTAGAAGACATGGCAAGAACGATGCTCATAGCAAGTGGACTTCCAAGGAACTTCTGGGCAGAAGCAGTGAATACAGCTTGTTATAGTATAAATAGAGTCATGATTAGACCCATCACTAACGAAACTCCCTATGAATTGTTTAGAGGACGAAAACCTAATGTGTCTCACCTTAGAACATTTGGTTGTAAGTGTTTTGTCCATAATAATGGTAAAAGGAACTTAGGGAAATTTCATGAAAGGAATGATGAAGCTGTGTTCCTATGGTACGCAACTGATAGTAAGGCTTATAGAGTTTACAACAAGAGAACATTAAGTGTCGAGGAAAGTGTACATATTATTTTTGATGAAACTAACAATAGTGTAAATAGTCTAGATACTAACGTTTTGCAGGAACATGAGGACTTCTAAATAGGGCTGGTTAGAAAAGATCCAGATGAAGAAGACTTAACATCAAACAAGGAACAAGCAAGAGATCCTGAAGATCAGTTCCACATTGAAAGGCAGAATGAGGCAGTTCATGAAGGAACAGTGAATGAAGTTCCATACAACGAGGAACATGACGAAACCACCACTTATCCAGAAGGAGTTCCTGGAGAAACTGGAGAGACAACAATTCCTATCAGAGACTTCCAGCCTAAACCTTGGAAACACCAGAAGTCTCATCCAATTGATCTAATTATTAGTGATATTACGAAAATAACTCAGACCATATCTCAAGTAATGAACTTCTGCGCCTTTAATGCATTCTTGTCCATCATGGAACCTCGAAATCATATAGAAGCACTCGAGGATGTTGATTGGATCCAAGCAATGCAAGATGAGTTGAATCAATTTGAAAGGAACAAGGTTTGGCACCTTGTGTCTCAACCGGAACACCAGAAAGTAATAGGACTAAAATGGGTGTTCAGGAACAAGCTAGATGAGTACGGCACAATCTTCAGGAACAAGGCCAGGTTAGTAGTTAAAGGTTATAATCAACAAGAAGGAATTGATTTTGAAGAAACTTTTGCTCCAGTTGCCAGGTTAGAAGCTATTAGAATTTCAATTGCTGTTGCTTCTTTTATGGGTTTTAAATTGTATCAAATGGATGTTAAATGTGCTTTCTTAAATGGTTTTCTAAATGAAGATTTTTTTGTGGAACAACCTCCTGGTTTTGAAAATCCTAAATTTCCAAATCATGTCTATAAGCTTGACAAGGCTCTTTATGGGTTGAAACAAGCTCCTAGAGCATGGTATGAGAGGCTGTCAAAGTTTCTTTTGGAAAATGGTCTTAAAAGAGGAAAAGTTGATAAAACATTGTTTATAAAATCCAAAGGAACTGATTTTCTCATTGTTCAAGTTTATGTTGATGATATAATATTTGGTGCTACTAACGAATCCTTGTGTCAAGAATTTACTAATCTTATGAGCAGGGAATTTGAAATGAGCTTAATGGGTGAGTTAAATTTCTTTCTTGGCATGCAAATCAAGCAAACTGATAAAGGAACTTACATTCACCAACAGAAGTACATTAAGGAACTCCTCAAGAAATATGGCATGGAAACATCAAAAGCGACCCATACTCCTATGGGAACTAACTCTAGATTGGATGAGGATTCCAGTGGAACAAGTGTGGATCAAAAGCTATAAAGAGGCATGATAGGTTCCTTGTTGTACCTAACTGCCAGTAGACCAGATATTGCTTACAGTGTTGGTGTTTGTGCTAGGTTCCAAGCAAATCCAAAGGAAACACACTTAACAGCTGTCAAGAGGATATTGAGATATTTGAAAGGAACTGATGATCTATCCTTATACTATCCTCACTGTGACACATTTGAGTTAACAGGATTTGCAGATGCGGACTATGTAGGTGACTTGGTAAATAGAAAAAGCACATCAAGTATGATTCAGTTCCTTGGAACATGTTTAGTTTCTTAGAGTTCCAAGAAGCAAAACACTGTTGCCTTATCCACTGCTGAAGCAGAATATGTAGCTGTTGCATGTTTTTCTCAAGTGCTTTGGATAAAAAACAACTAAGGGACTTTGGTATTATCTATCATTGCATTCCTATTTACTGTGATAATACTAGTGCGATATGTATTTCTAATGATCCAGTTCACCACTCACGTGTCAAACACATTCATATTCGTCATCATTTTCTCAAGGAAAATGTAGAAAAAGGTTTGATAAAACTTGAATTCTGTCAAAGATGAGGATGGAACTCGGATTGATAAAATTGCAATAAAAGCCATGAAGTTCCTCTAGGTATGTCATCATTTGTAACGAAGTTCCTATGTGCATTTTTCATGACAAATCTTGTGCGAAAGCATGTTCCCACAGGAACTTTGATATAACTCGCAAATGTCTATCAATATTATCCTTAATGTCATGATTGCTTGTCTAAGATGATTAAATTAGATGGTGTGCAATATGTTCTCTCTTTTCACGTAATACATATTTCCTTTTAATTTTATTTTTCCACAAATTAATTTTTGTTTCCAGAAATTAATTTCTTTTTATAATTGTTTCAAATTCCTACCCTATAGGATGTACATATTTAATTTTTAAATCTTAAATTCCATGAACAAAATTTTGCAACCAATTGCACGTAAATAGGGGGTATGCATCTAGAAGGAAGTTAAGATACTAAATTAACCATCCTAAATACATGCACTACTTTTCCCTTAAATACCCATCTAATCAACCCACTATTCACACCTCACTTTCACTCTTAACCGTAAAAACTCTCTCTCTCCTTTATTTACTTTTCACTTTCTTACTCTTCAAAACCCCAAAACTTTAAACGTTCAAACTCTTCATTAACCATGGATAGTCAACACTCATCTTTACTTGAAACCGAAATTCAAACCCCCACAACCAAACCCACGCAGCGACCAGCCGAAAAACAACCAAACCCAGTTCCACCATGACTGAGAAAAAACGAAAAAGGGACGAAGTCGAACCAACGGATGAGGATGAAGATGTCGATGTTGGGGATGACTCCGTAAAATCGCTGGAGGTAGAAGCAAGCAAGTATGTTCCGGGTTTGTTTTTAGATTTAGATTGGTGTAGTTCGGTAGGTTATGTGGAATTGTTAGATGTTGTAGATAATCAGGGGTGGATTAATTGCTAAGTGAACATGGAATTGATGATACGTATCCTAGAGCAATTCAAGAATTCTGTGACAACTATGGATTTGCTAAAGGAACTATTTCTAGTTCCGTGAATGATGTTGAGATTTCGTTTGATGCTGATTATTTGGCTAAGTTGTTTGAGGTTCCGAATGAGGGCTATGATAATTACTTTAAGGGGAGGTATAATTTGAAGATTGGGAAGGTGGGTAAGGATGAGATTTTGACAGAATTAGGAGGGAAGAAGGGAGTGAATAAAATTGATCATAATTCGCTTTCACCTCTTAGAAAACTAATGTTTAATGTGGTTAGGAGAACTGTGTTCCCACGAACACAAAAGAGGAATGAAGCAAATTTGTTGGATTGTGCGGTTATTTATTGCCTTTTGTTTAATGTTCAAGTAAACTTCCCAAGCTTGATGATCTCTCACTTGGATCAAACTGTTCCAAGTGGATTGAAAGTTGGTTATGGAACTTTGCTAACAAAAATTTTCAAAAGCTTTAATGTTCCATTAGATGGGTATGGAAAGGTTGGCATGAAGAAGGAGCAGTACATTCACGTTTCTTTCATGAATGGACTGAATTTGGGTGTTTTACGTGGGCAAACTCAGTGGTACACTGAGATTTTGAGGTTAGAGGAGAAAAATAAGAGGGAGGAAGAAGAAAGGTCACAGGTGAGGAAGAGTAGGAGACTTCTTAACAAGTCTGATAGTGAGCCTCCTACCATTGATCTTGATACGAAGGGGATTAAAACTACTGAGATTGAGGTTCTAGTTCCTGGGAAGACAGAGCAATTGGAACAGTTCCTCAAGGAACTGCAGGAGAAACAACAGGATGTTGAAGGTCAAGTCTTCATGATTAGACAGGCCTTGAGTTCCTTTATGTTGTCTTATGGCAAGAAGCATGCAGAAATCATGGCATGCCTTACTGAGCTAAAAAATGCGAAAGGAACTCCATCTGCTCCTGCTGGAACTTCTCCTGCTGAAGGTGAAGGAGGAACTCATGTTGAAGAAGAAGCACCAGAAGAAGCAGTTCCTAGCACTTCAGTTCCTATGGACACAACCCCTACCTCAGTTGCTGAAGATGACCCTGTTCCTCTAGACATTGTCCCTGCCTCTTAAGCCTTTTATGTCCCACCCCTTCTTAGTTGCATTTTCTTTATTTGAACTTAATTTCGATATGGTTGTAATATTTTGGCTTGGATTTCCATTTTCTTCAGTTTTTATTTTTGCTTTGTTTTCGTTGTTTTCTTTCTTTTCTTTAACTTTTCAATAATATTATTATTAGTTATGGGTAACGAATCTTTTTCTTGCTTTCTTTTATTTTTGAGAACATATCTGTCATACTTCTATTTTTGATTCATTAGATGCATCTTGATGGCTAATATTGCTAGATTGCTGTTTGAGAAACATGTTAAATTTCCAAAAGCGGAGTTTCTACCATTATATATGAAATAGTGGTGCTGTGATGAGAAGTTCCAAAAGGAACGTAGTTATGAGTTTAGATGATGCCAAAAGGGGGAAGAGAAAGGAAAAACAATTGCAAGATAAAATCAAGTCTGAATCCTTACTCACTCTCACTCTATTAAAAACCTGCAAAATTCTAAGTATATAAATCTAGTCTTAGTCTTAGTTTAATGTACATACTTTATCTAGTCTTAGTCTAGTTTATGAGTACTTTCAATGTATTAGAGTCTGTATTGAGTTGTGAGAAAAAGAGAAGTGTGAGAACTAGAGAAGAGTGGAGAAAAAGAGAAAGAGAAACGAGTGATAAAGAGTGAGAATTGAGAATTAAGTTCCTACAGGAACTGACGAGTGTAATTAGAGAATTTAGGTTGTAAAAGTTTTTACAGGCCTATAATAGAAGTGGAGTTTTCTTCCTTTGGGCCAAGGAAGTTTTTCTCGTGGAAATATCTCTCATACTCTTTAGTTCACTCAAAATAGTCTAAATTCCGCATACTAGTTCCACACAGCAATTCACCCCCCTCTTGTAGTGTTCCAGTAGAAACAACAATCATACATTCATTTTGAGTTAGGAAGCAACCATGATAGGCCGTGCATGTGTCACCGATAAAACAAGTAAAATTCTAAAGTACATTATTGCAGGATAGGTCATGCAAGAGTTAAGTGAACAACTCCTCTCAATTGGATTAGAAAGCGTGGTATAAAGCTAGTTCGAAAAGGCACTGTGGTTTACATCCACATTTAACAAGGGTCAATACAACCCAATTCAACCTTGGGTGATCAAGACATTGTAAGCAAGCTAGATGAGATGGAAAAAAAAATAGCTCAACTAACTCATGTTTTTGGTGCCATGTCCACCAAGGTGAACAACCTTGAACGTATAAAATATGCTATTCAAGCATGGAAAAGGTGGCAAGAAGGGTCAATGACCAATACTCTTACTTTGAACCCCCTAATCTCGATCAGAACTTGAACGACACTCTTCCGAAAAAGTTCTCTATTGCTGAACTCCCAAAGTTTAAGGTCATTGACAATCCCAATTACTTCTTGAGGGATTTCAAGTTCTAAATGGACATGAAGAAGATCAACCCGATACTCTATCCAAGGATCTTCCCCATGATTCTTAAATTTATGTGCCAAAAGTGGTTCTTCTCGCTTCCTAGCAAGGACACTCCAACTTGGGAAGACATAGCTCACGCCTTTATGACTAGATACAAGGGAAACACTTAAGCTACTACTTCTCAAAGAGAGCTCGAAATCCTCACATAAGGGGAAAAAGAAGGGTTTACCACTTACCTCTTCCACTGGAGAGAAACTGCTGCCCAAATGGTGACCACACCACTGGTAAAGGAGCAAGTTAAGATCTTCATTAATGACTTGCTTCCTAAATGCAAAAATCATTTGAAGTACTTGATCCTTGACACTTTTAAGAAAGTTCATCACATTGGAATTGAAATCGAAGATGACATCAAAAATGAAAGTGGAAAGGGAAAATGGACCATAACTCTGAAAACTGACTACTCTAAAGGGGCATCCACCTCCAATAACATCAATGCGGTGGAAGAAACAAAAGCTCCTTTTCTGCGTTGATGTGAATATACTCGATTAGGTATGATCTATACTCAAGCTTTTGAAGGACTTCAATCAAAAGGAAAGGTCAACCCAGTTGGACCTTCCTCGGACCCTGTTCTAGAAAAGAGATCATTATGCTGGGCTACCAACAAATACTGCAAGTATCATCAAGGAAGAGGTCACTACCAAGGAATTCTGGACCTTGAAGAACCTTTTGAAAGAAATGGTCGAAGATGTAAGGCTTCCTATTCCACTTGGGGGTAAGAAGCTCAACATCCAAATGCTTGCTCAAGTTTTGAAGTGTTGAATGTGATAATGCTTGAAGTAGACGAGTTACCAAGTTTATGAAGACTAAAACTAGAAGAGATAGGAAAGATTTTGGTGATGAGAGGATGATATTGAGTCAAAGTGATGCTGCATGCTGCCATGGATACGTATAAGATAGCTATGAAAATTCATTCTTTAAGAGAAAATGAAGAAGTTGGATGATTTTGCGGAATAAAAAGGAACGAGTAAAGGAAGTATGTGAGTGTTTGAGTTAAAAGATGACACTACAAGAGTTAATGATGATGAGCATGAGAAAGGAAAGAAGCTTGATGAAGAAGAGTATGTGTGAAAAAAGGAAAGAAGGATGATATGTGTAGAAGAAAATGACTTGCTTTATGTGACATTAAGGCAATTTTCTTTTAAAGACGGTTGTGCGTCCTAAAATAAAACAGTATCCAAGAACTTAGGTGGGTCTTGTGTTGAAAGGACCTTTTTTTTCATGAGCCCTTACAATTTTACTCATGCTACATGTCCTTAAGATGTAGGACTATTATAACCGTACCTTATGAAAGGTTGCATACGTATCCAATTCGAGTTGGAATAAGGTCTTACGTAGCTCTTGCTTCTGAGTTATTGATGTGTTAAAGGTAAAGACACAAG
>PYUH01000032.1:221294-333108 GCA_016808085.1 Suaeda aralocaspica | reverse complement strand
AAAGTTTTACAATTTTGTTACACTCAAGGAGGGCTTTTTCAGGGTTGTATCGTGGCTAAGCTTTGGGTGTAAGAAAGAAATGGAAAAGAAGGCTCCAATACCATAATTACCCAAACTATGCTACAAACTTGTTCTTAAACTGAGCAACTCTATTATTTAAATTTTACTTGTTGTATAACTTTCATGCATTTCCATTTGTTGAATTGAAATCAGAGCTGCTTTACATTATATATTTGCTTTATGGAGTTGCTTTTTAATTTATTCCTCGTAGCATTCCCATCCCCGGCTAAGTTGATGTAGGCTGAAAGAACAAGCTATGTGTTTAGGCGCAAACGGGCTACCAAGAAAGTGGATCCCAATTAGGTTATTCAAGATAAGGGAGACATTTTGGTTTCAAAGGTGCCCTTACGTTGGTGTATTACATCTTTAAATAAACACTAAGTGGAGTTGGAGTGAGCCCCCAATTTGAGACTTAAATTGAGCCTCAATAAACTTTAGGCTCGTGACGACTGAGTCTATGGTTAATAAAGTAAAGTTTGTTTCCAAAAGAGAACTTATTTGAACCACTTTGCTTTAATAACTTAATTAAGTAATTGAAACATTTAATTTAAACGATGTAAAATATAGAGTAAGTTATTCAAGGTGTGGATGCGTCAATTGAGGGTGCATTTGATATGAACAACATAGTCTATATTATGCCAATTTGCTTTAACTTGTTCTTGATTGTCATGTTGATTAACACAACTTGATGAGTTCATTCACTTGTAATTGTTTAAGCAGATGATGAGTAGAGAGAGAATGTACAATTTGAAGATGAAATAAATTTTATTTTATTGATAGTTGAAATTAGTACATAAATGATACTTGGCAGCAAAAGTCTCAAACTACCATGAAAGAAGGAGAAAAGAAAAGAGAGAAATTAAAACTAGGAAAGTGAATGGAGTTCTAGTTTTGGTCCAAATCATGTTTCTTGTACGTACGCGTCTACATCGTCTTGAATAATGTTCTTTGGATTTTCTTGAGCTTGCATTTGAAGAATTTTAATTAATGACCATAATTGATTGAAACTTCGTTATATTTCAGTCCAAACTATAGACCTTGGGTTCTATTTGAATAGATTCTAATCAAACATTTAGGTAGGTTGAACCATGGGCTCATAATTGAAACACTTAGAATGATGCGTTTGATGCAAGGTGGGATGGAGTGTTTCGAAAAAAGTAGTAATATAGCACAATTATCACTTTCTAAACAAACAAATTTTCTTTTGTTTACATTAGGCATTTTTTCCATCATTTTGTATGCCAATAATATGTAGCAACCCTTGCAATTTCATATTATATGATTGCATTACAAGAATGTGTCCATTCAGTATGTGTTAATAGATAAAATGTTGAGAAAAAACCAAAGTGGGTTTTTATTGAACCATAACGGGCTCTAAAATAACTTAAAACGACCCTTTTAGTTGGGGTAATTATGATATAATTGTGTATAAGTAATTTCACAAAATACTACATATTCATCACAACTATTCAATACATGACTTTTTAGCGCAAAAAAAGTTCTAGCGCTAGTTTTGTAGCGTGACAAAAGAAGTATCGCTAGCAAGGTAGCGTTATTAAACTTGTGCGCTAACAGTGTAGCGCAATTAGAAGAGTTGCGCTGTTTGTGTAGCGTGTGAGTTAGTTACGCTGCAAGTTTCTATTGATTTTTGCTAGGTTATCATTAAATTTGTATTAGGGTTTTGATTCATGTCCATGTTGCCCAATATACGTTATTTAGGCCTAAATGGGCCTATTATTAGACCGAACTTTTGAAAGATTGGTGATGATGTTATTGTATGTGAGTCTTAAAAACATTGATCAAAATCGTGCATTGTCAAGCAATTAGTAATTTTTAGATATCATTATTGAATCCTTACAAAGAGATGATGAGGGAAGACAAAAAGATGAAAAAAATAGAGTAAAAAAGAACGAGACTCAACAATTAGAGTTATAACAATCAAGGTTAATTGATGGGAAGCTCATAGGAAAAATAAAAAATTAATAAAAAATATAAATATCATAATTTACCTGATGGATTTTTTTTTTGAGTTTAAAAAAAATTATTGTAAGTGTTTGATTTTTTTGAATAATACAAGGGAAAGTGAGATAGTTAGATTTATTAGAAATTTGGAATTAAACTAATAAATTCTAAATGAAAGGAATTAATTAGTAAATTTCCAAAAGATTTGAATATATTAAAAATCTCAAAAAGTTAAAGTATTTTTGAAATCGTTAAATTATTTGAATTTTCTAATAAATATTAAGTGTATAAGTTAGTTTATTTAAACAAAGATTCTATTAATCAATCCTAAGAAGATCAAGGATTGATTAATAATATCTTTTGCAATATTTTATTAATTAAATCAAATATATTAGTGCATAAAAATCTTCAAGCAATCAATGATATCAAAGAATAAATTTAAAATTATGGAAATATTTACGTAATCAATTATTTAGTTAGCTAATAATATTGTGATTAAAATTGATTTGAAAACCTCAGAAAATCTACATATGCACAAAAATAAAAAGCAAACAAGCAACTTTATAAAACAGGGAGCAAATAATACTAAAAATGCAGTCAAACTACGGTCAGTCATGGTCAGTCAAAGGGTCCTACATCTAAGGAGTGTGCTCCAACACTTTGCGGTAATAACCTAGTAGTATGAAGTTTTCTCCATCTAAGTACCATGGGTGGATTAAAATTGATGTAGTTGGGATAAGGTTCTATCTTGCTCGGTTGCTTAGAGACATGGGCCCCACCAAGTCATAGTTCCTCCCCGAAATGTAGAAGTATCACGGTAATCCTAAGGCATGTTTAAACACATGGAGGCCAAGTGTATGTTATGTATGCAATATAACAAAAAAAATGCAAATGTTCTAAATATAATAAGTGTATGATTAAGGAAAATTTTCAAGTCTCGCCTCTTTTAGTCCCCAGTGAAGTCGCCACTGTAGTGGCCCCGGATTTTTAGGGTCACCTTTCCCAGCCGCCCATAGGTCGAGTTAGACCTAAAAATTTGGCTAAGGAAAGGTGAAATGGACTTTTTAGAAGATTTTGCAAAAAACAGGAGCGCAGGATTTCAGTCGCGCTAGCGTGGTAGCGTGACAGAGTTTGTCAGCTGACTGTGCAGCGCTACAAAGTTGTCACGCTGCAGATATAGCGCGACAAGCTTTGTGACGCTGCGTCGTTTGCGTTACAAGTCTGTCGCGCTACGCTATTTTGGTGTTTTTTTTTTGTTTTTTAATTATCTTTTTTCGAGAGAGATAATAATATACGAATAAGGACAATGCTAGTAACGAGTCGCCAATGAGTTTTAAGGAATCAAACTCATAAACGTGTATTTAGATTGATTACGAGGGAACGAATACGGGACGATAATCTAAATTGCACGAATAACCCTTTCGATCCCATGGGGATGACTCCAAGTTATGATCTTACAAACCAAAGGTTGGATTCGGGGGTGAAGGTACTAATTGGTGGAGTGCATCATATTAGCCCATAGGCGGCCATACTAGTTTTCTCTCAACTATACACAAATTATATAAAGAACCACAATAATAATTTACAACCTAACACAAAATTACTATTGTAGGGTGAAATCACATAAAACCTAATAATTTAGTCAATCGTCGTTAAGGTTAATTCAAGGTTCCTAGCATGATACCATTTGTCCAAATTATCTTAGTTTAATGTGATAAATTAATTTAAATTAAGCCCTTTAACAAAAACCAAATGATAAAAGTGGTAAATGATTCGGAAAACCAACAAAAACAAATCCACAAGTTTGATTTTTAGGGCTTCAGGAAACGTACCACTTCTCGTATGAAGATTGGATCGTCGAGTGTTAATTTGGGCACGGTCGAATTATTGTTTCAACATTATCAAAATTTGTAGCAACTTTTAAAAATAAATAGCAATATAATAAATAATTATTATAAAAAAATAAGGTTTGTTTAAAAGAATAATCGGATTATTAAGTATGAGGGAGAGAAAGTAAAAAAAAGTTTTTTGAGAAATGAAGGAAATGAAGGTTTTTATAACAGCGTGGGAACCCTAATCGCGCTGGGCTGCTAGCGTGGTACGCCGAATCGCGCTGGCCCAGTAGTGCCAGAAACCTACAACGGTACTAGGGTAGCGCTGCTAACTTAGTCACGTTGAGGGTCAGCGTGACTAATTAAGCGCGCTACGTTTTTTTTTAAAGATCTTTTTTTTTAATTTAATTTAATTTAATTAATTATTTATTTATTTAAAATAATAAAAGAGGCATTGGGATAAAAGGTCTGTAAATAAGAATGAAAATTTTATAATATCCGAGATTTATTTTTATGCCCAAGTTACTCGATTATCCAATCTTCTAGAGAAATGAGTTTTTTAATCATCATAGAGTCCGCCGCGGGACAGGGGGACTAAATTAGGTGTCTACACATACATAATTATAAGTAAAACGTGGCTAACTAGAACAGTTGGGAACAATGCTGAACAAGTCCCCTAGAGTTTCCACACATCCGGATTTTAGGAAAGCTTCTTTCTTCGCGCAAATTGTTTTTCAAAAATGACACGGATGGTTGCATTGGTATGCAAGGTAAATATCCTTAAGTATGGCAAGTATGATATAATATTGTGCTGATTTTGTTTGATTTCAAAATAATCAGTGGATATTTTCCCGGGTTATTTCCATAAAATCGAAGGAAATATTTCCTTGCAAATATGCATAACATACTAGCCAAAGGCTTATTTAAGGACATTGGCCAGCGACATCCAAAAAATTTTGCCGAACAAAAACCAGAAAGTCACGATTTGCACAGCGCTCTTTAAGTCTTAATGTCGCATAAACCTCATACCCACATTAACGTTTTAATTTTCTCTCTTTTGTAAGCATTTAGGCAATTGTTATTGAGAGACAAAGGATTGTAATTTGATCATTCTGGAGTTCATTTTGCTGGGGAAGTTGACGGGGATCATCTTCAATTGAACCTTCATTGTTAAGGGATGAGTCGAACTTCCATAGGTGGAAGTTGGGAAATCATATTGTGCATAGGTGCATATGATTGAGTGTAATTCTATTGTTATTCTGAGTTGATTATAAAGAGTGAGTGAGTGGAGGACCAGATTTTTAGAGGTCAACCTCGTTAAATTTGATGTTGTTTATTTTATTGTTTTATTATTTCCGCTGCTTGAGAATTGGTTCTAAAACTTTTCTTATAATTAATCGAAAAATTTACAACAACTTTACAAACACTTAGTTCCCCCCACTGGAGTGTCACCTTGCACTTTCAATTGGTATAAGAGCCTAACTTCTTACAAGGGTAACACCTAGAGAAGGAAAAAGATGAAACTTAAGAGATGATGAATGGAAATCTGGATCAAGGCTACCCAAGTTGAATGGAACAAACTATCCCTAGTGGAAGAATAGCATGCACAACTTTGTCATAGGCACTGACTGTGACTTTTGGATGATAAAAAAAATGTTCCTAAGAAGGTGGCGAACAAAGCTAATGGAAGAGAGAGGAGAGTGAATACACTAGCCACAGATCTTAAGCACTAGAGAAGAACGCAAAAGCTATGTCACTTCTTCAACAAGGTATTGTTGATATGAGGTAAGCCGTATTTTAGCATGTTCTACTGCTCATGAAATATGGGAAACTCTGGAGTTAGCAATGAAGG
This sequence comes from Suaeda aralocaspica, assembly GCA_016808085.1. Lineage (NCBI taxonomy): Eukaryota > Viridiplantae > Streptophyta > Magnoliopsida > Caryophyllales > Amaranthaceae > Suaeda > Suaeda aralocaspica. The sequence continues at coordinate 327,402 of PYUH01000032.1, read as the reverse complement.
CATAGTGAAATCGGAGGAGATCTAAGGTAGATATGCTTAGTTAAATATGAAGCTTTGATATGAATCAAGATGAAAATATAAAATATAATGTATACTTGTTTTATGTCAATTGTTAATGAACTAAAATCTCTTGGAAAAAGTTTCACTAGTGAAGATTTGGTAAGGAAAGTTTTGAGAAGTTGACAGGTAAATGGTTTGCCTAAGGTAACTGCAATCCAAGAAGCGAAAGATCTAACCATCTGACTGTAGACAACCTTATTGGTGTTAATGACTCACGAGATGTTGGGTAAGCGCATAGGAGGAAGGAACAACCAAAGTCGGGGCTGGCCTTGAAGGAGAAGAAAATGAAGAAGATCTGATGAAATGGTCTCATGGCAAGAAGGTTCGAGAGAAGCCTAAATCTCAATATAAGGGAAAATCCTGGAAGAACAAAGGCAACATGAAGAAGACCAGTACCACCACGTTGCTTCAAATGTGGTGAAATGATAAACTAAATATGATCAGGATTGTCTAGCATGGAAAACTGACAAAGGGAGGACAAATGGAGAAAAAATATGACAAAGAGAGAGCCATTCTTGCTCGCTTGGGGAGAGTTCTGACTCAGGTGGTGAAAGTGAAGTGAGGAGAGACGCCTCCTAGTTGTGTGATGCACTATTGGGAGAAGTAGACCAGAGGCAGACCAGTAAGGAAAGGGGAAACCTGTGTCTCATGGCTGGAAGCAGCTCTTCTGATGAAGAACATGTTAAAGTAAAGGAAAGTCATTCTGGTATTTGGACAGTGGTTGCTCCAAGACACATGTCTGTAGATTAAAGTCATTTCTTCACTCGTAGCCTATGAAGGAGGAAGTGTCACCTTTGGAGATAATAGTAAAGGTTTGATCAAAGGTATGGTAAGGTTAGTAAGATGCTTTCTCAAGCAATTTACTGGTATATTTTGTTGAAGGTTTAAAACATAACCTCTTGAGCATATCTTAACAATGTGACAAAGTAAACCATGTTAATTTGAAACAGATAATGTCACATAGTTAACACTGAAACAAGGCAACGGGTCTGTAAGGGGTTCTGAGCACTAAGTTTACATAACATTTTTGAGGTCAGATTCCTATGACCAGTGCCACTTGTCTCAATGTTAGGGAGGATGATCATGTCTGTGGCACACAAGAGATTGGACAATGTAAGTTTCTCCTTGCTGAAAAACTACGATCTCCAACACTTAGTTACAGGTTTATCTAACATTAAGTTTGTGTTGCCAGAACATAATTGTCATGAATGTGCTAAATGTAAGCATGTCCAGTCCTCTTTTAAGCCAAAGAGTGTAAGCACTACTTGACCATTCGAAATTGTGCACTGGATTGGTGTGGACCCATGCGTGTAAAGGTCGAAATTTTCATAGCTGTGTGTTGTGTTAGTTGATGATATTCTCTCTTTTTACTGGACAATATTTCTAAAGTTTAAAAATGAAACCTTGAAGAATTTGAAATCTTGATTAACAAGTCCAAAAACAAGATCAATCATCAACTGGTCTCTATCCAGTCTGATCATGGTTCTGAATTTCACAATGTTAGTTTCATACCTATCGTAATGATCATGGTGTATCTACACAATTTATCAGCCCCCAGAACTCGACAACAAAATGGAGTGGTTGAAAGGAAAAACCGCACTCTAGGAAAAATGGCAAGAACAATGCTTCTAGAGAGTGGTCTACCTCGAAACTTTGGACTGAAGCTGTGAGTACTGCTTGCTATTTTAAATAGGGTAATGTTGAGACCTTTACTAAAAGAAAACACCTTATGAGCTTCTAGGGGAAGAAAACCAAACATTGCACATTTCAACGTTTTTAGGTGCAAATTCTTTGTAATAATAATGGTAAATCAAGTTTGGACAAGTTTGATCGCAGAAGTGTGAGGCGTGTTTTCATTGGATCTCTTCACACAGAAAGGCATACAAAGCTTCAACAAAAGAACCTGTGTGTTGAAGAGAGTATTCATGTTCTGTTTTGATGAAACTAATATGTTTAGCATGTGTGGTTGATGATGATGCATTCGAAATTGGCATGCTAAACTTATAGGAGCTAAGAAGTAGAGGTGTGCTGAACCAGATTCACCACACAACTCTCTACAGAGGAGAGTCTGGTCAAGCACAAACTCAAGAAGCTCATGATAAAGAGAAGAAATAGTGACTCAGAAGTTCAAACCACATACAATGCAGTTGAACCACTATGAAACCAGGTTCACCTATTCAAAATAACAATGAAACAGGGGGAATTAGTACAGGAACCAGTTCAAATTAGATGGCATCAATGCAAATCTTGATATGAACAAATCCTTCAAGTACAAGTCTGTCATCCCTCTGATCTTACCATTAGTGATATTAACAAAGGGGTGCAACACAGGATTCTACTCTACAAAATTTGTGCCTTTACTTTTTCTTTCTAATGGTGAACCAACCGATTATGAGACTGCTTAATCGATCCAGATTGGATTCTGGCCATGCAATGAACTCAAACAGTTTGAGAGAAATCAAGTATGGCATCTTAAACCCCGGAAGGAAAAAAGCTGTTTATGGAACTAAACGGTGTTCAGAAACAACTGATGATGTAGGTATTAGTCAGGAACAAAGCCCGACTGTGGTCCAAGGTCATCAACAGGAAGGAATTGATTATATGAAAACTTGCTCAGTTGCCAGGCTGAGGCAATTAGGATTTTAATTGCTTTTGCAGCTCATATGAACTTCAAACTCTTTCAAATGGATGTTTAGAAAACCTTTTCTAATGGTTATTTGAAAGAAGATGTATATGTGGAACAGCCCCCGGATTTGGGATAGTGACTTGCCGAACCATGTTTTTAACTTGAAAAAGCTCTCTATGGTCTCAAACACAGCTCTCAGAGCTTGGTATCAGGGGCTGTCCAGTTTTCTTTTATTAATGGATATAAGAGAGGTTCAGTTGACAAGACACTATTGTTGAAGGAAAAGGGAACTAATTGCTAGTGGTCCAGATATGTAGATGATATTTGTTTGGAGCTACTAATCCTGATTTATTAATGAGTTTGTAGTTTTGTGAAAAGTGGAATTTGAATGAGTATGATGGGAGAAATTGGATTCTTTCTAGAACTTCAAATCAAGCAAACCAAAGATGGAATTATGATACATCAGCAGAAGTACCTCAAGGAGTTGCTGAAAAGTATGGCTTGCAAGACAACAAATCCTATGTAACACCCATTCCAACTTCTACTAAATTGAGACTTGATGAAAAGGGAAAGGGTGTTGAGGGTAAGGTGTATAGAGGTATGATTGGCTCATGCTCTACTTAACAACTAGTAGGCCAGATATAGTGTTTCAGTAAGGTTGTGTGCAGATTTCAAAGCAACCAAAGAATCTCACCTAGAGGTTGTAAGGGAATTTTAGGTATTAAATGGTACTGATGATCTGTGTTGGTGGGATCCAAAGTAGCAGTACGAATCTATAGGATACCCAGATGCTGACCTTGCTGGTTTTATTGTGGACAGGAAAAGTACTTCTGTATAGCTCACTTCTTAGGTTTCCTGTCTAATCTCATGGGGATCTAAGAACCAAATTTGTGGCCTTTTCCACAGCAGAGTCTGAGTATATTGCAGCAGCTCTATGTTGTGCTCAGCTGTTGTGGATAAAGTCACAACTTAAGGTTTTGGGATCTATTTAAGAAGTGTTCCCATCTTATGTGATAACACAAGTACAATCAATATTTCGAAAAATCCTGTCCAACCTTCTAAAACCACGCATATTGAGGTAGGCATCATTTTCTAAGGACAATGTTGAAAAGGGTAATGTAGAATGGGATGTTTGTAGGTCAGAAGATCAACTAGCTGACATCTTTTACAAAACCTTTGAGCAGAGAAATGTTCATCAAGCTTCGTACCTTGTAGGTATGATTAAGTTAGACCATGAGCTCTTAGTCTTGACTTGTCCCTTTGGCTAGTCAAATGATGTCAAGATATACATATTTTGTTTTGTCTTGTTTTTCTTTATGCTTTTTAGGTTCACAAAGTTATTATGCGTGACTGAGTGATTAATTTAGTACTCAAGTGTCTTAGTATAATCTTGTGAAAGGTAAGTTGGGACAGATCTGCTGAAACCATTAGGGAACCAGATCCATGAGGCGGTTTATTTTTAGTCAGTCAGTTTATTTCAAAAAATTCAAATTTTTGGAAATAAATATATTAACGGTTGTCTTTATGGCAACTGCCTTTATGGTTGAATGGAAATATCTTTCAAATATTCTAATTTCATAATTATTATTGATAGTAAATAACATTTTGATTTAATTTCCTCAAATATATGCTTCTGATCAATATTCTCATTCATTTTCTATTTTCTTTATCTTCTATATTTATCTCGATATTTTTTTCACATAAAAATCTAATTCATTAAATTCTTTTTCTTACTTTCTCTCACATTGTTCAAAGGGTTTCTTTTATGCTCAAATAGAGGAATATTAGTCTCATAATGTCAACAAGAAGAAGCACACGATTGGTTAAAAAAGAAGTTAGTGAATCTCCTGAAAATGAAACAAAGAAAACGAAGAAGATGGTTGACAAGGTCATTGAGTTGTGATAGAAGATGTGATGGAAGAGGAAGATGTGAACGGAAGAAGAAGAAGAGGCCATTGGTTAGAAGAACACCAAGGCTGCAACTTCAAAAAGCCTTACTATAAGACCTCCCACACCAAAAACCACACAAAAAACAACCACAAAGGCGGTTACACAAAATTAACCACAAAAACCACCAATCTTCCACTCTTACTTCCACAAAATCACCACTGCCAAAACCACCCACAACCAAAATACAAGAATCAACTCTTACCAATAGAAATGTCAAAATCCAAAGAACCAGAGATTGTTGAAGAGTCTTGCAAATGAGAGGAATCTGAATCCGATACAAGTCGGGAAAAGAAGTTGAGGCGGAAGGAGAAGAGTTGAATCAAAGAAGAAACGAAAATTGAACAAATGGAAGATGTTGTTTTTGAAAGGTAAAGGAAAAGAAAGTCCGCACTAAGAAACCGTCTTTAAAAAGGTTTAAGAAAGTGGAGAAGAAGGCTACCAAACCACCAACTACAAAATGTAAATCACCCACACCTAAAACCACTCCCCAAACCACTTCAAAAATCAAAGATCAAGGAAGTTACTGAAGAAGAAGGAAGTTGAGTTAACCATTGAGAAGAGAAGAACCTAAGAAAAATAGCAAAGCAAGGGTACTCGTATGAAAACAGTTTGCTAGAAGGGGTGGCAGAAGCGTCCGAGGGAAGGTTATCATGAGGAAGCCAACCAATCAAACCACCACAGGGAAAAAGAAACAATCTGATGTTCGATCTCTTCAACCATGAAATATAAGAAAGTAAGTCTACCCTCCTAAAACCTCTATATAAACTGAAAGATAAACAAATTCCGGTAGGATTTTCTGTTGCCAGAAGTTGGTTGCAACCAAAATTCTTGATAGAGGTTAAGGAGCCTTAGATTTCAGAAAGGGTCTATGTTGTTTGCAAAAGATTTAGATGTGTTCATGCCCCTAGTTAAAGAATTTACTCACACCTGCATACTAAAGTATGGATCCTATTTTTCCTTTGTAAAGATCTCTCATAATTTATCTGAAAAGAAATGGTTGAGATTCTTAAAGTTCCTACAAAGGGAGTTGGTGTTTTACTCAAGAGAAAATTGGCCTTATGTAAAGGAATCACAACCAGAAAGACAGATCCAGACCAGGCTTTCTGGTCCACTGACAACAAGCAAGGGTGCACCATTGGCCAATCAAAGAACCAATCATGAGGATATTCCATACGATAGCCTCTAATGTGTGTCCTAGAGCACAAGCCGTGTATGAGGGTGATGGATAATGTTCTCATTTACTGCCTCATTGAACACATTCTGTGTAACCTCCTTGCTATGATGTTAGGACCATATGATCTATTGTTGGAGAAAGCTATTCATGGCTCTGCCATATGGAGGATGGATGGCCTTAGTGTTTGGGCATGGAGATACCAATGTGGGAGATTATGGCACCATGTCACATCTCACAAATCAAATATAGGTCAGAAAGCCATGACACATGCAAGAGGTGTTCTAAAAATGAAGGATGAGGGGAAAAAGGATGTTGGTCTTGCTGGGACCAGTACAGAAACAGTTCAAGCAACATACGCCTTGGTTAAGCATTTGAGTGACGTAATGAACCAATGCAAAATATGGTAAATGGGGTCACTACACCCGGTGCTGCACTTTAGGAATCATATTAGACGAATTGAGGTTCGTCTTGACAAAGCAGGTATACTTGGTGGAGAGGATTCTAAGACAAAGACGATACATCAGACGTTGCAGGTGATCGATGATGAGGTTGCTGAACTTGGATCTTAAAAGGCATAAGGAGAAGCTGATGAGAGAGAATGCTGCCAGTGCTTCAAAAATGAAGAAGATGATGAGACTGAACAAGCTCATGAGCGATTGATCTCTTTGCTTTCTTCTTATTTTATCCTATTGCTGCAACCCCCCTCCTTTATTGATTTCATTTGGTTCTTCCCCCTTTCTTTTAAAAACATTCTGTATTTGGTTTGCTACATTGTTTGCAATAAACTTTCTGGACAAGTAGGTTTGGCACTTTTGCAAGAACAGTTGGTAGAATCAGCATCCCGGGAAGCTGTTTGAAATACCTATTTTAGCTTTGACTTTATATGATAGTAGTTTGCCTACTGATTGTGGTTTAGTTTCTATTCATGCTTTTATGGCTTGACGTGTTGATACTCCAAAAGGGGGAAGCAGGGTGTGGAGTTCTGATCTATTCTACCTAATTCAAGGGGAAACAGTTAAATGAAATATACTAACTGTGTGTGTACTCAAGCAGTTTGATAATTTGCTAGTGGTGACAAACCCTTTAAGATCTGGAAGGAAAGTTATTCAAAGAATTTTACTTCTTATCATCCCAACGGCTTTGTTTACAGTGGATGAACTTACTGGTTTTTATTGCGAATACATGTTTAGTCTAAGAGCTCTATGTATATTAGTATTTGCCCCTAGGTAGCTTAGCAAACTCTTTTTTAAACTTTTTTCATTAGATGTTGACTGGTTTACTTTAACATGATGCTTAATCTGCAAAGGACAGATCGAGAACATTTTCTTCTTTGAATTTAAAGATTCCAAATTAGGAAAGTTCCCAAATGATAATGATACTATGTACAAGGGGGAACTGCATATCGTCATCATCAAAAGGGGAATTTCTTGAGTTCTAGCTTTGTGTTTCCAGGATGACCAAATCAAATTGAACTTTAATATTGTATGCAAAGTCTTGTTTATATGATGCAGGTACTAAAGAAACAAGTTCAATGATGACAAGATAATGCTGGATAGCTAAGTCTTGAGTTTGCATAAAGATCACGCTCATAGATCCAAATACTTTTGCACGAACAAAAAACAAGAAAATCACGATTTGCAGAAGCGCTCTCTAAAGCTCAATCTCGACTATAAACCTCATAACCCCATAAGTTTTAATTTCCTCTTTTTGTAAGTATTAGGGCAATTTGTTATTGCGAGACAAAGGGATTGTAATTGAGCATTCTGAGAGTTCAGTTGCTGGGAAAGTTGATCTCCGGATCTCTTCCATTGAAACCTTCATATGTTGAGGGTGAGTCGAATTCCATAGGTGGAAGTGGGGAATCATATTGTGCATGTTGCATAAGTGATTGAGTGTAATTCTTTGTTATTCTGCTTGTTAGAAAAGAGTGAGTGAGTGGCGGACGTACTATTAGAAGTCGAACCTCGGTAATAAATCTTGGTTGTTATTTATTTTATTGTCTTATTATTTCCACTACTGATAACTGATTCTAAACTGTTCTTATAATTAATTCAAAACTCCTTACAACAATTCCAACCTCACATTATCTCCCCCTCTTGAGTTGTCCACTTGACCATTTCATATATTTCCAAGAGTTACACATAGGCTTCTTATGAAAAACTAACATATATTTGTTTTGCAGTGTCGTATACTTTTGACTTTCGTTTCATAGGACTAGTTGTCTTTCAAGACTCAGTCAAGTGGAGGACTTCTATGAGCACCTATATTTGTCCCGCTCTAGGGGAATGATAAATATTACACCTCATTGCTAATTACCTGGTCTTTGAAAGTGCACCAAAGGGTCCAATCCTGAGATCTCCCAAAATTCACTAACGAATCTTGAAAAATCCCAAAAAACACCAAAGAATCACAAAAATATTTGAATTTTTTTTATTGTTCCGTAATTTGCTAGAATTTTTCCACATTTTGCTAATAAAATGCTAACTAACATTTCTATAGCTGCAAATGATTTTTCCACAAGAATTAGCGTTAACATAAATCAAGAAAAGGGAACCTTGGAGCCCCACAGTCATGGGCTCAAAGGCACCCCCTTCCATCTTCAAAGCCCATGAAAGGAGTAAAGGATGTGAAATTTCCTCTTTCTTTTCTCCTTCTTGGGGATGAGGTAAGTCTTAAGGATCAGCAATGAGCACATGCGGCACTAGTACGATTTCCTAGGGTCAGCCAAATTAGAGTTGAGCAAAAATTTTGGAAGACATGAGGGATTCCGTAGTGCGCAGCCACGACAAAGTATGCGACAAGAGAACGCAAGCAACCTGTGACCCTTGTGCACAGCAACTCCGTTTTATTTGAATTTTTCCCTATAACCGACCCATTCCTTAGTTTTAGCAACCTTGTTGCATGATCTCATCAGTCTTTCACCAAAATTCATCTTCATTTTTTGAACTTCATCATCTTTCATCCTCCTCTTTATAATTATAAAAACACAAAAAAATATTATTTAATTTCATTGAGTTCATTGAATCATTTTCTTGTTTATTAGTGTCATTATTTTCATCATAATCTTCATATTTAACCGTCATCTTTGACACTTCAAGCTATTGTTTGGGTTGATCATTTTGGGTTTCGATCTTGAATTCTTTTCCGCAATATCACTTTGCGCTAGCACGCAAGGTATCTAAATATATAGGTCGGTATAAATCATCTTCAAGTTATCTTCAAGCTTCGTCATCTCACTTTTCTCTATTTTTGTAGTTACTATTGTTGTTAGTTCCATCCAAGTTAGCTGTCTAAAACTGCCTCATACTTTTCTTTTTTAAATGATTTGAGATGTAATTAAAAAATTGACAATAAGACAAGAATCATGTTAGGCCAGTTAGTTTTTTTATATTAGCACATAACATGATTATGGTAGTTCCTTCCATGTTTTCTTGTGTTTGAGCCTGATGTCATGTTCAAAGTTTTGTAAGATGTGACAGTAATTAAAGTTTCCTTTGCCATGGCATAATTCAATGGTTTTATAGCTTTTCCAACATGTTATATCGTTTTTCCATATTTAACGTGATTACGCTTGTGTAGTGTAATCCATGAAGCAACAACTTTTCACATATATTAGGATATAATAAAAGAGTGAGTGTGCCATCACTAATTGGTCACATGAGTCATTAGACACAATCTTGAATAGGTTTAAAATGACATGAAATAAAGTGACACCAAACCTAGTTAATACGTTTGGCATTAATATAACCTGTCTGTAGCACTCAAGTAGTTGCTCTCATTGAATTTTTTTTAATAGTATGTCGTAAGGGTTGCTTGATTATTCACATGATGAGAATTAAGAAAGATCTAATAGGGGTAAAGCTCACCAACAAATTTTTAGAATTCATTGTATCACAACTACCCCACCAGCCACGCCACTTTCTACATTACCCAATAAATCCTTTAGGGTGTTTAGGGGTATTATTACCTTCTCCTCCACGTGCCATCATCCACCACTCAACCTGCTTTAATTTCTCCTCAACGATCACAATTCCCACTAGAGGTCAAGACTTGCCTCATTAATTAGACCATGACTAGGTCTCAGAATAGGGTATTTATTGAATTAGAAGAGAATAGGAAATTTCGGAAAATTATTGTGGTTAAGTTATAATTAATGGATGTGTTTTAAAGGCTCAATGATACAGCAACATTCGTTGTTGCATTTTTTAGAGGTTGTGATGGCTTGTTAATGTTCACGTAATTAATTATTAATGAATATTAATTAGACTTAAGGTATTATTGGTGAACACTTAATAAACATTCAACAAATAGCACTTTTATTCGGTTGTCAATTTTTTCATTGGTTCCACTTTATATTTTTGGGGGTAGCACTTAGTCCTTAGGTCGGATGAAAAATTTAGAACTATGATGATGATTCCACAAAAACCAAACAAAAATAGAGATTGAGTGTGTCAAAAAGTCGTATTATTTCCACTTATAAGGTTTGGCATTTTATATGAACATGTGTGAAAGTTATTGACGAATTGATTGAATTTGATTTGAAAACAAGGGGTTTTTGGTATTCAAGGTGACTGATTTATGCTCCGTGGTATTATTTTATTTTTTCTATTTTTGATGCTTAGTGGATCAATTTTTTTATTTTTTTTTCTTTTATATTTTTTCAACTTTAAATTTTGACATGCCAATGAGATTTCAGTTTCCAAAATTTTTTAGGGTTAAGGTTTTGATTTGAGGAAAGATAAAACAGAAATGGGGCGATTTTATCTACATTTATCCTTAAGTACCATAATTATATTGATGCGTAACTCGTGGGTAATAGTGAAGGGCGCAAAAAAAAAGAGGAAAGGCAAAGATTATAATAAAATAGTAATAAAAATTAAATTCTCCATTAACATAATAAAACGAAAAAAACAGGTAACCTGAAAATATAGGTCACTGTGCATGAAAAAGGTCCAATAAATAGTATTTCAAGAAAAACGTGGGATGTTGTCGGAAAAATGGAAAGGTGTGAGTGTTTGTTTTTTTCACAATTTCTTAAATAGAGATTATTAAAAGCAATTTTCCTGTGGAATGGCGGTGCTAACTAGGCTAACGATTTGCTCCTTCCGGGAATACGACAGGGATCCCCTTGCAACTTAAATTATATTATCTATATGGAGATCCTAGCTCAATTAATTGATAGTGAAGTATGGTTGCAACTTAGGAAGTTCGGTGTGCAAGCGAGTAGGAGGGCCACCAACTTTTAACTCACTGTACGTGAAACTAATTCTATTGGTGGCAACATGACGAACTTAAGGTGGAGGAAAGGGTTGTCTTGACCTGTATTACAGGCGTTGGGGAGCAAATTAAGCATTGATAATGATAGTCCTAACATTCACTTCCAATAAATAAACACTCCTCAGTATTAAAGCAGCGGGTGTGTGAGGAACTAGGAATTGGAGGCGTCACCGACAACTTTGGTCACATGTCTTGGGGTACCAACAATTAATGGGAGCATAGATCATAATTTTGACTTACCATTCTTGATTGATCAAAAATATAGCCAAGTTACAAGGGCGGAGACCCAAGAGTTATCATAGTTTGGTCGGTGACTCTTTGAATTAGGCTCAATCTCATCGATGCCTTATAATACGATACAATCGCAAAGAGTACGTACAGGAATTTGCAATTAAATAGACAAGCGACCTGTGCCTTGTGTAGGGTAGTATGATAATAGAGGAAGGACTCATTTGGTAGCTTGAAACAGACCCGTAGCTAACAACAACAAGAAGGGAGTTTTTGGCTTGAGTTTGATGAGGCCGGCTAACGCTGACATTCTCGCCCAGTTAGGTTGGCGGTGGTCGTAACAGAACCCAATTCTCTTTGGTCCATGATATGCAAGCTAATAGTGTGGGAGGTCCGATTGTGATGTTGAATTTTTTTTTTCCAACTAGGAGTCGGAATGAGTGGAATAAATTAACTATTTGTATTACCCTCCATGTTTCACGTACTTTTTACAAGGATTTATTTTTGCATTTTTGTAAGTTTGATTTTAATATTTTTATTGCAATAAGTGTGTATTCAATAAGTAATATTAAACCAAAATTTTAAATAAGTTTTCATAAACAATCTATTTTTGTGTTATCAATAATATTTTATGCTTTTAAATATTGGAAAAGTTTACTAAAAATAGATTTTAAGTTCCTAATGTATTTTAAGGCAAGGTTGTAAAACTAATTTTCAATATTAGTTATCATATATGGGCTCATTCACCAAATTACTACTTGGGGCCTATAAACCCTTAAAACCCATTTTCAGTTTTATTTTGAAATTTGCGTAGTTTCAGATTCCAAAAAAAAGAGTGAGAAAGAGAGAAAAAAAAGAGAGAGAGAGAGGAAAGTGAGAGGAGTTTGGACCCCCAAAGAATTTTGTTTGTTGTATATGGCGAAGAGAAAAAAAATTGCGTCTCCCCTCCGGAGCCCCGCCATAGCCGCCACCGCCCGCTGCTCCGTTGCCGTGCTGCACCGCCGCCGGCCACCCTAGCTCCTCCCCTTGGTTTCGTTATTTTCGACCACCTAATTAAAAAAATCTTTTTCTTTGTGTATTTAATTGGTTGCAATTCATGTTTATTTATTTATGATTAATGTCTTTGGTTTTTGATAAAGTTTCAATCCTGTTGTTTTATGAGTATGATTTATTTTAAAGCATGAATTAATTTGTTGTTCATAGAAATGTTTATATATAGGTTTATCAATGTTATGAAATTGTTGATTTTTTGAGTTTTAATGATTTTGAAACTTCAATTATGTTCATGTATTGTTTTGGGTGCATGTTTATGAATGATTATATGAGTTGTACAATGATTTTTAAGCTTTTAAACTTGAATTATATTGTTGCCCAAATGTGTAATCAAGGCAAAATAAAGAATCATAATATTTTTGAGAACATGTTTTGGCTTATAAAAATTATTCTAAAGCATAGATTGTTTCTAATGATGTTGATGTTAGTAGATGTAAAGGAGTTTTATGATGATGTAACACAAATATATGTTTTTTCTGGTTTTTACTGAATAAACCAAGTTGAAATTTTCTAATAACAAATTGTTTATGCCTAATAAAATAAGAACATGTGATATAGTGAGATATAAATTACGTTTTATGCATCGTTTATTGTGTATTGTCCTAGAACATACTATAGGTTTTTCATGATCAAAATAATGATATTTAGAAAGGTTTTAGAGTGATTTAGGAAGGTTTATAAAGTTGCTCCACTTATGGGAAATTACCGAAAATCAGTATTTTGCAATGGAAAAATAAAGTAAAGTATAGAATTGAATTGACCTTATGGGATTGTTTGGCACAAGTTTTCGTTAGAGAAAGCAGTTAGAGTGTTGTAGAGCTTAGTCAACAAGTTTTTTTATTTAGTTTCGGTTTTCTTCTAGGTAGGAACTTGAAATAGCAATTATTACAATTTGTGGCGGATTCACTCACCACCTTACAGGTAGTGTAAATGACTAAAGACAAACATAAGATAGATTCATGCTTGGATTGATCCTGTAGTATGTTATGGGTTGTCACGTTGATTTGTTTTGGAGGTGTGTGATGACATAAATGTCAAGTTTTGTTAGAAGCACTGATTTATACTCATGGTTAATTCCATGTTTTTAGCAATATAATTCTACAAGATTTAATTGCAAAAGTTTAGTAAGTTAATTTGGCCATAGCTTATAATAAAGAAAGGAATGTGAGTTGATTGAATTATTACTTAATCAATAGAGAGAAGTAGTTTGAATTTTTTTCACATGATAAGAGAGGTTAATGAGTCAATATTATACATGTGCCACTCGCAGTTTAATGTGTGGTCAAGGAGAAAGAAAAACTAGTAGCACTCAAGTTTAGATGTAGTAAAGGAAGTTAGTGTAGTTATAAGGACACAACGTAAGATTATTTTTAGAATCACTTTAATTCAAAGATAATTAATTGGCTTGCTTCATTGATACTGTTTTTTATGGTGATGTTTTAATTGGGAGTCATACTTGTTTAAGAACGTAATCATGTAATCTGTAAGAGCATTCTCACAAAAACTCTTGGAGATATACCTTGACTATGAACAATGGGGGGAGTCGTATGGAAAAATGATCTATGACTTCTAATTGGAGTCAACAACTTGTATTCTTTCTCTAATTTTTATATGCGTTGGAATTCCGTCACTTTATGTGACAATAGGTTAATACCTTCTTAGAGTAGCTCCCAATTGTTGCCCCGTAGGGCGATTTTTCAAGGAAGGAACCGTCCGATTGTGGACTCCAATGTCTAAAATATAAAATACTAATTTGGTTGAGTCTAATGACACGGTTGACAAGAGGTTGTCCCACGGTAAGATTGTGTATCATTTTACTTTTTGTTTTTTGTCCATCGTTCTTGTCAGTTCATATAATCAGCTTTGCTAACTGTTTTTTTGTTGTACAGGCTTGGCCTTGGATTTGGCACTACAATGGACCCACCTGTGGGCGAGGTAGTTTGTCTATAATACCGAAAGCTACAGGTAACAGTGGCATAGTCCCTATTCCTGATAGGCTTGAGTGGTGAGTGTCGTGCTGTGCAGTTTTGTAGTTTTAATTTTGTTGCTTCTGGAGTTATCTCAGTATCTTTGGATTTGTTTATTTCAAAGTTTTAGTTCTAGTTCTTCGTTTTTTAGGGCATTTCATAGGTTCCAAAGTGTAATAACAGTTTTTAAGTTGATTTTAATTTTGGATGGTTGGTTTGAATTGGTGTTGAGTTGTTTGAAGTTTACGATTTTTTAAATGGTTTTTAGTTTAGACTTCAGCTTTGTGTAGTACATTGATAAATGCTTACCGTTTGTCGTGGGTTGCGTTAATACCGTTTTGTTTGTCCTCGTCTTTTAGGAGTTTTTAATGATATATATTTATAATATTTATAATATATTTCCGGAAAAATAGAGAGTAGAAAGTTAGGAATCCATGGTGTTACAAAGTGGTTACCAGAGTTAGTTTTCAAAATAAAATAATTTTATTTTGGGGGGTACCCTAAGTTTTATTTTGGGAAAGTGGAAAAATTCTTCTTATTTGGAAAGTTTTAGGAACTGAAATTTTTCTAAAAAAGTAAAATCCGAAAAATAGAAGTTTGAAAAATAATTAAACGTTTGGAAAAATCAATTAGTTGCAGGTTATTGAGGAAATTCAGGTATAAGTGTATATGGTTATTGCTTAATATCATGTGGTGGATTTGGTAGGACGTTTGGGCCTGTAGGATAACTTTTACTTTCTTTCTTTCCTGCATGTAAATTCATGTTTTAGTGGTGTTGCTTATGTGAGCAGGTCTGTGTTACAGAAATTGTATGTTAGCACCCGGACCCTTTTGTTGTAGATGTCGAATGTTAGTTGGTGTTGTTGGGGAAGGATGATCCATTATTCTTTAAGTGTTGTTCAGGATGTCGTCTCTTGTGCGTCCTAAAATAAAACAGTATCCAAGAACTTAGGTGGGTCTTGTGTTGAAAGGACCTTTTTTTTCATGAGCCCTTACAATTTTACTCATGCTACATGTCCTTAAGATGTAGGACTATTATAACCGTACCTTATGAAAGGTTGCATACGTATCCAATTCGAGTTGGAATAAGGTCTTACGTAGCTCTTGCTTCTGAGTTATTGATGTGTTAAAGGTAAAGACACAAGTTTTTTGCAATTTTGTTACACCTCAAGGAGGGCTTTTTCAGGGTTGTATCGTGGCTAAGCTTAGGGTGTAAGAAAGAAATGGAAAAGAAGGCTCAAATACCCATAATTAACCCAAACTATGCTACAAACTTGTTCTTAAACTTGAGCAACTCTATTATTTAAAATTTTACTTGTTGACAACTTTTCATGCATTTCCATTTGTTTGAATTGAAAATCAGAGCTGCTTTAACATTATATATTTGCTTTATGGAGTTGCTTTTTAATTTATGTCCTCGTAGCATTCCCATCCCCAGGCTAAGTTTGATGTAGGTTGAAAGAAACAAGCTATGTGTTTAGGCGCAAACGGGCTACCAAGAAAGTGGATCATAATATAGGTTATTCAAGATAAGGGAGACATTTTTAGGGTTTCAAAGGTGCCTCTTACGTTGGTGTATTACATCTTTAAATAAACACTAAGTGGAGTTGGAGTGAGCCCCCAATTTTTGAGACTTAAATTGAGCCTCAATTAAACTTTTAGGCTCGTGACGACTGAGTCTATGGTTAATAAAGTAAAGTTTGTTTCCCAAAAGAGAACTTATTTGAACCACTTTGCTTTAATAACTTAATTAAGTAATTGAAACATTTAATTTAAACGATGTAAAATATAGAGTAAGTTATTCAAGGTGTGGATGCGTCAAATTGAGGGTGCATTTGATATGAACAACATAGTCTATATTATGCCAATTATGCTTTAACTTGTTCTTGATTGTCATGTTGNTCATGTTGATTAACACAACTTGATGAGTTCATTCACTTGTAATTGTTTAAGCAAGATGATGAGTAGAGAGAGAATGTACAATTTGAAGATGAAATAAATTTTATTTTATTGATAGTTGAAATTAGTACATAAATGATACTTGGCAGCAAAAGTCTCAAACTCTACCATGAAAGAAGGAGAAAAGAAAAGAGAGAAATTAAACTAGGAAAGTGAATGGAGTTCTAGTTTTGGTCCAAATCATGTTTCTTGTATGTACGCGTCTACATCGTCTTGAATAATGTTCTTTGGATTTTCTTGAGCTTGCATTTGAAGAATTTTAATTAATGACCATAATTGATTGAAACTTCGTTATATTTCAGTCCAAACTATAGACCTTGGGTCTATTGATCAATAGATTCTAAATCAAACATTTAGGAGTAGGTTGAACCATGGGCTCATAATTGAAACACTTAGAATGATGCGTTTGATGCAAAGGTGGGATGGAGTGTTTCGAAAAAAGTAGTAATATAGCACATATTATCACTTTCTAAAACAAACAAATTTTCTTTTGTTTACATTAGGCATTTTTTCATCATTTTGTATGCCAATAATATGTAGCAACCCTTGCAATTTCATATTATAATGATTGCACTTACAAGAATGTGTCCATTCAGTATGTGTTAATAGATAAAATGTTAAAAAAAAACCAAAGTGGGTTTTTATTGAACCATAACGGGCTCTAAAATAACTTAAAACGACCCTTTTAGTTGGGGTTAATTATGATATAATTGTGTATAAGTAATTTCACATAAATACTACATATTCATCACAACTATTCAAATACATGACTTTTTAGCGCAAAAAAAGTTCTAGCGCTAGTTTTGTAGCGTGACAAAAGAAGTATCGCTAGCAAGGTAGCGTTATTAAACTTGTGATGCTAACAGTGTAGCGCAATTAGAAGAGTTGCGCTGTTTGTGTAGCGTTGTAGAGTTAGTTACGCTGCAAGTTTCTATTGATTTTTGCTAAGTTATCATTAAATTTGTATTTAATGGGTTTTGATTCATGTCCATGTTGCCCATATATACGTTATTTAGGCCTAAATGGGCCTATTATTAGACCAAACTTTTGAAAGATTGGTGATGATGTTATTTGTATGTGAGTCATTAAAAACATTGATCAAAATCGTGCATTGTCAAGCAATTAGTAATTTTCAGATTATCATTATTGGATCCTTACAAAGAGATGATGAGGGAAGACAAAAAAGATAGAAAAAAATAGAAGTAAAAAGAAACGAGACTCAACAATTAGAGTTATAACAATCAAGGTTAATTGATGGGAAGCTCATAGGAAAAATAAAAAATTAATAAAAAATATAAATATCATAATTTACCTTGATGGATTTTTTTTTTTGAGTTTAAAAAAAATTATTGTAAGTGTTTGATTTTTTTGAAAATAATACAAGGGAAAGTGAGATAGTTAGATTTATTAGAAATTTGGAATTAAACTAATAAAATTCTAAATGAAAGGAATTAATTAGTAAATTTCCAAAAGATTCGAATTATATTAAAAATCTCAAAAAGTTAAAGTATTTTTGAAATCGTTAATATTATTTGAATTTTCTAATAAATGTTAAGTGTATAAGTTAGTTTCTATTAAACAAAGATTCTTATAATCAATCCTAAGAAGATCAAGGATTTGATTAATAATATTTTGCATTTATTAATTAAATCAAATATATTAGTGCATAAAAATCTTCCAAGCAATCAATGATATCAAAGAATATAATTTAAAATTATGGAAAATATTTTACGTAATCAATTATTTAGTTAGCTAATATATATTGTGATAAAATTGATTGAAAACCTCAGAAAATCTACATATGCACAAAATATAAAAAGCAAAACAAGCAACTTTATAAAACAAAAGGGAAGCAAATAATTACTAAATAATGCAGTCAAACTACGGTCAGTCATGGTCAGTCAAAAGGGTCCTACATCTAAGGAGTGTGCTCCAACACTTTGCGGTATAATAACCGTTAGATATGAAGTTTCTCCCATCTAAGTACCATGGGTGGATTAAAATTGATGTAGTTGGGATAAGGTTCTATCTTGCTCGGTTGCTTAGAGACCATGGGCCCCACCAAGTCAATAGTTCCTCCCCGAAATGTAGAAGTATCACGGTAATCCTAAGGCATGTTTCAAACACATGGAGGCCAAGTGTATGTTACATGTATGCAATATAACTAAAAAAATGCAAATGTTCTAAATATAATAAGTGTATGATTAAGAGAAAATTTTCAAGTCTCGCCCTCTTTTAGTCCCCAGTGAAGTCGCCACTGTAGGGGCCCCGGATTTTTAGGGTCACCTTTCCCAAGCCGCCCATAGGTCGAGTTAGACCTAAAAATTTGGCTTAAGGAAAGGTGAAATGGACTTTTTAGAAGTATTTTGCAAAAAAACAGGAGCGCAGGAATTTCAGTCGCGCTAGCGTGGTAGCGTGACAGAGTTTGTCACGCTGACTGTGCAGCGCTACAAAGTTTGTCACGCTGCAGATATAGCGCGACAAGCTTTGTGACGCTGCGTCGTTAGCGTTACAAAGTCTGTCGCGCTACGCTATTTTGGTGTTTTTTTTTTTGTTTTTTAATTATCTTTTTTCGAGAGAGATAATAATATACGAATACGGACAATGCTAGTAACGAGTCGCCAATGAGTTTTAGGAATCAAACTCATAAACCGTGTATTTAGATTGATTACGAATGGGACACGAATACGGGACGATAATCTAAATTGCACGAATAACCCTTTCGATCCCATGGGGATGACTCCAAGTTATGATCTTACAAACCAAAGGTTGGATTCGGGGGTGAAGGTACTAATATGGTGGAGTGCATCATATTAGCCCATAGGCGGCCATTACTAGTTTTCTCTCAACTATACACAAATTATATAAAGAACCACAAAATAATAATTTACAACCTAACACAAAATTACTATTGTTAGGGTGAAATCACATAAAACCTAATAATTTAGTCAAATCGTCGTTAAGGTTAATTCAAGGTTCCTAGCATGATACAATTTGTCCAAAAATTATCTTAGTTTAATGTGATAAATTAATTCAAATTAAGCCCTTTAACAAAAACAAAATGATAAAAGCGGTAAATGATTCGGAAAACCAACAACNATAAAAGTGGTAAATGATTCGGAAAACCAACAAAAACAAATCCACAAGTTTGATTTTTAGGGCTCTCAGGAAACGTACCACTTCTCGTATGAAGATTGGAGTCGTCGAGTGTTAATTTGGGAACGGTCGAATTATTGTTTCAACATTATCAAAATTTGTAGCAACTTTTTAAAAATAAATAGCAAATAAATAATAAATAATTATTATAAAAAAATAAGGTTTGTTTAAAAGCAATAATCGGATTAATTAAGTATGAGGGAGAGAATAAGTAAAAAAAAGTTTTTTGAGAAATGAAGGAAATGAAGGTTTTTATAACAGCGTGGGAACCCTAATCGCGCTGGGCTGCTAGCGTGGTACGCCGAATCGCGCTGGCCCAGTAGTGCAGAAAACCCTACAACGCTACTAGGGTAGCGCTGCTAACTTAGTCACGTTGAGTTGTCAGCGTGACTAAATTAAGCGCGCTACGTTTTTTTTTAAAAGATCTTTTTTTTTAATTTAATTTAATTTAATTAATTAATTTATTTATTTAAAATAATAAAAGAGGCATTGGGATAAAAGGTCTGTTAAATAAGAATGAAAATTTTATAATATCCGAGATTTATTTTTATGCCCAAGTATACTCGATTATCCAATCTTCTAGAGAAATGAGTTTTTTAATCATCATAGAGTCCTGCCGCGGGACAGGGGGACTAAATTAGGTGTCTACACATACATAATTATAAGTAAACGTGGCTAACTAGAACAGTTTGGGAACAATGCTGAACAAGTCCCCTAGAGTTTACTCCACACATCCGTATTTTAGGAAAGCTTCTTTCTGCGCAAAATTGTTTTTCAAAAATGACACGGATGGTTGCATTGGTATGCAAGGTAAATATCCTTAAGTATGGCAAGTATGTTATATAATATTGTGCTGATTTTGTTTGATTTCAAATAAAATCAGTGAGAATATTTTCCCGGGATTATTTCCATAAATCGAAGGAAAATATTCTCTTGCAATATTGCATAACATACTAGCCAAAGGCTTATTTAAGGACATTGGCCAGCAGACATCCAAAATAACTTTTGCACGAACAAAAAACCAGAAAGTCACGATTTGCACAAGCGCTCTTTAAGTCTTAATGTCGCATAAACCTCATACCCACATTAACGTTTTAATTTTCTCTCTTTTGTAAGCATTTAGGCTAATTGTTATTGAGAGACAAAGGATTGTAATTTGATCATTCTGAGAGTTCATTTTGCTGGGGAAGTTGATCGGGGATCATCTTCAATTGAACCTTCATTGTTAAGGGATGAGTCGAACTTCCATAGGTGGAAGTTGGGAAATCATATTGTGCATAGGTGCATAATTGATTGAGTGTAATTCTATTGTTATTCTGAGTTGATTAATAAAAGAGTGAGTGAGTGGAGGACACAGATTTATTAGAGGTCAAACCTCGTTAAATCTTGATGTTGTTTATTTTATTGTTTTATTATTTCCGCTGCTTGAGAATTGGTTCTAAACTTTTCTTATAATTAATCGAAAAATTTACAACAACTTTACAACACTTAGTTCACCCCCCCACTGGAGTGTCACTTGCACTTTCAATTGGTATAAGAGCCTAACTTCTTACAAGGGTAACACCTAGAGAAGGAAGAAAAGATGAATACTTAAGAGATGATGAATGGAAACTCTGGATCAAGGCTACCCAAGTTGAATGGAACAAACTATCCCTAGTGGAAGAATAGCATGCACAACTTTGTCATAGGCACTGACTGTGACTTTTGGATGATAAAAAAAATGTTCCTAAGAAGGTGGCGAACAAAGCTAATGGAAGAGAGAAGGAGAGTGAATACACTAGCACAGATCTTAAGACACTAGAGAAGAACGCAAAAGCTATGTCACTTCTTCAACAAGGTATTGTTGATAATGAGGTAAGCCGTATTTTAGCATGTTCTACTGCTCATGAAATATGGGAAACTCTGGAGTTAGCATATGAAGGCACTAGTGAAATCGGGAGATCTAAGGTAGATATGCTTATGTTTAAATATGAAGCTTTTGATATGAATCAAGATGAAAATATAAAAGATATGTATACTTGTTTTATGTCAATTGTTAATGAACTAAAATCTCTTGGAAAAAGTTTCACTAGTGAAGATTTGGTAAGGAAAGTTTTGAGAAGTTTGACAGGTAAATGGTTGCCTAAGGTAACTGCAATCCAAGAAGCGAAAGATCTAACCACTCTGACTGTAGAACAACTTATTGGGTCGTTAATGACTCACGAGATGTTGGTAAGCGCATAGGAGGAAGGAACAACCAAAAGTCGAGGGCTGGCCTTGAAGGGAGAAGAAAATGAAGAAGATCTGGATGAAATAGGTCTCATGGCAAGAAGGTTCGAGAGAAGCCTCAAATCTCAATATAAGGGAAAATCCTGGAAGAACAAAGGCAACATGAAGAAGACCAGTACCACCACTGGTTGCTTCAAATGTGGTGAAACTAGACATATGATCAAGGATTGTCTAGCATGGAAAACTGACAAAGGGAGGACAAATGGAGAAAAATATGACAAAGAGAGCCATTCTTGCTGCTTGGGGAGATTCTGACTCAGGTGGTGAAAGTGAGGAGGAAGAAGCCCTAGTTTGTGTGACTGCACTATTGGGAGAAGTAGACCAGAGGCAGACCAGTTAAGGAAAGACGGGACACATGTGTCTCATGGCTGGAAGCAGCTCTTCTGATGAAGAACATGTTAAAGTGAAAGGAAAGTCATTCTGGTATTTGGACAGTGGTTGCTCAAGACACATGTCTGTAGATAAAAGTCAATTTCTTTCACTCGTAGCCTATGAAGGAGGAAGTGTCACCTTTGGAGATAATAGTAAAGGTTTGATCAAAGGTATAGGTAAGGTTAGTAAGATGCTTTCTCAAGCAATTTACAGTGTATATTTTGTTGAAGGTTTAAAACATAACCTCTTGAGCATATCTCAACAATGTGACAAAGTAAACCATGTTAAATTTGAAACAGATAATGTCACATAGTTAACACTGAAACAAGGCAACGGGTCTGTAAGGGGTTCTGAGACAATAATGTTTACATAACATTTTTGAGTCAGATTCCTATGACCAGTGCCACTTGTCTCAATGTTATGGAGGATGATCATTGTCTGTGGCACACAAGAGACTTGGACATGTAAGTTTCTCCTTGCTGAATAAACTACGATCTCAACACTTAGTTACAGGTTTATCTAACATTAAGTTTGTTGCAGAACATAATTGTCATGAATGTGCTAAATGTAAGCATGTCAAGTCCTCTTTTAAGCCAAAGAAGTTTGTAAGCACTACTTGACCATTCGAAATTGTGCACATGGATTGGTGTGGACCCATGCGTGTAAAAGGTCGAAATTTTCATAGCTGTGTGTTTGTGTTAGTTGATGATTACTCTCTTTATACTTGGACAATATTTCTAAAGTTTAAAAATGAAACCTTTGAAGAATTTGAAATCTTGATAAAACAAGTCAAAAACAAGATCAATCATCAACTGGTCTCTATCCAGTCTGATCATGGTTCTGAATTTCACAATGTTAGTTTCATTACCTATCGTAATGATCATGGTGTATCTCACAATTTATCAGCCCCCAGAACTCGACAACAAAATGGAGTGGTTGAAAGGAAAAACCGCACTCTAGAAAAAATGGCAAGAACAATGCTTCTAGAGAGTGGTCTACCTCGAAACTTCTGGACTGAAGCTGTGAGTACTGCTTGCTATATTTTAAATAGGGTAATGTTGAGACCTTTACTAAAGAAAACACCTTATGAGCTTCTTAGGGGAAGAAAACCAAACATTGCACATTTACACGTTTTTAGGTGCAAATTCTTTGTACATAATAATGGTAAATCAAGTTTGGACAAGTTTGATCGCAGAAGTGATGAGGCTGTTTTCATTGGATACTCTTCACACAGAAAGGCATACAAAGTCTTCAACAAAAGAACCATGTGTGTTGAAGAGCGTATTCATGTTCTGTTTGATGAAACTAATATGTTTAGCATGTGTAGGTTGATGATGATGCATTCGAAATTGGCATGCTAAACTTTATAGGAGCTAAGAAGTAGAAGGTGCTGAACCAGATTCACCACACAACTCTCCTACAGAGGAAGAGTCTGGTCAAGCACAAACTCAAGAAGCTCATGAACTAAGAGAAGAAATAGTGACTCAGAAGTTCAACCACATACAATGCAGTTGAGACCACTATGAAACCAGGTTCACCTATTCAAAATAACAATGAAACAGGGGGAATTAGTACAGGAACCAGTTCAACATTAGATGGCATCAATGCAAATCTTGATATGAACAAATCCTTCAAGTACAAGTCTGCTCATCCCTCTGATCTTACCATTAGTGATATTAACAAAGGGGTGCAAACAAGGAATTCTACTCTACAAAAATTTTGTGCCTTCTACTTTTTCTTTCTAATGGTGAACCAACCGATTATGAGACTGCTTTAATCGATCCAGATTGGATTCTGGCCATGCAAGATGAACTCAATCAGTTTGAGAGAAATCAAGTATGGCATCTTAAACCCAGGAAGGAAAACATGTCTGTTATTGGAACTAAATCGGTGTTCAGAAACAAACTGGATGATGTAGGTATTATAGTCAGGAACAAAGCCAGACTAGTGGTCCAAGGATTCAATCAACAGGAAGGAATTGATTATTATGAAACCTTTGCTCCAGTTGCCAGGCTTGAGGCAATTAGGATTTTAATTGCTTTTGCAGCTCATATGAACTTCAAACTCTTTCAAATGGATGTTAAGACAACCTTTCTTAATGGTTATTTGAAAGAAGATGTATATGTGGAACAGCCCCCGGATTTGAGGATAGTGACTTGCCGAACCATGTTTTTAAACTTGAAAAAGCTCTCTATGGTCTCAAACAAGCTCTCAGAGCTTGGTATCAGGGGCTGTCCAGTTTTCTTTTATATAATGGATATAAGAGAGGTTCAGTTGACAAGACACTATTGTTGAAGGAAAAGGGAACTAATCTGCTAGTGGTCCAGATATATGTAGATGATATTTTGTTTGGAGCTACTAATCCTGATTTATGTAATGAGTTTGTAGTTTTGGTGAAAAGTGAATTTGAAATGAGTATGATGGGAGAACTTGGATTCTTTCTAGAACTTCAAATCAAGCAAACCAAAGATGGAATTATGATACATCAGCAGAAGTACCTCAAGGAGTTGCTGAAAAGATATGGCTTGCAAGACAACAAATCCTATGAAACACCCATTCCAACTTCTACTAAATTGAGACTTGATGAAAAGGGAAAGGGTGTTGAGGGTAAGTTGTATAGAGGTATGATTGGCTCATTGCTCTACTTAACAACTAGTAGGCCAGATATAGTGTTTTCAGTAAGGTTGTGTGCAAGATTTCAAAGCAACCCTAAAGAATCTCACCTAGAGGTTGTTAAGGGAATTTTAAGGTATTTAAATGGTACTGATGATCTGTGTTTGTGGTATCCAAAAGGTAGCAGTACGAATCTTATAGGATACACAGATGCTGACCTTGCTGGTTTTATTGTGGACAGGAAAAGTACTTCTGTAATAGCTCACTTCTTAGGTTCCTGTCTAATCTCATGGGGATCTAAGAAACAAAATTTTGTGGCCTTTTCCACAGCAGAGTCTGAGTATATTGCAGCAGCTCTATGTTGTGCTCAGCTGTTGTGGATAAAGTCACAACTTAAGGTTTTTGGGATCTATTTAAGAAGTGTTCCCATCTTATGTGATAACACAAGTACAATCAATATTTCGAAAAATCCTGTCCAACATTCTAAAACCAAGCATATTGAGATTAGGCATCATTTTCTAAGGGACAATGTTGAAAAAGGTAATGTAGAATTGGAGTTTTGTAGGTCAGAAGATCAACTAGCTGACATCTTTACAAAACCTTTGAGCAGAGAAATGTTCATCAAGCTTCGTACCTTGTTAGGTATGATTAAAGTTAGACCATGAGCTCTTAAGTCTTGACTTGTCCCTTTGGCTAGTCAAATGATGTCAAGATATACATATTTTGTTTTGTCTTGTTTTTCTTTATGCTTTTTAGGTCTCACAAAGTTATTATGCGATGCTGAGCTGATTAATTTAGTACTCAAGTGTCTTAGTATAATCTTGTGAAAGGTAAGTTGGGACAGATCTGCTGCAAACCATTAGGGAACCAGATCCATGAGGCGGTTATTTTTAGTCAGTCAGTTTATTTTCAAAAAATTCAAATTTTTGGAAATAAATATATTAACGGTTGTCTTTATGGCAACTGCCTTTATGGTTGAATGGACAAATATCTTTCAAATATTCTGAAGATAACAATTTTGATTTAAATTTCCTACAAATATATGCTTCTGATCATACTTCTTCATTTCATTTTCTTATTTTCTTTATCTTCTATATTTTATCTCGATATTTTTCTCTCACATAAAAATCTAATTCATCTAAATTCTTTTTCTTACTTTCTCTCACATTGTTCAAAGGGTTTCTTTTTATGCTCAAATTAGAGGAAATATTCAGTCTCATCATGTCAACAAGAAGAAGCACACGATTGGTTAAAAAAGAAGTTAGTGAATCTCCTGAAATTGAAACAAAGAAAACGAAGAAGATGGTTGACAAGGTCATTGAGTTTGTGATAGAAGATGTGATGGAAGAGGAAGATGTGAACGAAGAAGAAGAAGTGCCATTGGTTAGAAAGAACACCAAGGCTGCAACTTCAAAAGCCCTTACTATAAGACCTCCCACACCAAAAACCACCACAAAAACAACCACAAAGGCGGTTACACCAAAATTAACCACCAAAACCACCAAATCTTCCACTCTTACTTCCACAAAATCAGCCACTGCCAAAAAGCCACCCACACCAAAATCCAAAGAATCAACTCTTGTACCAATAGAAATGTCAAAATCCAAAGAACCAGAGATTGTTGAAGAGTCTGCAAATGAGAAGGAATCTGAATCCGAATACAAGTCGGATGAAGAAGAAGTTGAGGCGGAAGAAGTTGAATCAGAAGAAACGAAAATTGAACAAATGGAAGATGTTGTTACTGAAGAGGTAAAGGAAAAGAAAGTCCGCACTAAGAAACCGTCTTTAAAAACGGTTAAGAAAGTGGAGAAGAAGGCTACCAAACCACCAACTACAAAATGTAAATCACCCACACCTAAAACCACTCCCAAACCACTTCAAAAATCAAAGATCAAGGAAGTTACTGAAGAAGAAGAGGAAGTTGAGTTAACCATTGAGAAAGAGAACACTAAGAAAAATAGCAAGCAAGGGTACTCGTATGAAAACAGTTGCTAGAAAGGGTGCAGAAGCGTCCGAGGGGAAGGTTATCATGAAGGAAGCACAACCAGATCAAACCACCACAGGGAAAAAGAAAAAGCAATCTGATGTTGCGATCTCTTCAACCATGAAATATAAGAAAAGTAAGTCTACCACTCCTAAACCTCTATATAAACTGAAAGATAAACAAATTCCGGTAGGATTTTCTGTTGCAAGAAGTTGGGTTGCACCAAAATTCTTGATAGAGGTTAAGGAGGCCTTAGATTTTCAGAAATGGTCTATGTTGTTTGCAAAAGATTTAGATGTGTTCATGCCCCTAGTTAAAGAATTTTACTCACACCTGCATACTAAAGATGATGGATCCTATTTTTCCTTTGTTAAAGATACTCTCATAAATTTATCTGAAAAGAAATTGGTTGAGATTCTTAAAGTTCCTACAAAGGGAGTTGGTGTTTACTCAAGAGAAAATTGGCCTTATGTAAAGGGAATCACAACAGAACAGAACAGATCCAGACCAGACTCTTTACTGGTCCACCTGACAACAAGCAAGGGTGCACCATTGGCCAATCAAAGGAACCAATCATGAGGATATTCCATACGATAGCCTCTAAGATTGTGTGTCCTAGAGCACAAGGCCGTATGAGGGTTGATGGATAATGTTCTCATTTACTGCCTCATTGAACACATTCTTGTTAACCTCCTTGCTATGATGTTAGGACATATGATCTATTGTGTGGAGAAAGCTATTCATGCTCTGCCATATGGAGGATGGATGGCCTTAGTGTTTGGGCACTGGAAGATACCAATGGTGGGAGATTATGGCACCATGTCACATCTCACAAATCAAATTATAGGTCAGAAAGCCATGACACATGCAAGAGGTGTTCTAAAAATGAAGGATGAGGGGAAAAAGGATGTTGGTCTTGCTGGGACCAGTACAGAAACAGTTCAAGCAACATACGCCTTGGTTAAGCATTTGAGTGATCGGAATGAACCAATGCAAAATATGGTAAATGGGGTCACTACACCGTGTGCTGCACTTTAGGAATCCTATAGACGAATTGAGGTTCGTCTTGACAAAGCAGGTATACTTGGTGGAGAGGATTCTAAAGACAAAGACGATACATCAGAAGTTGCAGGTGATACTGATGATGAGGTTGCTGAACTTGGATCTTAAAAGGATAAGGAAGAAGCTGATGAAGAGAATGCTGCCAGTGCTTCAAAAGATGAAGAAGATGATGAGACTGAACAAGACTCATGAGCAGATTGATCTCTTTGCTTTCTTCTTATTTTATCCTATTGCTGCTAACCCCCCTCCTTTATTGATTTCATATTTGGTTTCCCCCTTTCCTTTTAAAAACATTCTGTAATTTGGTTTGCTACTTGTTTGCAATAACTTTCTGGACAAGTAGGTTTGGCACTTTTGCAAGAACAGTTGGTAGAATCAGCATCCCGGGAATGCTGTTTGAAATACCTATTTAGCTTTGACTTTATATGATTAGTAGTTTGCCTACTGATTGTGTTTAGTTATTCTATTCACTGCTTTTATGCTTTGACTGTTTTGATAACGCCAAAAGGGGGAAGCAGGGTGAAGTTCTGATCTATTCTACCTAATTCAAGGGGAAACAGGTTAAATGAATATTACTAACCTGTGTGTGTACTAAAAGCAAGTTTGATAAATTTGCTAGTGGTGACAAACCTGTAAGATCTGGAAGGAAATGTATTCAAAGAATTTTACTTCTTATCATCCCAACGGCTTGTTTACAAGTCGGATGAACTTACTGGTGTTCTTATTGCGAATACATGTTTAAGTCTAAGAGCTCTATGTCTTATTAGTATTTGCCCTAGGTACTTAGCAAACTCTTTTTTAAACTGTTGTCAGTTAGTTGTGAACTGGTTTACTTGTAAATGATGCTTAATCTGCAGGAACAGTCTGAGACCAGTTCTTTGAATTCTAAAGAATTCAAAATTTAGGAAAAGTTCCAAATGATAAATGATACTATTTACAGGGGGAACTTCATAGTCTGTCATCATCAAAAAGGGGGAATTTCTTGAGTTCCTAGCTTTTGTTTTCAATGATGACAAATCAAATTGAACTATAATATTGTATGCAAGTCTTTGTTTATATGTGCAGGTACTAAAGAAACAAGTTCAATGATGACAAGATAATGCTGGATAAGCTAAGTCTTGAAGTTTGCATAAAGATCACGCTCATAGATCCAAAATAACTTTTGCACGAACAAAAAACAAGAAAATCACGATTTGCAGAAGCGCTCTCTAAGCCTCAATCTCGCATAAACCTCATAACCACATTAAGGTTTTAATTTCCTCTCTTTTGTAAGTATTTAGGCTAATTGTTATTGCGAGACAAAGGATTGTAATTTGAGCATTCTGAGAGTTCAGTTTGCTGGGAAAGTTGATCTCGGATCATCTTCATTGGAACCTTCATAGTTGAGGGTTGAGTCGAACTTCCATAGGTGGAAGTTGGGGAATCATATTGTGCATAGTTGCATAATTGATTGAGTGTAATTCTTTTGTTATTCTGAGTTGATTAATAAAAGAGTGAGTGAGTGGAGGACGTAGACTTATTAGAAGTCGAACCTCGTTAAATCTTGGTGTTATTTATTTTATTGCTTTATTATTTCCACTACTTGAGAACTGATTCTAAACTGTTCTTATAATTAATCAAAAAACTTACAACAAATTTACAACACTCAATTCATCCCCCCTCTTGAGTGTCACTTGCACTTTCATATATCTTCCCAAAGAGTACACATAGGCTCTTATGAAAACTAACATATATTTGTTTTGCAGGTTCGTAATACTTTGACTTTCGTTTCATAGGACTAGTTGTCTTTCAAGACTCAGTCAAAGTGGAGGCTTCTGTAGACACCTATATTTGTCCCCGCTCTTAGGGTAATGATAAATATATACCACATTGCTAATTACTCTGGTCTTGGAAAGTGCACCAAAAGGTCCAACCTGAGATCATCCCAAAATTCCTAAAGAATCTTGAAAATCCCAAAAAAACTCAAAGAATCACAAAAATATTTTAATTTTTTTTATTTGTTCCGTAATTTGCTAGAATTTTTCCACATTTTTGTAATAAAATGCTAACTACTTTCTATAGCTTGCAAATGACTTTTCCACAAGAATGAGCTTAACATAAACAAGAAAAGGGAAACCTTGGAGCCCAAGTCATGGGGCTCAAGGCAACCCCTTCCATCTTCAAAGCCCACTGAAAGGATGGAAGGATGAAATTTCCTCTTTCTTTTCTCTCTTCTTGGGATGAGGTAAGTCTTAAGGAATAAGAAAATGAGCACATGCAGCATAGTACGATTTCCTAGGGTCAGCCAATTAGAGAATATGAGCAAAATTTTGGAGAAAGAGGGTTCCGTACTGTGCGCAGCCACGCACAATATGCGCAAGGGCGCACACTGTGCACCTCTGTGCACAGCAACTACTTTTTATCTTGAATTTTTCCCTATATACCTAACCCATTCCTTATTTTTAGCAACTTTTTGCATTTTTATCATCATTCTTTCACAAAATTCATCTTCATTTTCTTTTAAACTTCATCATCTTCATCACCTCCATCTTCATAATTATAAAACACAAAAAAAATATTTTATTTATATTTTCATTTTTATTTTCATCTAATCATTTTCTTGTTTATTAGTTTCATTATTATCATCATAATCTTCATATTTATTACCGTCATCTTTATACATTCAAGCTATTGTTTGGGTTGATCATTTTGGGTTTCAGATTCTTGAATTCATTCCCAATATCACTTTGACGCTAGCACGCAAGGTATCTAATATATATGAGGTCGTCATAAATCATCTTCAAGTTTATCTTCAAGCTTCGTCATCTTCAACTTTTCTCTTATTTTTCTTATTGTTACTATTGTTGTTAGTTCCATCCAAGTTAGCTGTCTAAACTGCCTCATTACTTTTCTTTTTTAATGATTTGAGATGTAATAAAACAATTGACAATAGAAAGAATCATGCTTAGGCCAGTAAAGTTTTATTAGCACAATTACATGATTATGTAGTTTCCTTCAGTTTTCTTGTTGTTTGAGCCTGATGTCATGTTTAAAAGTTTTGTAAGCATGATGACATGTAATTTAAAGTTTCTTGCAAATGGCATGAATTCATGTGTTTTATATCTTTTCCAACATGTTATATCGTTTTTCATATTTACGTGATTACGCTTGTGTAGTGTAATCCATGAAGACAACTTTTCACATATATTTAGGATAATAATAAAGAAGTGAGTGGTGCCATCACATAAGGTCACATGAGTCATATAGACACGAATCTTGAATAGGTTTAAATATGACATGAATAAAGTGACACCAAACCTAGTTAATACGTGTGCATTAAATATAACCTGTCTTGTAAGCACTCAAGTAGTGCTCTCATTAGAATTAGTATTGTCGTAAGGTTGCTTGATATCCAATGATGAGAATTACAGAAAAGATCTAATAGAGGGTAAAGCTCACCAACAAATTTTCTAGAATATCATTGTATCACAACCTACCCACCAGCCACCGCCACTTTCTACCTTACCAATAAATCTGATTAGGGGTGTTAGGGGTATTATTACCTCTCTCCTCCACGTGCCATCAATCCACCACCATAACCTGTTAATTTCTCCTCCAACGATCCAATTTCCCACTAGAGGTCAAGAATGCGCAATCATTAATTAGACCCAATGACTAGGGTCTCAGAATAGGGTATTTATTGAATTGAAGAGAATAGGAAATTTCGGAAATTATTGTGGTTTAAGTTTAATTAATGGATGGTTGAAAGTGCAATGAAACAAGAACAATTCGTTTGTTTGATTTATGAGGGTTGTGATGCTTGTTAATGTTCCGAGTAATTAATTATTAATGAATATATAATTAGACTTAAGGTATTATTGGGGAAACTCAATAATAAAATTCAAAAAATAGGCACTTTTAATTCGGTTGTCAATTTTTCATGTGGTTCACTTTATATTTTTGGGGGTAGCAACTTAGTCTTCGGAGGAAAATTAGAATATGATGATGATTCCACAAAACCAAAACAAAAAATAGAGATTGATGTTTCCAAAGTCGTATTAATTTCACTTATAAAGGTTTGCATTTATATGAACATATGTGAAAGATTATTGACGAATTGATTGAATTTGATTTGAAAAAGGGGTTTTGGTATTCAAGGTTGACTGATTTATGCTCCTTGGTATTATTTTATTTTTTCTATTTTTGATGCTTAGTGATCAATTTTTTTATTTATTTTTTCTTTGATTATTTTTTCAACTTTGGAATTTTGACATGCCCAATGAGATTTCAGTTTCCAAACACTTTTCTTAGGGTTTAAGTTTTGATTTGAGAAAGATAAACAAGAAATGGGGGATTTTCTACATTTTACCTTAAAGATACCAATATATCATTGTTGATGGAACTTCGTGGGAATAATAGTGAAGGGAGCAAGAAAGAAGAGGGAAAGGCAAAGATAAATAAAAATAGTAAAAAATTTTAAATTCTATTAACATAAATAAAAACGAAAAAAGGTAACCTGAAATATAGGTCACTGATAAAAAGGTCCAATAAATAGTATTTCAAGAAAACGTGGGACTGTTGTCGGAAAAATGGAAAGGTGTGTTTGTTTTTTTCAAATTTCTGAAATATGAGATTATTAAAAGCAATTTTTCCTCTGTGGAATGGGGTGCTAACTAGGTAATTTGCTCCTTCACGGGGAATACGACAAGGGATCCCCTTGCCACCTTAAATATATATTATCTATATGGAGATCCTAGCTCAATTAATTGATAGTGAAGTATGGTTGCAACTTTGGAAGTCGGTGAAAGCGAGTAGGGAGGGACCACCAACTTTTAATCTCGCATTTACGGAAAATCTAATTCTATTATGTGAAGCAAATGCAGAACATATTAAGGTGATGAAAGGGTGTCTTGACATGTATTACGAGGCGTTGGGGAGCAAATTAAGCATTGATAACTGATAAGTCCTAAATTCACTTCCCAAATAAACACTCCTCAAGTATTAAGACAGCGGGTGTGTGAGGAACTAGGAATGGAGGCTACCGACAACTTTGGCACATGTCTTGGGGTACCAACAATTAATGGGAGCTAGAGTCACTAAATTTTGACTACCAATTCTTGATTGATCAAATTAATGCCAAGTTACAAGGGCGGAGACCAAGATGTTATCAATAGTTGGTCGGGTGACTCTTAATTAGGCATCAATCTCATCGATGCCTTATAATACGATACAATCGACAAGAGTACGTACAGGAATTTGCAATTAAATAGACAAGCCGACCTGTGCCTTTGTGTAGGGTAGTATTGAATAATAGAGGAAGACTCATTTGGTAGCTTGAAAAGACGTAGCATAACCAAAACAAGAAGGAGTTTTTGGCTTGAGTTTGATGAGGCAGGCTAACGCTACATTCCTCGCCCAGTTAGGATGGCGGGTCTTAACAGAACCCAATTCTCTTTGGTCATGAATTATGCAAGCTAAATATGTGGGAGGTCGATGTGATGTTGATTTTTTTTTTCCAACTAGGAGCGGAAGAGTGGAATAAAATTACTATTTGTAATACCCCATATTTTTCACGTATTTTAAGGGATTATTTTTGCATTTTGTAAGTATGATTTTAATATTTTTATTGAAAAGTTGTATTCAATAAGAATATTAAACAAAAGAATTTAAATAAGTTTTAATTAAAATAATTATTTTGTGTTTATAAATAATATTTTATGCTTTATAAAATATTTGGAAAAGTTTCTAAAAATAGAATTTTTACAGTTTCCTAATTTATTTTAAGGCAAGGTTGTAAAACTATTTTTCAATATTTAGTATAATTATGGGCTTTCACCAAATCCTACTTTGGGGCCTATAAATACCCCTTAAAACCCAATTTTCAGATTTTATTTTGCAAATTGGCGATTTAGGATTCCAAAAAAAAAGAGTGAGAAAGAGAGAAAAAAAGAGAGAGAGAGAAAGTGAGAGGAGTTTGAACAAAAGAATTTTTTTTGTTTGGTTTATGGCGAAGAGAAAAAAAAATTGTCGCTTCCCCCTCCGGAGCCCCCGCCTAGCCGCCACCGCCCGCCTGCTCCGTTGCCGCTGCTGCAGCCGCCGGCCACCCTAGCTCCTCCCCTTTGTTTCGTTATTTTCGAACCTAATAAAAAAATTCATTTTTCTTTTTGATTTAATTTTGCAAATTCATGTTTATATTTATGATTAATCATGTTTTTATAAGTTTCAATCGTGTTTTATGAAGTATGATTTATTTTAAAGCATGAATTAATTTGTTGTTC
Organism: Suaeda aralocaspica; assembly: GCA_016808085.1. Classification (NCBI taxonomy): domain Eukaryota; kingdom Viridiplantae; phylum Streptophyta; class Magnoliopsida; order Caryophyllales; family Amaranthaceae; genus Suaeda; species Suaeda aralocaspica. Next base: position 293,396 of record PYUH01000032.1, on the reverse strand, counting down.
ATGAAATTTTATATTAGGGTTTATAATGTTATGAAATTGTTGATTTTTATGAGTTTTAATGATTTAAACTTCAATATTATGTTCATGAATTGTTGTTGGGTGAATTTATGATGATTATATGAAGTTTACAATGATTTTTAAAGACTTTAAACTTGAATTATATTGTTGCCCAAATGTTGTAATCAAGAAAATCAATAGAATAAATATTATGAACATGTTTTGGCTTATGAAAAATTATTCTAAAGCATAGATTTGTTTCATAATGATGTTAGTAGATTGTAAAGGAGTTTTATGATGAATTTATGATGTTTTTCTGAGTTTTTAATGAATAAACAAAGTTGTAAATTTTTAATAACAATTGTTTATGCCTAATAAAAATAATAACATGTGATATAGTGAGATATAATTATTTTTAATGCATCTAAGTATTGTGTATTGATCCTAGAACATAACTATAGTGTTTTATGATCAAAATATGATATTTAGAAAGGTTTTAGAGTGAATTTAGGAAGGTTTATAAAGTTGCCATTATTGGAAAATTACCGAAAATCGAGTATTTTGCAATGGAAAAATTAAAGTAAAGTATAGAATTGAATATAGACCTTATAGGGATTGTTTTGGACAAGTTTTCGTTATAGAAAGCTAGTTTAGAGTTGTTGTAGAGCTTAGTCAACAAGGTTTTAATTTAGTTTCGGTTTTCTCCATGTAGGAAACTTTGAAATAGTCAACTTTTACAAGTTGTGGCGGATCACCACCACCTTACAAGGTATGTAAATACTAAAGACAAACATAAGAAGTAGAATTCATGCTTGGATGATCCTTTATGTTATGTTATGTTGTACGTTGAGTTTGTTGGAATGTGAATTGACATACATGTCAAGTTTTGTTAGAAGCATGATTTTATACTATGTTGACATTCCATGTTTTTAGCAATATAAATTCTACAAGATTTAATTGCAAAGTTATGAGAAGTTTAATTTGGCCGATAGCTTATTAATAAAGAAAGGAAGTTGTTGAAGTTGATTAGTTACTTAATCAATAAGAGAAGTAGTTTGTGAATTTTTATTCACATGATTAAGAGAAGTTAATGAGCAATGATTTATACATGTTGCCACTCGCAGTTTAATGTGTGGTCAAGGAGAAAGAAAATAGTTAGCCACTCACAGTTAATGTGTAGTAAAGGAAGTTTAGTTTAGTTAAAGGACACACATAAGATTATTTTTAGAATCACTTTAATTCAAAGATAATTAATATGGCTTGCTTCACTTGATACATGTTTTTATGTGATGTTGTATGTGAGTCATAACATTGTTTAACCGGTTAATCATGTAAAGTGTAAGAGCATTCTCACAAAAACTCTTGGAACGTATATACCTTGACTATGAACAATGGGGGGAGTCGTATGGAAAAATGATCTATGACTTCTAATTGGAGTACAAGACGTTGTATTCTTTTCTAATTTTTAATGCGTTGGAATTCCGTCACTTTATGTGACATAGGTAATACCTTCTTAGAGTAGCTCCCAAATTGTTGCCCCGTAGGGCGATTTTTAAAGGAAAGGAAACCCGTTCGATGTGGAATCCAATGTCTAAATATAATAATAATTTGTTGAGTCTATGCACAGGTGAAGAGTTGTCAAAGGTAAGATGTGTGTATATTTTAATTTATGTTGTTTTGTTACATAGTCTTTAGTAGTTATATACTCAGCTTTGCTAACTGTTTGTTTTGTGTACATGGCTTTGCCTTGGATTTGGCACTACAATGACCCAACCTTGTTGGCGAGTAGTTGTCTAGAATAAGAAAAGCTACAGGTAAAAGTGGGCATAAGTCATTTCATGATAGGCTGGAGTGAGAGTGCTTGCTGTGCAGTTTTGTAGTTTTAATTTTATTGCTTATGGAGTTATCTAAATATTATTTGGATGTTGTTTATTTTCAAAGTTTTAGTTTCTAGTTTTCGTTTTTTAGGGCCATTTAATGGTTCCAAAGTGTAATAAAGTTTTAAGTTGATTTTAATTTTGGATGTTGGTTTGAATTTGGTGTTGAGATTGTTTGAAGTTTAAGTTTTTAAATTGGTTTTAGTTTTAAGACTTCCGCTGTAGTACATTGATAAATGCCTTAACCGTTGTCGTGGTGGCGTTAATACTTTTGTTTTTCCTCGCTATTTAGGAGTTTTAATGATTATATTTATTTAATATTTATAATATATTTTCCGGAAAAATATAGAGTAGAAAGTTAGGAAATTCCATGGTGTTACAAAGTGGTTACCAGAGCTTAGTTTTCAAAATAAAATAAATTTTATTTTTGGGGGTACCCTAAGTTTTATTTTGGGAAAGTGGAATTTCTTATTTTGGAAAGTTTTAGGAAATGGAAATTTTTCTAAAAATAGTAAATCCCGAAAATAGAAAGTTTTGAAAAATAAAAGTTTTGAAAAATAAATTATGTGTGCAGGTATGCAAGGAATTCAGGTATGTATTATGTGTTATTGCTTTAATATCATGTGGTGAGTTTGGGTAGGAAGTTTGGGCATGTAGGATAGACTTTATTTCTGTTCTTTCATGCATTTAAATTCATGTTTTGAGGTGTTGCTTATGTGAGCAGGTATGTGTAAAGGAAATTGTATGTTAGCCACCAGACCTTTTGTTGTAGAACTGTTAGTTTGGTGTTGTTGCGGGAAGGATGATCCATTATTCTTTAAGTGTTGTTCAGGATGTCGTATAGTATTCCTAGTAAAGACACACATATGGGGACCTTGGAGAAGAAGGACTATGAGAGTCCACCTCAGTACGTTTGGAAGATACGGTTTTATTGTTGGTATATGAGTACGGTATTGAAGCTGCCGCAATGGGACCAACCTGACCATGTGTCGGCGCTAATTGTTAATTGCTTGCCTGACCGTTCGGTCTACCTGGAAATCAAGGCAAAGTTTAGTGATTTTCACTTTGCTGGAGGACTCCCAAATTACTCTAAATATAAGGATGCAATTGGCCAGTGGGGCTGTCATTGGAGGTGCCTGGAAAGTTACATTGCTAGGAAGGAGAAGGAGTATCAGGAAATGAATGCAAGTGAGGAGACCCTACCCATACCAAGCCCGAGTAACCAGGAAAATGAAGACATGTTGGTGAAAGAAGCTACTTCTGGTAAAGGAGATGAGTCAAGAGATAGCTCGTGTTATGAGATCGATAATCTGAATCTAGTGATTCCTATGTATGTAGACTTGGTAACCGATTCCGAGGATGAGGAAGAGCTTGATGCTGAGGAGGATGTGGCTGAAGACATGGAAGATGATATAAAAGATGATCCTGAGTTTCTACCCAAGAAATATGTAATGTCGACGGACACAAAGGACAATCTTAATGTTTAGGGATTTTCGTTTAGATATACGTTAGTTTATACTATTTAGCATTTTTTATGTTTAGAATGTTGAACAATTTAGATTACTGTTTATGTTATTTTGAACAAGTGGCAGTGAGCCATAAATAAATATTAAGAGGAATTAAATAATAAATTTCTTTTGGGAATGGATGAGTAAATGATTCAATTCTTTTAGGAAATGAAGCCTCCAGTAGAGTAGAACCAAGGGAATTATTTTTATTTCTTATGTGCTTTATTCTTATTTTAATGGTTGTGTAAACACAAAACTAAGTGAATCATTCGCTCTAAAAGAATGAAACTTCTTTTGTGAGACGGAATGAGAAAGTGTTTTATGTTTATGTTGTTCTAACCTAGAGTTAGACATTATTTAATATAAAGTTCTTTTCTCTATAGGAGAAATAGAATGGCTGAACGTAACAACAATCAGCTGAATAAGTTAGCTGCCAGAGGAAATGGAAATGGCAGTGACCCTGTTGAGGAGATTTTCAAGAAGATTTCTCAAGGTAAGTCACCCACGTACCAAGGAGAGCATAATCCAACTATTCTAGAGGGATAGTTGAGAAATTTTAACAAGCTATTTGGGGTAGTTGAGGGTCCAGAAGAGCTTAAGGTGAACATTGCTGTTTATTATCTTAGAGGAGAAGCTGATCTTTGTTGGTCACAAAATGTGGCTTTGATTAGTGTTGAGTTCCTAGCTTCTGTTTTGAGTGATGACAAACCACATTGAACTATCACATTGTATGAAAGTTTTGGTTTGCATGTGCACGTACTAAGGAAACAAGTTCAATGATGACAAGATAAAGCTCGAGAAGCCAAGTCTTGAAGTTTGCATGAAGATCAAGCTCATAGAGTCTAACTCTTAGGTCTTAGATGCAATGTATGTGGTATGAAGGTTTGTTTATGCAATATAAAGATTGAGATTACAGAGATGCACTAATTATGAATGACAAGGAACATAAGTTACTTGGCACAAATAATTATAAGTAAACTTGGTTGACTGGAACAGTCTAGGAATAGTGTTGAACTAGTCCTCTGAACTTTACCTCAAACATACGTATTTTAGGAAAGTTTCTTTCCGCGCAAAATTGTTTTTCAAAAATCAAACACGGATGCTTGGGTTGGTATCCAAGGCAAATATCCTTAAGTATGGTAGGTATGTTATGTAATATTGTGTTGATTTTTTTTTTGATTTCAAATAAAATCAGTGAGAATATTTTCCCGGGATTATTTCCATAAATTCAAGGAAAATATTATCTTGCAATATTGCATAACATACTCGCCAAATGATTATTTAAGGACATTGGCCAGCAGACATCCAAAATAACTTTTGCACGAACAAAAAACAAGAAAATCATGATTTGCAAAAGCGCTCTTTAAGTCTCAATCTCGCATAAACCTCATAACCACAATATGGTTTTAATTTCCTCTCTTTTGTAAGCATTTAGGCTAATTGTTATTGCAAGACAAAGGATTGTAATTTGAGCATTCTGAGAGTTCAGTTTGCTGGGAAAGTTGATCTCGGATCATCTACATTGGAACCTTCATAGTTGAGGGTTGAGTCGAACTTCCATAGGTGGAAGTTGGGGAATCATATTGTGCATAGGTGCATAATTGATTGAGTGTAATTCTTTTGTTATTATGAGTTGATTAATAAAAGAGTTAGTGAGTGGAGGACGTAGACTTATTAGAAGTCGAACCTCGTTCAATCTTGGTGTTGTTTATTTTATTGCTTTAATATTTCCGCTGCTTGAGAACTGGTTCTAAACTGGTCTTATAATTAATCGAAAAATTGACAACAACTTTACAACACTCAATTCACCCCCCTCTTGAGTGTCACTTGCACTTTTAATTGGTATCAGAGCCTAAATTCTTGAAAGGGTAACACCTAGAGAAGGAAGAAAAGATGAATACTCAAGAGATGATGAATGGAAACTCTGTATCAAGGTTGCAGGTCAAAGGCAGTAACTATGAGTAGGGATGAGCAAAGGACCGGACCGGATCGGACCAGAATTTGGACCGGACCGGACTTGACCACTGATATAGTTCCAGGTCTAGGTTCAAAAAAATTTGAGGTGCAGGTCTTCCGGTCCGGTCCAAAACCGGGGTTTTGAGGTCCGGACCGGCGGACATGAATAATTATTAAAAATATTGTTTTTTCAAAAAATAATAACTAAAACTTGTAAAGTTGTAATGTAGTTAGAAGTATTTGAGTACTTTGATGTTTGTAATCGTTACTAATTAGATTGTATGTCGTTAATTTAGATCCTATGTTATTATGTTTGAAACTAAGTCTCTAAGATAAGTAACAACACGTAACACCGGTCCAACAGGTCCAACCGGTCCAATAGGTTTTTTATTAAAACTTTCAATTGAAAGAGCAAAAACTTTCAATTGAAAGAGCAAAAACAATATAAAACAGGTCCAACAAGTCCGGTTCAGGTCTGGACCGGAATCAATTCAGGTCCGGTCTAGGTCCAATTTTTTTAACATTCGGGTCCGCCGGTCCATCCGGTCCCGGTCCGGTTCTGGACCGATGCTCAGCCCTAACTATGAGTGCTGGATGATAATAAAAAATGTTCCTAAGAAGGCGGCAAATAATGCTGATGGAACAGATAAGAATGAGAGAGAATACACTAACACAGATCTTAAGATACTTGAGAATAACGCAAAGGCTATGTCACTTCTTCAACAAGGTATTGCTGACAATGAGGTAAGTCATATTTTAACATGTTCTATTGCTCATGAAATATGGGAAACTCTAGAGGTAGCATATGAAGGCACTAGTGAAGTCAGGTGATCTTAGGTAGACATGCTCATGTCTAAATATGAAGCCTTTGATATGAATCGAGATGAAAATATAAAAGATACGTATACTTGTTTTATGTCAATTATTAATGAACTAAAATCTCTTGGCAAAAGTTTCACCAGTGAAGTTTTGGTTAGGAAAGTTTTTGAGAAGTTTGACGGGTAAATGGCTGCCTAAGGTAACTGCAATCCAAGAAACCAAGGATCTAACCACTCTGATTGTAGGACAACTCGTTGGGTCGTTAATGACTTATGAGATGTTGGTGAGCACAAATGACGAAGGAAAACCAAAAGTCGAGGGCTGGCCTTGAAGGGAGAAGAAAATGAAGATGATCTAAATTAAATAGGTCTCATGGTAAGAAGGTTCGAGAGAAGCCTCAGATCTCAATACAAATGAAAATCCTAGAAGAACAAAGGCAACATGAAGAAGACCAATACCAGCACTGGTTGCTTCAAATGTGGTGAAACTAGACATATGATCAAGGATTGTCCAGTGTGGAAAACAGATAAGGGAGGAAAAATGGAGAAAAAAATGACAAAGAGAGCCATGCTTGCTGCCTGGGGAGATTCTGACTCGGGTGGTGAAAGTGAGGAGGAAGAAGCCCTAGTTTTTGTGACAGCACTATTGGGAGATGTAGACCAGAGGCAGACTTGTTCAGGAAAGAAGGGACACACGTGTCTCATGGCTGGAAGCAGCTCCTCTGATGAAGAACAGGTAACTATTTCTGATATGCAAGAACAAATAAGATATTGTGATAGGGATGAGTTACTTACTTTTAAGGATGCTGCTATAGAAGAAAATGTTAAAGGCAATGCTGCTTATAAGGCTAACAAAAAGAAACTAAGAGAAGTAACTCAAAATCTAGATCTTAGTAAATGTCGTTCTCCTGAGCTTGAACTTATTTGTACAGAACTGAAAGAAAAACAAATTTAGAGCTTGAAATAAGTATGGATCAGAAGAACATAGAGCTTGAGATGCTAAAACCTGAACCAGTTTTTTCAAAAGCAGATTTTTATCAAAATAATGAACGATGTTTTAATAAGCTTAAGGAGGCAAAAGTTGAAGATATAAATTTCGAATTAGTTAAACAAAAATCACTTTCCCTAGAACATTATGACTTAATTCTAGCATATAATTATATGGTTGATTATGTGGAAAAATTGTTCAAAGAGCACGTGAATCTAAAAACTTCTCTTGCTAGCACAAGTAGTTCTAGTATTAATGTTAATAACCGATGTTTGGAATATGAAGGTTAGGTTTGTGTTTTACAAGCTGAAATATCTGAGTTAAGAAAAGATATCAACCTTAAAGTTGTTTCAGATAATGAAGGTGTTGAAATTGAATTCTTACACTTAGAGTATGAAACTAAAATATGTGATCTTCAAGCTAAAATATCTAAACTAAGAAAAGGCAAGAATACTCAAACCACTTCTGAACAAGATCTTTAATTGATTTCAAAACTTAAGGATGAGTTTCATGGGGCAAAGTTGGATCTTGCCATTGCTGCAGAATATAATGAAGCTCAGCTTAAGAAACTTGAAATCAAGGAACGGGATTTGAGTGGTTGCCTAAGACAGATGAATAGATTACTCGATGCTCAAAATACTATAAACATCCTGACCTCACAACCTAGCACTAGTGGAAAAATCAACATATGCTACATCACATTTGCTCCGGTTTTTTGGGTAAAATAAAAACCCGGAGCAATAAGTCTTTTTTGCTTCGGTTAAAATGAAGACCGGAGCAAAAGGCTATTTGCTGCTATTTGCTCCGGTTGTTTAACTTTTTTCTTTGTTTGTTTTGACCGGAGCAAAAAGTATTTAATTTTTTTTAAAAAGAAAACCGCTGGTGCATAACCAACTCATCCCTTATTCTCTCTTTATCTTAACTTAACTCCTCTTTCTCAGCTCTTTCTCTCTCTCTCTTCCGAAATCCTCCCTCCTCAATCCTCGTTCTCTTTTTTTCTCTCTCATCTTCAACATAATCTCCTTCTCCTTCTCCTCCTCATCATCATCATCCCTTCATCATGCTGCTCGAAAAACCCTAAACGCCTCCCCCTCACCTTCGAAAAACCCTAAATGCCTCCCCGTCACCCTCGAAAAACCCTAAATGCCTCCCCCTCACCCTCGAAAAACTTAGTATTGATTTCAATTTCAATTTAATGTGATTATTATGTTGTTTTGAACCGTGATTTAGGGTTTTTTGAAGGCGTAGTCGCACGTATTGCTGTTAATGTGATTATCTCGCAAGCACTGATGTTGCTGATACTGTTTTCGCTCTTTTGAATGTCACTTTCCATCCATCCATCCATTTATTTATTCGTTTTACTTTTACTCCCTAGCACTTACTTTGTATATGAATTTCAGATAGGAAACTCAATCAATCTGATTACACACTACTTTACATAGCTCACTGCAGTTGTCAGCAATGGCGGCACAAATTTTGGTTATTTTTTTTAGATCTTGATTTCAATTTCAATTTCAATTTCTGTTTCAGTTTAAAGGTGTTCTTTTTTTATGAATTTTTTTTCCAGACCTAATGGTTGTTGTCATTCGCTTTGGTGGCAAAATGGTAAATGGTGAATGGCGATGGTGAATTTTTTGGTAGATTTTTTTGGGTTTTCCTGAGTTTTTCTCCTAATTGTTTTTTGTAGATATTTTTCATAAATATTCCATAAGGTGATGTTGTTTGTAATGTTGAACATCATGTTGGTGATCGTGGTGTTCTTGCTCGTGCTTCTGTTGATTATGCTGTTGATATTTCTCATAATCCTGATAATGATACCTCTAGGTATGCTTCTGTTTTATTTGTTTTTTCGTAATATTTTTTTTATTGTTTACATTTATTAATTTTGGAGTTTTAGGGTTTTTTTTTTTTTGAGATTGATTTAATCTGTGATGTTGTAAATAAATGTTGCGTTTTGATAAATTTTATGTAGATTGATATTTGGTAAATAGTTTAGGGTTTGTGAGTTTGGTGTTTTGAATCTGAAGAATGATGTATTTGTTGTTAAGTTTATGTTTGGTGTTGTGAATTTGATTCAGTGTGCATATATTATGAAATTGAGAAATTTTCATGTTTTGTTGGAGTTTTTATGAATTCGTATTATTTTGATGATTTTAATGTGATTAATATGTTATTTTAGATTGAATTTTGGTAGAAATAGAGTTTGAGAATTTGCTGTTTTGAATCTAAAGAATGATGCCTTTGATGTCTATATTTAGTCTTTTGTATTTGATTTCTTATAAATGATTGTAGTTTGAGACCGAGTTGTTCAATAGTGGTGATCAACGTCAGAGATTGATGGTCTATATATTGGATACAAATGCGTTCATGTTCAATTAGGACTTAAAACATCCAGAATTTATGCTTTATTAGGAGTTTGGAATCGAGTAATTTCATTTTGCTGTTAATTTGTGGTTTTTTATATCACTACTTGAATGTTCTTTGTTTGATATCATTACTTGATAAAAGTGCATTGAGAGTTTTGATTAAATTGGGAGTTTGATATGATTTATGAATTAATGATTAAGTGGATATGAATGATTGAAGTGAATGAATGAATATTTGAAAGAATATATTGTTGTAGACATCAAAGGCATCATTCAAAAAAGTACATAAATGAATATTGTAGTATAGAACGTGAAGAGTTATTGATACACGTTATTGATTACTATACCTATTTACTTCATGTTCTTGCTACCTTCAGATTCGACAATTGGTTCAGGAGATTAGACATCTTTCCTTATCGAATCCAATCTCTATAATGAATGGAAACTCTGGTTCTATTGGTATGGAATTAATTGGTTTTTGTATGCTCCTTGTTGTATATATTCATCTACGTCGTAATGGTCATATAGGTGGGCAGTCGGTTCTTTCTCGTTGCTAGTGATGAAAATGGAGGTTTTGCAAAGTAACGTTAGACAGGACTGACTGTTAATTGCTCTATATATCAAATACTTCGTACAAATTAGCTTAAAGTTATTAATATGTGTCATAGTCCTGAAAATTTTGATAGGTTATTATCAACAAACCATAATTGAATGGGTTCTCCCTTGTGTTTTTCATTGAGTGGTTGTCGAGTCCTGATTGCTTCTGGATCATTTATCTTCTCTCACTCTTTTCTTTTCTTTTTCTTGCGTAATCGTATATATATAGGGATAGTTGTTCTGTTGCTTTCTTATATATATTCATAGCTGTTAGAATCATGGTCGAATTCTCGATCATATGATCCAAATTGTAGAACTGCAGATGTTAACACCATGTACTTGTCTTATCTTCTTATTACCTTCTAAGTTATAGCTAATTATTTTCTCTCTTTATAAGTTTTAAACTGAGAACAAATCATATATACAGTATATTCATGTGTACAAGTATGTGTGATGTTTTATAATGAATGCATGTAAGTTAGACAATTAACATGTCGATTAGTCTCTTGAACTATAAATTATACTTATATAATCTTAAGGAATCGTAATCTTATATTAATAGAAATTTAGAATCTAGGATCATATGATGATATGAATGAATGTATGATTCTCCAAACCAATCTCCTAGTTGTTGTGTTTTTATCTTTGGGTGCCTAGATGCTTTTTTGATGGCTGTAGTGGCTGTGTAGTTCATTTAGTGTGGAGTTTGGTTCAGGCTGGTTTTGAATGGTGTTCTGATGCTGCTGGTTTTGCTGGTTGTGGGTGCATCGACTCAGATTTCAAGGCATGCTGTCCAAAATTGCAGGCTGTTGGCTGTTGCAGTTAATGTATAGTAGGGTAGTAATTTGTTGGTCCTACAGTGCCTGCAGGCTGGTTTGGTGTGGTTGTTTTGTTGTTGTTGTGTTTGGGTGATGTAGTCAGTTTGGTTGTGGAGGAGTTTGTGGCTGTTTGGTCCGCAGTGGGTGCAGGTTATGCAATGCTGGTGTGCTGGTTTTGTATTAGAGTAGGTGTGCTGTGCATGCTGTTTGCAATGGCTTGCTGCTGCTGTGCTGTTTGTGGCTAGGTGGTTAAAGTGTATTTAGTTGATTTTGGTTGTTTTTTGGATGTTTTCCTTGATTGCTGCTTTGTATTAGTTTGCTGTGAGTCGGTTTTGGTAAGTTTGAGTCAACCTCCCAAAATTCCAGGCTTTTAGTTTGTACTTTTTTTCTCTTGATATTAATAAAACTCTTACATTTGCACCAAAAAAAAAAGTCCATTTTTTTTGGTGGAAAATGGACTTGTTGCTCCGGTCATTTAAAGAACCGGAGCAAAAAAGTCCATATCTTTTTTTTGGGGGGGGGGGGGGGGGGGGGAACAGACTTTTTGCTCCAGTCATCTAAAGAACTAGAGCAAAAAGTAGACTTTTCACTCCGGTCATCACCGGAGCAAAACGTGTGTAGACTTGTTGCTTCTAGCACACCTACTCCGGTAGAACACCGGAGCAAAAAGGGAGGTTTTGACCGGAGCAAATGTGGTTTTTTCCACTAGTGTGGTAACTCTATGAGGTTTGGATTAGGGTATTCTGGAAGTAGTTCCCAACAGCCCCTATGTTGGGGAAAGATGAGACTTGGATTTCTGAATTCAAGAGAGGTAAGTATGTTTTTGCAAAAGACATGCATGTATGCACCTACTGTGGTAAGAATTGACATGTTATTGAAACTTGCAGGACCAAGCAAAACCATAATAAGAAAAATCAGTCTCATGTTCAAAGAACTCATAATCATCAGAATCACACACATAATATGTCTAAAAATGGAAAATATGATAAACAAGAAAGACAAATGTAAAACAAATCTGGGTTACAAAGGACAGCATCAAACCAGTTCCCATTAACAAGGAACCCAAGAAAATCTGGGTTCCTAAAACTAAACCTTGAGTTGTTTGTGCAGGTTAGAGTGAAAGGAAAGCCATTCTGGTATTTGGACAGTGGTTGTGCAAGACACATGTCTGGAGATAGAAGTCAATTTCTTTCACTCGTGGCCTATGAAGGAGGAAGTGTCACCTTGGGAGGTAATAGTAAAGGTTTGATCAAAGGTATAGGTAAGGTTGGTAAGACACTTTCTCAAGCAATTGATAATGTATGTTTTGTTGAAGGTTTGAAACATAACCACTTGAGCATATCTTAACTATGTGACAAAGGAAACCATGTTGAATTTGAAACTAATCTATGTCACATAGTTAACACTGAAACAAGGGAGCTAGTTTGTACGGGGTTCAGACACAATAATGTTTACATAACATTTTTGAGTCAGATTCCTATGACCAGTGCCACTTGTCTCAATGTTATGGAGGATGATCATTGTCTGTGGCACACAAGAGACTTGGACATGTAAGTTTCTCCTTGCTGAATAAACTACGATCTCAACACTTAGTTACAGGTTTATCTAACATTAAGTATGTTGCAAAACATATTTGTCATGAATGTGCAAAATGCAAGCATGTCAAGTCCTCTTTTCAGCCAAAGAAGTTTGTAAGCACTACAAGACCATTCGAACTTGTGCACATGGATTTGTGTGGACCCATACGTGTACAAGGTCGAAATGGTCATAGCTATGTGTTTGTGTTAGTTGATGATTACTCTCGTTATACTTGGACAGTATTTCTAAAGTTTAAAAATGAAACCTTTGAAGAATTTGAAATCTTGATAAAACAAGTCCAAAACAAGATTAATCATCAACTTGTCTCTATCCGGTCTGACCATGGTTCTGATTTGACAATGTCAGCTTCATTACCTACTGTAATGATCATGGTATGTCTCACAACTTCTCAGCTCCTAGAACTCCACAACAAAATTGAGTGGTTGAAAGGAAAAACCGCATTCTAGCAAAAATGGGAAGAACAATGCTCCTAGAGAGTGGTCTACCTCGAAAATTCTGGACTGAAGTTGTGAGTACTGCTTGCTATATTTTCAATAGGGTAATGCTGAGACCTCGACTAAAGAAAACACTTTATCAGCTTCTTAGTGCCGGGGAAGAAAACCAAACATTGCACATTTACGCGTTTTTGGGTACAAATGCTCTGTACACAACAATGGTAAATCAAGTTTGGACAAATTTGATCCTAGAAGTGATGGGGCTGTTTTCGTTGGATACTTTTCAGTCTTCACACAACAAGGCATACAAAGTCTTCAACAAAAGAACCGTGTGTGTTGAAGAGAGTATCCATGTTCTTTTTGATGAAACTAATATGTTCAGTAAGCATGTGCAGGTTGATGATGATGAATTCGAAATTGACATGCTAAACTTTACAGAAGTTAAAGAAGTAGAAGGTACTGAACCAGACTCACCACAAAACTCTCCAAGAGAGGAAGAGTCTGGTGAAGCACAAACTCAAGAAGCTCATGAAGCAAGAGGAGAAAATAGTGACTCAGAAGTTAAAACACATGAATACAATGCAGCTGAGACCACTATGGAACCAGGTTCACCTATTCAAAATAACAGTGAAATAGGGGGAACCAGTACGGGAACCAGTTCAACATTAGAAGGCACCGATGCAATCTTGATATGAACAAATCCTTCAAGTACAAGTCTACTAATCCCTCTGATCTTATCATTAGTGATATTAACAAAGGGGTGCGAACAAGGAATTCTACTGTACAAGTCTGTTCAAGTACTTTTGCAGGAATAGTTGGTAGAATCAGCATCCCGAGAATGTTGTTTGAAATACCTATTTAGCTACAACTTTATATGATTAGTAGTTTGACTAATAGTTGTGTTTAGTTTTTGTTTTCACTCCTTTTATGCTTTGACTGTTTTGAAGATGCCAAAACGGGAAAGCAGGGTGAAGTTCTGATCTGTTCTACCTAATTCAGGGGGAAACATGTTAAATGAATATTACTAACTTGTGTGTTGCAGCAACTAGAAGCAAGTTGGTTAAAACTTGCTAGTGATGACAGACTTGTAAGGTTTGAAAGGAAATGTATTCAAAGCATTTTACTTCTTATCATCCCAACGACTTGTTTACAAGTCTAATGAACTTAGTGATGTTCTTATTGTGAATACATGTTTAAGTCTAAGAGCTCTATGTCTAATTAGTATTGGCCATAGGTGCTTAGCAAACACTTTCTTAAACTGTTGTCAGTTAGTTGTGAACTGGTTTACTAGTAAATGATGCTTAATCTGCTGGAACAGTATAAGAACAGTTCATTGAATTCTAAAGAATTCAAATTTTTAGAAAAGTTCCAAATGTTAAATGATACTATTTGTAGGGGGGAACTTAATTGTTTGTCATCATCAAAAAGGGGGAATTTGTTAAGTTCCTAGCTTTTGTTTTGAATGATGACAAACCACATTGAACTATCACATTGTATGCAAGTTTCAGTTTGCATGTGCAGGTAGTAAAGAAACAAGTTCAATGATGACAAAATAAAGCTCGAGAGGCCAAGTCACAAAGTTGGCATGAAGATCAAGCTCATAGAGTCTAACTCTTAGGTCTTAGATGCAATGTTAGTGGTATGAAGGTTTGCTTATGTAATATAAAGATTGAGATTATAGAGATGCACTAATTATGAAGGACAAGGAACTTAAGTTGGCATCATAATTATAAGTAACTTGGCTGACTAGAACAGTCTGGGAACATTGCTGAATCAGTCCTCTACAGTTTACTTCACACATCCGTATTTTAGGAAAGTTTATTTCTATGCAAAATTGTGTTCCGAAAATCAAACACGGATTCTTGGGTTGGTATGCAAGGCAAATGTCCTTAAGTATGGCAGGTATGCTATGTAATATTATGCTGCTTTAATTTGATTTCAAATAAAAGCAGTGAGAATATTTTCACGGGATTAATTCTATAATTCCAAGGAAAATATTCTCTTGCAAATATTACATAACATACTAAGCCAAAGGCTTATTTAAGGAGATTGGCCAGCATACATCCAAGGACAACTTTTGCACGAACAAAAACAAGAAAAACACGATTTGCAAAAGTGCTCTCTAAGTTTCAATCTTTCATAAACCTCATAATCACATTAAGGTTTTAATTTTCTTTCTTCTTTAAGCATTTAAGTAATGGTTATTGAGAGACAAAGGATTGCAATTTGAGCATTCTGATAGTTCAGTTTGCAGGGGATGTTGATCGGGGATCATCTTCATTTGAACCTTCATAGTTGAGGGTTGAGTCGAACTTCCGTAGGTGGAAGTTGGGAAATCATATTGTGCTTAAGTGCATAATTGATTGAGTGTAATTCTTTTGTTATTCTGAGTTGATTAATAAAAGAGTGAGTGAGTGGAGGACGTACACTTTTTAGAAGTCAAACCTCGTTAAATCTTGGTGTTGTTTCTTTTATTGCTCTAATATTTCCGCTACTTGAGAACTGGTTCTAAACTAGTCTTATAATTAATCGAAAAATTTACAACAACTTTTACAACACTCAATTCACCCCCCCCCCCATCTTGAGTGTTACTTGCACTTTCAATTAGGGCTTTATCGGGGTTCAATTGGGTTATGTTTCAGGATCAAATCCGTAATAAGTTTTATCCTGTGTTCCTTCAGAAACAGAAAGAAAGCTGAAGAGTTTCTAGAGCTTAAGATAGGTAGTATGTCTGTCACTGAGTACTACTCTAAGTTCGTATAATTGCCTAGTTTTCCTAAGGAGGCCATGGCAACCGAGAAGTTGAAGGCTAGCCGTTTTGAAAGAGGGTTACCCTTATACCTTTAGTCGCAGTTAGCTGGGCAGGTCTTGAAATATTTGGATGAGCTATATGGTAGAGTTGCACACCTGTATACCATAGACTAGAAGAAGGAGGTACTGAAGGAAGGTGAGACGAGGGAGAAAAGGAAGGATGGTGGAGGAAACTTCAACCAACAAGGAAATCGTGGTGGGTTTATGAAACCCCGTTTAAACAATATCTTTTAGGGTAACAGGGGAAAGTTTGGGAAGCCTACTTCTGGAAATGGGAATAGAGCTCAGATGGCTAGTCAAGGAGGGCGTGTGTACTTTTGCAAGAACTTTCCTAACAATCACGCAGGAAAGGACTGTGCTTTGACACCAATGACTTGTTGGTTGTGTAAGAAACTTGGACACCGTGAGTATGAATGTTTCTCCAAGAACAAGGGAAAGGAAGGACAAGGTTCTCAATTTCGAGGGAATTTTGCAGGGGGTAAGTAAAAGGGTTTCCAAGGAAATATGGGAGAAAAGGTTACACCTCAAGCCAGAAATAGAAATGGAAGTGGGAATGGAGGAGGACAGACTAAGACCTCAAATACTGGAAAGCCGAATGTGATGGCTCGAATTGAAGTTGATGCTATTAAAGATGTAATTACTGATACTTTTCCTATTCACTATCTTCCTGCTAAAGTATTGTTTGATTCTGGTGCAACATATTCTTTTATATCCCCTAAGATTTTAGAAAAGCTAAAGCCTTTGTTCGTAAAAGTAGATATGTCAATAGTGTTACCATCAGGGCAAGAGGTACAGTGTTCAAAAGGATTTCTGGATGTTCCTATTGAAATTAAGGGAGTGGAGTTTAAGGCTAACCTAATTGAGTTTGATTTAGGTGACTTAGAAGTGATTATGGGGATTGATTGGTCAAGTGAGCATAAGGATGAGATTTTGTGAGAGCCACAGAAGATCTCGTTAACCAATAAGGGTAAGAAGGTGAGCTATTGAAGGGCAGTTAGGCCAAAACACAACAGAATAGTGTTAGTAATGAGGTTTGCTAGGTTTTTGAGGAGAGGCTTTCGAATATACTTTTATAGTGTGAGGAATGTGGATCGTGTTGAGGCTGCTAAGCCCGAGGATATTGAGGTAGTAAGGGACTTTCTGGATGTGTTTTCGGAAGAGATTCCGGGGATGCCTCCTAAGAGAGAGATTGACTGTACCATAGACTTAGTCCTAAGAACAGCACCTATTTCCAAAGCACCCTATAGGATAGCATCCGCAGAAATGAGTGAGTTGAAGGAGCAGTTACAGGTGTTGTTGGAGAAGGGTTACATTAGGCCTAGTGCTTCGCCTTGGGTAGCACCAGTACTGTTTGTAAAGAAGAAAGATGGGAGTTTGAGGTTATGTATTGGCTATAGAGAGTTGAATAAGGTGAAGATGAAAAATAAATATCCTTTACCGAGGATTGATGACTTGTTTGATCAATCAAAAGGAGCAACTGTGTTTTCAAAGATTGATTTTAGGTCAAGATACCATCAATTGAGAATAGCTAATAAGGACATACCGAAAATGACCTTTTGTACGATGTATGGGAAATCTGAGTAGTTTTATGCCTTTTGGGCTAACTAATGTGCCAGCAATTTTCATGGACTTAATTAATAGGATTTTCAAACTAATTTTGAATAAATTTGTGGTTGTTTTCAATGATGACATTTTGGTTTACTCTAAGAGTAAAGAGGAGCATGTGGAACATGTGAGGACAATTTTGATGACATTAAGGGAGAATGAATTGTATGCTAAATTCTCAAAATGTGAGTTCTGGTTGGAGAAAGTAGCATTCTTGGGACATATCGTGTCAAATGAGGGAGTCGAAGTAGATCCAGCCAAAATCGAAGTAGTAAAAGTGTGGCCAACACCTAAGAATGTAACAGATCTACGGAGTTTCTTAGGGTCAGCAGGATATTATATGAGGTTTGTGAAAGTCTTTCTGAGGATTTCTAAACCAATTACGTCGTTAATGAAGAAAGACTGTAAGTTTGAGTGGAGTGATAAGTGTGAAGAGGCATTTCAGACTTGAAAGGAGCGTTTGATTGCAGCTCCAGTGCCGACTTTGCCAGATGGAAGTGATTCTTATGATGTGTATAGTGATGCTTCTAAAATTGATTTGGGATGTGTGTTAACTCAAAATAGAAAGGTGATTGTGTATGCTTCAAGACAATTAAAGCCAAAGAAGGCAGACTACCCTACTCACGATCTTGAGTTAGCAACGATCGTGTTTTCTTTAAAGATATGGAGGCACTACTTGTATGGAGTAAAGTGTAGGATATACACGGACCACAAAAGTTTAAATTACTTTTTCACTCAAAAAGATTTAAACATGAGAAATAGCATATGGCTTGAGTTGATCAAGGATTATGATTTAGATATCCAATACCATGAAGGGAAGCCCAATGTGGTAGCCGATGCTTTAAGCAGTAAAGCAAAGCATGGAGTGAATACTTTGGTGGTTGCTAATGAACTATGTAAGGATATAGAAAGATTGAACTTAGAAATAGTGAAGGAGGGAGAGTTGGAAGGAACTCTTTGTAATCTTAGTATCCAACCAACAATATTTGAGGAAATGAAGAACCAGGAGGGAGATGTGAAATTTGACAGAATAAAGGAAAACTTGAAAGCAGGAAAGGCTACGGACTTCAAGATCCATGAGGATGAAAGTTTAACGTATAAAGGAAGGTGGTGTGTCCCAAATAAATGTGAGGGTCTGAAACGGAGAATCATGGAGGAAGGTCCTATTACCCCGTATTCAGTGCATCCCGGAGGAGATAAGCTGTATAAGGATTTGAAGAAGGTATATTGGTGGCCTAGGATGAAAAGGGAAGTGGCTGAATTTGTGATCAAGTGTCTCACTTGTCAAAAGGTGCAATTTGAGTATAAGAGACCTCAAGGAGAAGTCCAACCACTGGAGATACCGAGACGGAAATGGGATTGCATATTAATAGACTTTATAACATTCTTGCCAAAGTCGAGGAATCAAAATGATACCATATGGGTTATGGTGGATAGGCTTACTAAGTCAGCAGTGTATATACCTATGAAAGAGACTTTGAGAATGGAACAACTTGCAAAGGCTTACATAAAGCGTATTGTGAGGCTACACGGAGTTCAAATGGATATCGTGTCAGATAGGGATTCTAGGTTTCTTTCAAAATTCTTGAAAAGTGTTCAGGAGAACTTTGATACAACGTTGAAAATGAGTACAACATTCCATCCAGCAACCGATGGACAAACAGAGAGAACCATACAAACATTAGAGGACATGCTAAGAGCTTGCGTAATGGACTTTCAAGGGAATTGGGAGGATCACTTAGATCGAATTAAGTTTTCATACAGCAATAGCTACCATGAAAGTATTGGCATGGCACCTTTTGAGGCTTTGCATGGAAGGAAGTGCAAAAGCCCCTTATGTTGTAAGTGAGACAGTGATTCTAGGACCTCAATTAATTGAAGAAACCACAATAAGGGTAATACAAGCAAATATTCAAACAGCACAAGATAGACAAAAGTCTTATGCGGACCAAAAACGCTAAGAAGTTGTGTTTTAAGTTGGCGATAAGGTGTTACATAAGGTATCACCAATGAGGCTAACTTGATTCTTAAGGGGGGTAGAGTGCGATCTAATTTCGCGCGTTTTTTACCCTCAGTTTTGCAAGGTTTTATGAGTTCTTATGACTTTTAAGTAAAAGTTTTATGTCGGTTTACTAAAAAGTTGTCAAGCGAAAGTTAAGTAACTGTATAAAGTCTACAACAATATAGTATTATAATGTGAAGATTTGAAGTAACTGTTGTCTCTATTCAAATTCCATACATTTATCTACAAAAAGTTTCGAGACGAAACTTCTTTTAAGGAGGGTAGACTGTAATTAAAGTGTGGTAAAGGAAATTCAGTTTAATTAAAGGACACACATGAGATTATTTTTAGAATCACTTTAATTAAATGGTAATAAATATGGCTTAGTTGACTTGATGCATGTTTTTAAGTGATGTTTTACGTGAGTCATAATATTGTTAAACTGGTTAATCACGTAAAGTGTAAGAGGATTCACACCAAAACTCTTGGAACGTATATACCTTGAGTATGAAGAATGGAGGGAGTCATATGGAACATTGATCTGTGAATTCTAATTGGAGTACAAGACGTTGCACTGTTTAATAATTTTTAATGCGCTGTAATTCCGTCACTTTTTGTGACATAGGTAATACCTTCTTAGAGTTGCTCCCAAGTTGGTACCCCATAGGGCGGTTTTTATAGGAAAGGAAACCCGTTCAATACGGAATCTAAAGTCTAAAAATAATAATTAATTTGTTGAGTCTATGCACAGGTGAAGAGTTGTCAAAGGTAAGATGTATGTTTTAATTTATGTTGTTTTGTTGCATAGTCTTTAGTAGTGATGTACTCAGCTTTGCTGAATATTTGTTTTGTGTGCATGGCTTTGTCTTGGACTTGTCCCTACAATGACCCACTTGTTGGCAAGTAGCTGTCTAGAATCAGAAAAGCTACAGCTACAAGTGGGCATAAGTCATTTCATGCTGGGCTGGAGTGAGAGTGCTTGCTGTGCAGTTTTGTAGTTTTAATTTTATTGCTTATGGAGATATCTAACTATTATTTGGGTGTTAATTATTTTCAAAGTTTTAGTTTTTAGTTTTGGATTTTTCAAGGCCATTAAATGGTTCCGAAGTGTAATAAAGTTTTAAGTTGATTTTTATTTTGGATGTTGGTTTGAATTTGTTTTGAGATTGTTTGAAGTTTAAGTTTTTAAATTGGTTTTAGTTTTAAGACTTCCGCTGTAGTACTTTGATAAATGCCTTAGTCGTTATCACCGTGGCGGTAATACTTTTGTTTTTCCTCGTTATTTAGGAGTCTTAATAATTATATTTATTTAATATATATAATATATTTTCCGGAAAAATATAGAGTAGAAAGTTAGGAAATTCCATGGTGTTACACTACTTCCATATCATAATAGTTGCAACTTTGGGGTTTATTTGTGAGTATTAAAAACTTACTTTGTTGCAACTATTTTGGTAGAAAAATTAGCATTACCGTCGCTAGTGTCAGCATGACTTCTTTCTGGAATAATAAATGGGATCCTAATAAATCAATCGCTTATTGATGTTTCTAATCATTGTCTCGAGCATGGTAACATAGAGAGAACAATCAACGATATGTTTGACATAGGAAAGGGACAAAAATTTGAATTATTTGCAGATTTTTTGCATGCCCAAGTACTCCACAAAATAGCGCTCATGAAGTGGTGGAAAACGAAGATGCAATAGATAATATTTTTTAGGATGGATCATCTTCAATATGTTTCTCGTTTAGTTGTGCTATCCAAATCATCCGAATGGTGATGAAACGACGCCAACGGAAAAAAGAATTTGGAACGATATTAGGAGTATGAAAGTCCCTCAGAGCATTCGATTATTCTTCTGGTTTGCCTTAAGGCAAAGATTGATGACCAATTCAACTCATTTCTTGAGACATTTAACTGACAACCCGAGATGTCTACTGTATGGTGAGGTGGAAGAGGATATTGACCATATTCTTCATTTATGCCCAGCTACGAAGGTAGGTTAGGTGAGCTTAATTGGGATGATGCTGAAATGACAAGGATATGATGCTAGACGTTAAGAAGTGGTTGGTGCATTTTAGCATGGTCAACAATTAAGAGGAGGTGGTAAAGTCGTTTGTTTGCACTCTCGTATTGGTGGCTATGGAGATGGTGAAGCGAGATATGTTTCAATGCAGAGTCGAACATACCATTGGACTATAGTTGTTTTATTTGGCGAAAGAGAGAAAGTTTTCGTGAGATGGGTGTCTCCAAGGATGGGTTGGATCTAACTTAAAACAAATGGTTCAACGAAGGGTAATCTCGAACAAGCTGGAGCAGGTGGCATCATTCGTTGACATTGAGGGATAAAATTTCAGATGTACGCAATGAGCGGAGGTACTTGCACTACAAGAAAACAGGTTTTTAGCGAGGGAATTTTGCGACGGAATTTTAATCCGTCGCAAAATAGGTAATTTGCGATGGAATTAAATTCCGTCGCAAAATTGCGACGGAATTATTACTTTTGCGACGGATTTTTCTGTCGGAAATTTCCTACGAAACTACTTACAAAATTTAATGAGTTTGTGACGGAACACTAAATTTAGCGACGGATTTTTCCGTCGGAATTTTGCGACGGAAATTAGTCCGTTGGTAATTCCGTCGCAAAATCCCGACAGAATTAATTATGCTCTTTTTTACTCATTTTGTCGCGCAAAACAAAAAAAAAAAGAAAACCCTAACTCCTTCTTCTTCAATTCGTCACTCTTACTCCCTCACAACTCCCTCTCAACACTCTCAACTCCCTCTCAACACTCTCAACACTCTCACTCTCAACTTCTTCTTCTTCTTCTTCTTCTTCTTCATTTCATCATCTCAGTCGCTTCAATTTCTCTGTTTTCTGTCGAAGTGTTCTTTGTTCTCAGTCGCTCCATTTCATCACTCTCAACTTCTTCAATTTCGCAGGTGTTCTCTGTTCTTTTTTCAATTATTTTTAATTATTCTTTTGACGAATTGCTGTTTTGCTACTTCCCAAATTAATAACTCGTGTGTTTAGATCTTGGTTGAATTATAATTTGTGATTAGGGTTTTTGTTTATATAATTGCTGTTTTGCTTCAATTGCTGTTTTTGCTGAATTATAACTCGTGTGTCTTTTGCTGTTTGTCTCAGTCGTGTGTTTTGCTGTTCTGGTTCTGGTTCAGTCGTGTGTTGAGTGTAGGAAATGTGTTCTGTTTGTCTTTATTGTTGTTGCTACTGTCCATTGTTTCTTCGCCAAGGTTACAGCACTTGTGAAGTTTGTTTTTGTGGTTTTCGATTAAGAAGCTCAAAATATCACACCCAAACTTTAGTCAATTGATTGGTAAAATGATTTTAAAGTTGGCAATGCTTAATAGACGAGAGTGCATTTATATGCATTGCAAAAGGAAGTTTTCCTCCTGTAGTAGAGAAGTTATGCAGCACTGCAGTAGTAAATTATGCTGCTCCATCACATTAACACAATTGGAGTACACCACAGAGGATGCAGAAACGAAAAGAAATAAGGCAATAAAGAAATTTAGTCCTCATTTGAAAGCCATACTGTGGAAGCATAATTCATATTAATTAATCCACAGATCAAAGCTAAACATTGGCTAGTTGTGAGATGATGCCATAANGTGAGATTATGCCATAATTGCAGGTTACCATAAGCTACAGTGGTTAGGCTAAGCCTACATGCCTGGAAATGTCCAGAATAATCAGATTATAGATGCTCAAAGTAAGGAACTTTATTCACCAAAACCAACTGCTTCTGAATATGCCTTAAAAATCATATATATATGTGCAGATGCTCTTGAATCATCATTACACTCCTACTTTTACAATTCTACCAATCATATATTCTTTATGGCTCCAGAAATAGAAACACAGAAACATTGAAGATCACAAAATCTCCCTCGGAGATGCAAAAGAGCACTTAAAATTGACACTGGTCCATCAAAGTAACACCTAGAAGAAACCCTATCACATCACCTTTGTCACACTAATTTTGGGTGTTCCTTGGCAACAAGCTTCCAATTTTAAAATTATATGGTATAGTCAAGTGGCTCAACGAAGAAACAGAAAAATACATTATCAAGGATTCTACTAGACTGAACTATTTTATAAAATCATTCGTACAACACTTATCTAGGCTCTCTAAATTTACTATGAGAACTTGCTGTACAGTAACATAAATTTAAGAATAGATTCTCAAGAGTCATGATTTCGTTTGTCATATATAGTGAAATATTCAAATCCAAGAAACGTCCAACACATTTGTTGTTTCCTTTGTGTAGAACAGGCCAATAAAATTGTCACACATCGCACAAGCAAAACATCCAATTCAGACCCACTTTAAGTGAAGTATAGGATAGATATCCTTGCATTGTCAGGTTTAACTTAAATAAGACTTGATCAGAATTGAATATGAAAATTAACATGTTTATAAACTATTATTGTGTGAACTATTCCACGTCAAGCTAGAAGATTACCTATTTTTTACTTCATAACTACGCATAGGTAGGTGGAGGTTAGAAATCACAGCAGCTTGTGGAGATCTCCATCTCATATGTGTTCTGCAAGAGAGAAAGCAAGGAATATGTTGGCTTAAGATCTGCACCACTTTTTTGAAAACAGCATTTAAAACAACAGATTAAGTTCAAACATAAAAGAGCACATGAAATGACCTTTCTACAAGTAATCCCAATAACTAAACAAGAAAGCAAAAACAGGTTTCTAAGTAGGGGTGTACATGGTCCGGTTTGCTGGGGTCTGAGGTCCAGACCAGACCAGACCGCATTTTAGACCAGACCAGACAACACCACAATTGTTAACGGTCTGGTCTAGTGTGGTTTGCGGTTAAACCGCAATTCCTGAAAGTTTTTATGAAGCATAACTTTATAAGCGAAATGCTAATGCACAACAAATGCTATTATTAAAAGATAACCGTCGGTAATCGTCGGTTGAAGATAGAATTATAAAGAGTAACCGTCGGTAATGCTCTAATCCGGATTAGAAGTAATTACTATTATTAGCTTAGGATGCTATTATTAGCACATCTGAAGCTCTAATTTTAAGTTACATCTAAACAATTGCTTTTGTGCTGTAATTGTCATAATAATGCAATGCTTAGACATTACAATAATTATATTTCACTAAAGTATTGGCGTATGTGACTTGTGTAGAAGTTATCAACATGAAACGAAAGGATCGTACTTGGATGTCATAGGTTGGATGGATACTCTTTAAACCGTGCTTTCCAAGAAGGAGTTGATGAATTCCTTCAATATTTAAAGATCATCCACAGACTTCTAACCCAAATGAAGTTAGGTGTCCTTGTGTGAAATGCAAGAACTTACGTATCCATGACCCGAAAACGATTAAACTGCATTTGTATCGCAAGTTTCACACCGATCGATTCTACGAGTGGATGAACCTGGAGAAGGCTTTCCTGACTCCTCCGAAGGAAATCCAATGAATACCGTGACATGGTTTTGGATGCTCTAGACATAACCAAGAGGGGGTGATCACCAGGCCCAAGATGTAGAGGAGGAACCTAATGCTCAACCAAACAGTTCCTTGATATGCTTAAGGCTTCTGAGCACCTTGGGTTGAAGGGAGTTCAATTTCCAGGTTGGGATGGCCTCTAAAATCACTAGCTTGAAATGCGAGTATAATTTGCCACATAGGTGTGTCGATGCTATTGCCTCTTGTTCAGTGAGTCGGCTCCAAGAACACCTACATAGGCGAGACCTTCTACGAGGTGAAGAAGATTGTTCAGGGGTTGGAGATGCCTGTGCAAAAATTTGCTGCCCGAGAGGTTGCATGTGTTTTGGAAACAGGATGCTCACCGCTTCTACGTGTACGGTCTATGGCAGCGACCGATACAAGAAGACTTTCTAAAGGGAACGACGTGCCTTTGAATGTTCTTAACGTACCGCCCATTACTCCTCGATTGCAAAGAATGTTTGCAACAAAGGACGTTGCAGAGGAAATGGCATGGCATGCAAAGAATCCTCGACAGCAAGGCACAATGGCACACCCTAGCGACAGTGACGCTTGGAAACAATTAGATAGATGCTCTAACGAATTTGCATCTGAACCTCGTAATGTTCGGCTTGGGTTGTGTACAGATGGGTTTGATCCTCATGGTAAATTTGGCGGTAAGTATTCTTGCTGGCCTGTTATTTTAACCCCTTACAACTTGCCTCCCTCCATGTGTATGAAAAGGGAGTTTATGTTCCTTTCTTTGATTATTCCCGGTCCAAACAACCCAAAGGGAAACTTAGATGTTTACATGCAGCCATTAATTGAAGAGTTGAAACAATTGTGGGACATTGGTGCAACTACGTACGACATTTCAACAAAACAAAATTTCACTCTTCGAGCAGCCATCTGTTGGACCATTGGTGACTTTCCAACTTACGGTATGATGTCTGGGTGGTCTACAGCCGGTAAGAAAGCTTGTCCTTACTGCATGGAGAAAAGCCAGGCATTTTGGTTAAGCAACAGTGGTAAGGGAACATGGTTGTTGCCATAGGAAATTCCTCTCCAGATCACCCTTTCAGGAAAGCAAGACAGCTTTCTGTAAGATAGAGTTGAGAGAAATTCCTATGTCCCGGGGAAAGGAAATGTGCCAGCCAACTCCAAAGCAAGCCATTGTGGTATGTAAATTTTGGAGCTTTTTTTGAGAAAATTTAAGCCCGTAACGGACATAATGCCACATTTCACAAATTAAAAACATAGACACCTCTAATATGCAGTATATGATGTTAAAGCTACTTTTAAGCTGAATGGAAGAGACGGTAATGAAATAGGCAAGTAAACATGCATTTGAGGTGTTTGGGTCATTTTGGTGACATTGAGCCGAAAACACTTCAAAGTTGACTTTTAACTTAACTTGATGCCTTAAACACTTGTAAATACTTGATTTAGGAATGTTTTACATGATTATAAGCTTAAATGAAGAACAAATAGGGACTTGGCCATTATATTATCCACTTATAGTGATTTTGAAGCTTTTTTGAGTGAATTTCAGCCCGTAATGGAAATAATGCCACATTTCAACAAATAAAAAAACATAGACACCTCTAAATATGCAGTATATGATTGTTAAAGACTTTTAAGCTGAATGGAAGAGACGGTAATGAAATAGGCAAGTAAACATGCATTTTGAGGTGTTTGGAGTCATTGGGTGACACTTGAGCCCAAAACACTTCAAAGTTGACTTTTAACCTAACTTGATGCCTTAAACACTTGTAAATACTGATTTAGGAATGTTTTACATGATTAAGCTTAAATGAAGAACAAATAGTGACTTGGCCATTATATTACCCTTATAGTGATTTGAAGCTTTTTTTGAGAAAAATTTAAGCCCGTAACGGACATAATGCCACATTTCAACAAATTAAAAACATAGACACCTCTAAATATGCAGTATATGATTGTTAAAGCTACTTTTAAGCTGAATGGAAGAGACGGTAATGAAATAGGCAAGTAAACAGGCATTTTGAGGTGTTTGGAGTCATTTTGGGTGACATTGAGCCCAAAACACTTGGAAGTTGACTTTTACCTTAACTTGATGCCTTAAACACTTGTAAATACTTGATTTAGGAATGTTTTACATGATTATAAGCTTAAATGAAGAACAAATGGTGACTTGGCCATTATATTACCCACTTATAGTGATTTTGGAGCTTTTTTGAGTGAATTTCAGCCCGTAACGGACATAATGCCACATTTCAACAAATTAAAAACATAGACACCTCTAAATATGCAGTATATGATTGTTAAAGCTACTTTTAAGCTGAATGGAAGAGACGGTAATGAAATAGGCAAGTAAACAGGCATTTTGAGGTGTTTGGAGTCATTTTGGAGTTGTCTACGTGTATTCGTCTATTACTATGTGTGAGTCAATCAAGTTCATGTTGTAGGAAACATATCAGCACCAGGTTGAGGATTCCTCCAATGCGGAAACTCCAAAGACGCCAAATGAGATGTATTGGGAGGCAGCAGGTGGGCGCAGCAAGAAAGGTCGCGTCAAAGGTCTTGGTAGTGGTGCTGAGCTTTACTACGGGTCGTTCAGGCGATGTGGATCGTCACAACAGTACACTCCCTCTGTCGTTTCACAAATGCAAGAACATTTTGACAAGAGGGTAGAGAATGTGACAACCCAGATGCAAGAGTTCCAGCAGCAAATCAGGACCCAGATTCGTGATGAGTTAAGGCAGGAGGTTCGAGAGGAGGTCAGAAATGAGATGCAAGCAGAGATGGCCGCAATGGAGCAGAGAAACAGAGAGCATATGGAGGAGCTGATGAGTCGGATTCAGGGATTCGGCACTGACTGTTGTTCTCCGTTCCAGAGTCGTCGTAGAGACCCCAGAGATGACTCGGGTAGTGGCGCAGGTGAAGGCACTCCAGTTTAGTTACCTAGGCCTGTTGTATTTCATGATATATAGTTTAGTTCATCGCAATTATTATTATTGTTAAACTTGTTATGGTAGTATATTATGGTAGCTGTAACACACAAATTAATTTATGTATGTTTTAAATAGTTTGCGATGGAATGTATCATTGCAACAGAATGGAAAAAGGCTTTTGGTCTACATAAAGATTTGCAGGTATAAATTAGGGTTTGAAGTAGTCTTTGATTTTAGAAAGAAATTGCAAAATTCCGACGGAAATATCCAAATTGTCATATAAATAGAGTAATGCAACTATTGCGACGGAAATTATCGTCGCAAAAGAAATGGAAAAATAAATGGTTGCAAATTATGCACTAGTTTGCGAGGGAATTTTCCGTCGGAAAGTAAGAATTTTCTGACGGAATTTTAAAGATTTGCGAGGGAATTGTCCATCGCAAATTTGCGAGGGAATTTTCCATCGCAAATTCGCGACGGAAAATTCCGTCGGAAATTTAAGGTTTTGCGACGGAAAATTCCGTCGGAAATTTGCGAGGGAATTTTCCGTCGCAAAACCTTAAATTTCCGACGGAATTTTCCGTCGCAAATTTGCGATGGAAAATTCCCTCGCAAATCTTGAAAATTCCGTCGGAAAATTCCTACTTTCCGACGGAAAATTCNACTGACTTTTGCGATGGAAAATTCCCTCGCAAATTAGCGATGGAAAATTCCGTCGCAAATTTTGTTTTACGACGGAAAATTCCGTCGCTAATGTTTTACGACGGAAATTCCGTCGCAAAATCTTAAATTTTGCGACGAAGGAATTAGCGACGACACTTTTCCGACGGAATTCCGTCGCAAAAGTATTTTCCGACGGAGTTTTACGATTTAGCGACGGAATTTTTCCGTCGCAAAAAAGTAGTTTTGTTGTAGTGTTGCACCTAAATGAAAGCTGAATTGTAAAGAGTGTTGCAAGGCCTAGTAATTGCTTAGACTAGCGGACTTTGTAAGGTCCAACTCACCTAAATAAATTACTTGTATCAAAATTGTTTTCACTACTTTCTCCCTCCTTCATCCCCTTTCCCCTCTCCACTAGTGGAAAATTACCCTATTATTAATATCATAGGTTTGGGCATATTAGTATTGTTTTTCGTTGGTTACAAATAGAGAAGTTACTAATAGCTCAACAATTAGTATCGTTTGTTCGGCAAAACATTAAGAAATGATACTAATAGTGACTTTTTAATAGTTAAAAAAGGTATTAGCATCGTTTTTCCTTAGAAACAATACTAGTAGTGATTATTTAAAATAAAAAAAATTTTGCTTTTAATTATAATGACAAATAATTAAAATAATAATAACAATCACTAGTACAAAAATCCACTTTTATTGCGGTTTTTTTAGGGGTATTTGCTGCGGTTTTTAACCGCAACACTTGGAGCAGCAACAATAAACCAACTTTTGAACCGCAGCAAAAAAGGGGACTTTTTGCTGCGGTTGTAGGCAAAACCGCAGCAAAAATGTGGCAAAAAATGGTGGGAAATCCCACTATTTGATGCGGTTTTACAAAGAACCGCAGTAAATAGTGGGATTTCGCACAAAAAAAAAAGCTTTATTTGCGCAACAAATAACCACCTAAAAAAATAATTTTTTTTTTTTTGCTTTTTTATGCTAAATTGTAGCCTGAATGTTTGTATATATACAATAGTTGTAATAACAACATTACAGCAGCATTAGAATAATAACATCAATCTCAAATGTTATACATACATAATAATGAATGTTTTCAACCTCAATTACGATTATATTACAAAAAATACACTTCAAAGAGTATTATGCAGATAAGTGACAGCAACACAACACAGCAACAGTGGCAGCAATGGTAGCAACTTAACAGTGGCAGCAACGGCAGCAACTCAACTTAGTAACTCACAAATAACCAGACAACAACAATAATAACAACACTAACAAGACAATCACTCACTCATTTGTAAACAAGACAATTATAATAGTTATTAATGGAACAATAAAGTCACTCAATTACTTGAGTTTTTCAGCTCAAAATTTCACTGCTTAGTTGATTACCTACAGATTTTTTGTTTATTAATTTAGCAGGAGATACAATAAAGTCTTGCTATCAAACACTTAATATAGAAGCTACTTGATAAGTTTATTTTATTCTTTTATTTTACCCCCTTTTCTGGTTTATTTTGGCAAACATTTGGTTGTATGGAGTTGTTTATGCTTGTTAGTGACTTTTTGCAGGATTTTAGTGTTTTTGCATTGATTCAGTGGCAATCATATGAGTTACAACTACATACTAGAAGCCATGGGTTAGAATTGAAGTAATCAGGAAGCTATGATGAAGCCTGGAGTAACACGAGACGAGCTGACTTGATTTAGGCGAAAAAGTCATTTCGCCCGGGCAGTCGAGCGGATTTCGCCCGGGCGGAATTTACTTAGCATTTTTCAAGAAGATAGGGGCGAAAACACTGATCGCGCCCGATCGGGCGGATTTCGCCCGGGCAATCGGGTGGATTGCTTTAAAGGCCAAAATCATTCGCTTCGTGACCCCGATCGGGCGGATTTTGCCCGATTGGTCGGGCGGTTTGTCCGGAGCCCGTTTTTCACTCCTTTTAACTCGAGCATTGTACTTTCATATAAATAGTTCTTGTGTTAGGTCTTTTTAACACATTAGAGACTAGATTAGAGATTATTTTTCTCTCCTTAGGGTTTTTCATTCAGTTTCTCTCTATAACTTACTTTTGTCAAAACTTAATCATTCATTCAATACAATCGCAGTTTCAGGTTCTTCTTTACTTCTTCTCTTGTTTTTATTAGTTTAATTATTTTCCTTAGTTTTAATTGTTAGTAGTATTTTAATTTTAGATCTTGTTTTTGTTTTAGTTCTTGCTTTTGAGTTTATTTTTGTTCTTGTTAATTAGTTTAATTGATGTAGTCATGTTGTCAGTTCCAGTTCTTATAATTAAATTGGTTCCTTTAGTTTCTATTATGCGTGAGTAGTTCCCTTTCTAGGACTAGGGGATCCATGGTTTGATTTTGATGTTTGTTCATAATTGTTAGTTTGATGATTAATGTACTTGAATTCCTGTTGTCAAACTTTCAGTTAAATACTGGCCAGGTTTAATTGTTAGTTTGATATTGTTGAAATCGATGCCGAGAGGTAAGATTACCACAATTAGATCATAAGGACAATAGGCAAAACGAGTCTAAGTGAGCGAGAGCCATTAGAGGAGTTTTGAAGGGGACTAGATTCGAGAGAATTAGTGGACCTTAATTCAAGGAAATTGATAATCTAATTAATTAATTGTGTGCAATTCATTTGTTAATCTATGGTGAACCGATGTCCTAGACTTAGTCATAAATTCATTCCCTTAATCAACTTAGTTCTAGTGTTAGTTAATTTTTTAGTCTTAATTCAACATTCAAAGGTCCTTTACACAGTCTAAACTTTTTAGAACTAATAGGTTTAATTGCTTCCCTGTGGATTCGATCCCTACTTCCCTAGCTATATTAGTTAGAGTGGTTCGGTTTACTTTTGATAGGTGTGCGATAGCCTCATCAAATTTTTGCGCTGTTGCCGCGGAGGCGATTTTTAATTCTGTTAGTCGGGTTTATACTGTTATCTTTTTATTTTTCTTAGTCCCAAAGAACTATTCAGTTATTTGGGACTGTTTCTTATCTTTGCTCGGATTTTCCATTGTGTGCAGGTTCATAGGTTTATGCAAAACGACCACGAGCCTGATACTTTCATTTTCTCTGAGTCTGAGCAAGTATTTTTGAAGCGGTTGAGATGTAGTAGACGCCGAATATTTCTTCCTCGATTCGTGGAGCAAACTGTTTCTGATTTGTCTCAGTTTTTCGAGTTCACTTTCAACCCGTTGTTTGAAGGGTATTTAGAGGTCGAAATGGCTGCCGAAGGAGAAGGACAGGGTAGAGGACCACCACCTCCACCACCGCCACCTGCGGCCCGTTCATTGAGAGACTATTCCTTGCCTAGTACGGAGTCTATGACTCTTGTGAATATGGTTGAACGAAATCAGTTTTCAGGGACATTGAAGGAGGACCCGAATTTACATTTATAGAATTTTCTTCAATACTGTGATACTATCAAGCAAATGAACGTTTCTAAGGACTACATTAGGAGGCGAATGTTCCCATTTTCGTTAAAGGACAAGGCTAGAACCTGGTTGAATGATCTTAACATGGCCACAATTAATTGTTGGGAGGACTTGGCTCTTGCTTTTCAGAGGAAGTACTATCCACCACAGAGAACTGCTTTATTGAGGAGCTAAATTACTAACTTTAATCAGGAGACAAATGAGTCATCATATGATGCTTGGGAACAGTTTAAAGAGTTATTGAGAATGTGTCCTCATCATGGGCTTGAGAAATGGTTCCTGGTTCAATCATTCTACAATGGGTTGGGTAATGAGAGTAGAGCTTTGTTAGATTCTGCTGCTAATGGTCGATTCATGAACCAGGAGGTCAATGCTGCATATGAACTGATTGATGAAATTGCTACTCATAATTCACAGTTTGGTAACCTTAGAGGGCATTCCAAGAAGGGTGGAAAACATGTAGTTGATGATAAGTATGAGAGTTTAGCTGCACAGATCAATGCCATAAGTCAGAAGCTTGATAAGATTGGTACTACAGCTCCTCCACCATCACCTGTAGCTGCACTTTCGGGATGCACTGACCCTTTCTGTGATTCCTGTGGTTCATTCGGTCATAGTTCCCAGTCATGTACCAGTTCAGTAGAGCAAGTGTGTGCCTTTCAAGCCTACAAGAACAATCAATTCTCCAATACATATAATCCAGGCTGGAAGGATCACCCATACTTCTCCTACAAGAACAATAGCAATGTACAGAATCCTCAGCAAGCTATATCACCTCAGCAGGCACCCCAGCGGATGCATAGATATGTACCACCACACCCACCAGGTTTCAGCAGGCCACCACTATCAGCACCACCATTGCCAGTTCATCCTAATGGAGAAATTTCAGAGCTGAAAAATATGATGTTGCAGATGCAGAAAAATATGGAGGCAACGTAGGCTCACAAAAAACACCTGGAGACTCAGATAGCTTAGATTGCACTATCAATTGCTCAAAGGAAACCAGGCCACCTTCCATCACAACCTACACCTCAGTATCACAGGCATCACAGAGGAGTGCACTTACGGAGGAGTGCAGCACCATATTGCAAAACAAGTCACCACCGAAACTAAAGGACCCGGGAAGTTTTTCTATTCCTTGTAATATTGGCCCACTGTTTATTGATAAAGCTTTATGTGATTTAGGGGCTAGTGTTAGTGTCATGCCTTTATCTATTTGTAAAAAACTTGATATGGGTGCTTTAAAGGTTACTAACATCACTTTGCAGATGGCAGATAGGACAGTGAAATAACCTAAAGGTATTTTAGAGGATGTCCCGGGAAATTTTTTATTCCTGTTGATTTTGTTGTGTTAGATATGGATGAGGATGCCCATATCCCAATTATACTTGGTAGATCTTTCTTACACACTGCAGGTGCTGTTATTGATGTCAAAAATGGTAGTTTGACTCTTTCTGTAGGGGATGATAAAGTTACCTTTAATCTTAATGCTGCTCTTAAGAGTCCTATGATGGAACAGTCATGTTATGTTATTTATGTCATTGATGAAAATGTTATTGATGATATGCCTCGATCCACTACAAAGGATCTTCTGCGGGCTGTTGTTTATCTTGATGTTGGTGCAGGTGAAGGTACAATTGATGCCGATGAATTGGTCCAGGATCTCACTGGTGAGGAATTAAATCCGGTGAAGAGCCAGAAATTTATTGAGTTACCACAAGAGGTTTGTTCTGTTCAAGAGGTAACCCAACCAGAGATGAAACCCCTCCCCTCTAATTTAAAATATGCTTTTCTAGATGATAAGGAGTTGTACCCAGTCATTGTTAGTGCTTCTCTTACTGATAGTCAATTAAATAAACTCTTGTCTGTGCTTAAGTCTCATAAAAAGGCTATTGGTTATACTATTGATGATTTGACTGGTATTAGTCCCGATTTTTGCATGCATAGAATTCATTTAGAGGAAGGTCATAAACCTTGTATACAGGGTCAACGTCGTTTGAATCCTAACATGCAGGAGGTAGTGAAGAAGGAAGTTCTTAAACTTCTAGATGCAGGTATTATTTACTCAGTGCCTGATTCCCAGTGGGTAAGTCCCGTACAGGTAGTCCCTAAGAAAGGGGGAACAACTGTTGTTCGTAATGATAAAAATGAATTAATTGCTACTAGAGTTGGTACAGGATGGAGAATGTGTATTGACTATAGAAAACTGAATGTTGCAACTAAAAAGGATCATTTCCCCCTCCCTTTTATTGATCAAATGTTGGAAAGATTAGCTAAGAATAAATATTTCTGCTATCTTGATGGATACTCGGGTTTCTTTCAGATCCCCATCTATCCAGATGACAGGGAGAAAACTACTTTTACGTGTCCTTATGGTACTTTTGCTTATCGTAGAATGCCTTTTGGTTTATCTAATGCACCAGCTACTTTTCAACGTTGCATGATGTGCATTTTTTTTGAGTTCATAGAGTCTATTATGGAAGTCTTCATGGATGATTTTAGTGTTTATGGTTCTGATTTTGGTTCATGTTTGACTAATTTGACTAAAGTTCTCGAAAGATGCGAACAGGTAAATCTGGTTTTAAATTGGGAAAAATGTCATTTTATGGTCAATGAAGGAGTAGTTTTGGGACATTTGGTGTCCGAACGTGGTATTGAGGTGGATAAGGCGAAAATACAGGTAATTGAGCAACTGCCACCTCCGGTGAATGTAAAAGGGGTAAGAAGTTTTTTGGGTCATGCTGGTTTTTATCGCAAGTTTATTAAGGATTTTTCTAAAATTGCGAAACCACTTACCCAATTGCTATTGAAAGATGCTGAATTTAAATTCACCGATGAGTGTCTTGAGTCCTTTAATATGATCAAAAATGCACTACTTTCAGCACCTATTATACAATCTCCCGATTGGAATTTTCCTTTCGAAATAATGTGTGATGCTAGTGATTTTGCAGTTGGTGCAGTTTTAGGTCAAAGGAGGGATAAGGTCCTACATGCTATTTATTATGCTAGTAAGACCTTAGATGAAGCTCAAGTCAATTATGCCACCACAGAAAAAGAGTTGCTTGCTATTGTTTATGCATTAGATAAATTTCGTGCTTACCTTGTAGGTTCGAAAGTTATTGTTTACACTGACCATGCAACTCTTAAATACCTACTTGGGAAGAAGGAAGCCAAACCAAGGCTTATTCGGTGGATTTTGTTGCTTCAAGAGTTCGATCTCGAGATTCGTGATAAGAAGGGAGCAGAGAATGGGGTAGCTGACCACTTATCGAGGACACGGTATGATGATGGGGAGATGTCTACCCCCATTGATGATTCTTTTCCTGATGGACATCTGTTTGCAGTTTGTGTTAATTCCCCTTGGTTTGCTGATTTGGCTAACTATGTTGTAGGAGGTGTCTTACCCTCTGATTTGACTTATCAGCAGAAAAAGAAGTTTTTGCATGATGTGAAGCGATACTTTTGGGATGATCCTAACTTGTTTCGTGAGTGTGTAGATGGTTTATACAGGAAATGTGTTCCAGAATGGGAAGTCTATGGTGTACTTCACCATTTCCATTTATCACCATATGGAGGTCATGCTGGACCTTCTAAGACGATGTTTAAGGTCCTTGAATCAGGTTTTTATTGGCCTACCATCCTACAGGATGCTCGAGCTTTCATTATGTCTTGTGATTCATGCCAACGAACAAGTATTATTTCACAAAGGCACGAAATGCCCCAAACAACTATATTGGAAGTTGAAATTTTTGATGTTTGGGGCATTGATTACATGGGCCCCTTTCCATCCTCGAATGGAAATCGTTTCATATTAGTTGTTGTGGATTATGTTTCTAAATGGGTGGAAGCTCTTGCTATCCCCCATTGTGATTCTAACACTGTTTTGAGGATGTTTCGGCAGGTTATCTTTCCTAGGTTCGGAGTTCCTAGAGCTGTCATTAGTGACGGGGGAAAGAATTTCCATGAGAAAAGGCTAGATAAACTGCTGGAGAAGTACGGTGTTTACCACAGAACAGGATTAGCATATCATCCACAAACCAGTAGTCAGGTGGAAGTGTCAAATCGAGAAATCAATGCCATCCTAGAGAAAACGGTTGCAAAGTCAAGAAAGGATTGGAGTAGCAAGTTGTATGATGCATTATGGGCATATAGAACGGCCTTCAAGACACCTATCGGTACATCTCCATATCGGTTAGTGTATGGGAAAGCGTGCCATTTGCCAGTTGAGTTAGAATACAAGGCTTACTGGGCAGTAAAGGAGCTCAACATGGATGCCAAGCTTGCAGGTGAGAAACGGTTACTCCAATTAAATGAGTTAGACGAGTTTCGATTGCGAGCCTATGATAGTGCTAAGATTTATAAGGAGAAGACTAAGAGATGGCACGATAAGCGGATTGTAAGGAAGGAATTTGTAACAGGTGATAAGGTCTTATTATTTAATTCTAGACTGAAGCTTTTTCCTGGAAAGTTGAGGTCTAGGTGGAGCGGTCCTTTCATTGTTACTACGGTGAGCAAGTATGGATTTGTAGAGGTTCAAAATGAGAAAGGAGAGCGATTCAAAGTTAATGGACACCACCTCAAGCACTACTATGAAGGTGATATTGCTGGCCTAGTCGAAGAAATCCATCTCCGCGACCCACACCCCTATGAGCTATAAGGTAACATGGTCAAGCTAATGACCTTAAACAAGCGCTTTGCGGGAGGCAACCCGTAGTTAGTTTAGGTTTAGTAGCTTTTTGTTTTCTTTTTCTTAGTTTAGTAGGGACTCTAGCTCTTCCCGTACCTTTGGTGAGTGAGAGTGAGGGTACTAATGCTTTCAGTCAAAGTCATTTGTGTTATAGGTTTCCGGATCCATTCTACAACCATCATAGGAAAACAGGTGGTTAAACGTGGTCTAGAGGATTTCGCCCGAGCAGTCGGGCGAGAGCCGCCCGATCGGGCGGATGTGACGAACAAAAATAGCTTTGGGACAGAAGATACCAAATTTGCCCGACCAATCGGGCGAGAGCCGCCCGATCGGGCACACAAGGCGAGCATTTCGCCCGAGCAATCTAGCAAAATCCGCCCGATCGGGCGCGAATGGCGTTTTTGGAGGGACGATGAAAAAAATTCTAAGTAAATTTCGTTCGATTCGGGCGAAAACCCATCTCAATCGGGCGAAATGATCATTTTGCTAGACAGGGAGTGGTTTCTCCCGCTGGTCCTCACCCATCCTGGTACACTTATCCCCAAGGGGGTTATGGGCCTACGGTAGAGGGCACGAGTGGCATGGGTGGAGCTGCTGCTGATTACGATGATGATGAGGAGGGCGATACCGAGGAGTTCCTTCAGGACTCCGACTGAGGAGCTGTTCCCTTACTCCTTTCCAGCACTGAGGACATTGCTGAGTCCGGCTTGGGGGAGGTATGATTTATTGCTTTATTAGTATAGTTTTATTGTTTTTTAGTATAGATTTATTGTTTTCTTAGGATAGTCATATGGTTTGTACTGCTTGCTAGAAGTAGGAGTTTACATATGACCAAAAATATTGTACTGCTTTCCTAGTTTAGTTTTGCTTTCCTAGTCTAGTTTTTCATATGACCAAAAATAACAGTAAAAGGAAACTACAATGTATCAACTACTATGGATATCCACTAAGGCAATTTCATGTGAAAATGATACAACCACATGTGCACTAACAACACTATTTGATTGCAGTGCACACATGTACACAATAACTTGTTCTAAGACAACATCATAATATTTGATGAAATTGCACCACAAAGTATACAATAAACCCTCAATCCTTTTCCATCCATTCCATGAATTTGCAAGTTTGGAACAAGAATCTTTATATAGGGCCATCAAGTTACTAAAATTCATAACATAATATAGCCTAATCCATCAATTATATTCTTGTTTGAAAATTTTAGATGGAATATTTTACGACTACTTCTTAAATGACTTTGCCTTGATTCTATCATGTAATACTCGATATTCTTCGGTAATTTTAAAAAAAAATTTAAAATATTGTAATTTTTTTCACGCTTTAATTTATATTTGAAATAACATAAATAATTTTAGAATATATTTAAATAATTGTGAAGCTAATGTAAAAGAAGTTTATTCATTTGGTGAGTTTTATTTTTCTATTTTAAAGCGAGAGAGAAGAAATTTAGAGAGAGATACTTTGTTCTTATATATATTCTTGCAGTTTCATGCATTTTTGTTGGTTAATTCAAGTAAATTTCTTCCTCATATTATTCTTAGGGGTCGTTTGGTTTGTAAAGAGGAAACGAAAAGAAAACAATTCCCTTATTTTTATAATGTTGTTTGTTTTAAAAACAAAGGAAAGAGAATCAATATATTCCACCACCATTGTTTTCCATCTACACAACCATTATTTTCCACCACCACCCATTTCTCTCCCATTTTCCACCTTGAGCACTCTTCCTGCCACCGCCACCATAATACTCCGTCTTCCCACCGCTGCAACCCACCTTTAAGCCACATGTCTTGGATTCTAATGTTTTGAAGGTCAAATTCAAAGATAACATTTCTAGATCTTGAATATTTATGTGTGAATTTAACCATCTAAAACCATAATTCAAGACATAAAAAAGGTAATATTATTTGTTCAAAACCCCTTTTTTGGTTTTAGGTGTATGGTGGTAGTGGAGGAATTTAAGGGGGTGAATTTGTTCAGGTACGAATATGGGCGGTTTCGACTAGGGGTATGGTTGGTTCTGGGTGGGGTTATGGGTGGTTTCGGGTGGGTGGGGCAGGTTTTGGTTCGGGTTGTGGGTAATTTTGCGTGGTTGGGGTCAATTTAGGGTGGGCTTGTGGGTTGTTTTGAGTGGATAAGGGTGATTTTGGTGGGTAGGGGTTGAGGGTAAATTCGGGTGGTTGCGGTCGATTAGCGTGGGGTTAAGGGTTAGGGTGGTTTTGCTTGGTGGGGTTATGGTGGTTTTGGGTTAGTGAGGTGATTTGGGTTGGTGAGGTGGTTTTAGTTGGTGGGGGTAAGGGTGGTTTTGGGTGGGTGTGGTGGCTTTGGGTAGGGATTTTATGGTTTCTATTGGGGCTGTGGTACTTTTGGGTGGGGCTTCGGTGGCTCATGGGGAGGGGCAGCTGGGTGGTGTGGGTGGTTGTTAGGTTGAGGTCAGAGTTAGGATATGGTGGTGGTACATTAGTTTGGAAAGGGAATGGAAAAGATAGGGGGGGGGGGGGGGGGGAATGGACAAGGGTTAGAATGGGGGAATGGNAGATAGGGGGGGGGGGGGTGGGAGAATGGACAAGTGTTAGAATAGGGGAATGGGGAATGAAATAAGGTAAGTAAAAGTGGCATAACAAACACCATTAAAGGGAATGGGGGCAGTTGATTCCCATTCTCTTTGATTATTAACCATAATCAAACGACACCTTAATAATTGTTTTTCTATATTTGTAGCGTAATGTTACTTGATTTTGAGTGGTTTTAAAATTGATGTTTTGCTCGATTTACTTGTTTTTGAGAATTTTTTGATAAATATATTATTTGTTATAGAAAACAGGGTTTAATTGAGAGTAGTTGTGGGAGAGAATAAAACCTACCTACTTATTCAGTACCAAAGTATATATATATATATATATATATATATATATATATACAAGCATTAAGGGTTTCCTGTAGAGTAAACCCTAGTATCCAGAATGNAGGGTTTCCTGTAGAATAAACCCTAGTATCCAGAACATTCTAGATCATACCTAAGGGGTATAATGGACATCCATAAAATAATAATATTTTATAACACTCCCCCTTGGATGTCCATTATAAAGCAAATATACATCATTTTATAATGCGCATGTGCAATGCTGCCTCATTAAAAACCTTAACAGGAAAACCCAGTGGGAAAAACCATAGCTAAGGGAAAAAGAGTACAGTGCACATTGACTCTCCCTCATAATATCATCCGTTGAGATCCTTGAGATGACGCAACCCGATTTGATGAACTAATTTCTTGAATGTAGCAGTAGGAAGCGCCTTGGTAAATAAATCTACTAAATTTTCGCTTGAACGAATCTGTTGGACACTAATCTCACTATTCTTCTGAAGGTCATGGGTGAAGAAAAACTTTGGCGAAATATGCTTCGTCCTGTCACCTATAATGTACCCTTCCTTGAGTTGTGCAATACAGGCTGCATTGTCTTCATATAATGTAGTCGGAGCTTGTTTTCCACGTAATCGACCACAATCTTCTTGTATGTGCTGAATTAGAGACCTTAGCCATACACATTCTCGACTAGCCTCATGAATTGCTAAAAATTTTGTAGAAGAAGTAGCAGCAATGGTTTGTTTCATGGAACGCCAAGAGATTGCGGTACCACCATATGTAAATACATATCCAGTTTGTGATCGAGCTACATGAGGATCTGATAAATACCCTGCATCTGCAAAACCAACTAATTCTTCTTTGGAGGTGTTAGAAAAGAACAAACCTTTATCTTTCGTACCTTGTAGATAGCGAAATATATGCTTAACCCCATTCCAATGCCTTCGGGTAGGACATGAGCTAAACCTTGCTAATAGATTAATAGAGAATGATATGTCGGGTCTTGTGTGACTAGCAAGGTACATCAATGCTCCTATTGCACTTAGATATGGTACTTCAGGACCAAGAATCTCTTCATCATTTTCCCGAGGGCGAAAAGGATCTTTATCAACATCTAGTGATCTTACAACCATTGGGCTAGTTAACGGATGTGCTTTATCCATATAAAATCTTCTGAGCACCTTCTCTGTGTATGTAGTTTGATGCAAAAGGATTCGTTCTTTTAGGTGCTCAATTTGTAGCCCTAAACAAAATTTTGTCTTACCAAGATCTTTCATTTCAAACTCTTTTTTCAAGTATTCCACTGTTATTGGAATCTCTTCTGGAGTTCCAATGATATTCAAATCATCAACATAGACAGCAATAATCACAAAACCTGACCCGAATTTCTTTATGAAAATACAAGGGCTAATAGGGTCATTTTTATAATCTTCTTTCAACAAATATTCACTAAGGCGATTGTACCACATACGCCCTGATTGTTTCAATCCATAAAGGGATCTATTTAACTTAATACAATGTTGTTCTCGAGAACGCGAACCAGTTGCTTCAGGCAACTTGAAACCTTCCGGGAGTTTCATGTATATATCACTATCAAGTGGGCTGTATAAGTAAGCTGTTACAGCATCCATTAGTCGTAAATCAAGTCCATGTCTTACTGCCAGACTAATTAAGAATCTGAAAGTAGTTGCATCCACCACAGGAGAATATGTCTCCTCAAAATCAATACCAGGTCTTTGTGAGAATCCTTGTGCAACTAAACGTGCTTTGTGTCTCACAATTTCACCCTTTTCATTTCTTTTCCGCACAAAGACCCATTTATATCCCACTGGTTTTACACCTTCAGGTATACGAACTACTGGCCCAAATACTTCTCTCTTTGCAAGTGATTTCAATTCTGCATCAATTGCTTCTTTCCATTTTGGCCAATCATCTCTTTTCCTACATTCTTCAATGGACTTAGGCTCATGATCCTCTTTTTCATTCATAACATCAAGTGCTACATTATATGCAAAAACATCATCGACGTCTATTTCATTTCGGTTCCAAGTTATTCTAGACATGATATAATCTGTTGAGATCTCTTCATTTTCAGGTACCTGAGGTTCTTTTAGAACACTATCATTTGTCATGTCTATGGTCTCTTCTGGAGATCCTTCATTTATTGCTTTCTCAATTTGGCCATTACTTATCATTGCTCCTTTTCTTTTCCGAGGATTCTTATCTTTGGAACTTACTGGTCTACCACACTTCAGGCGTGCCTTAGACTCATGAGATTGTCCTTCAGGGACATCAATCTTGATAGGAGCATTTACAGCTGGTATATGTGACTTAGTTACTCTATTTAGGTCAGTAAATGCGTCTGGCAATTGATTTGCTAAGCTTTGTAAATTAATTATCTTTTGGACTTCCAATTCACATTGTTTAGTGCGANTTTACTTTGTTTAGTGCGAGGATCAAGGTAATTTAATGATGATTCATTCCAACTAATTTCTTTTTCCAGCTGCTTGTTCTCTCCCCCTAATGCTGGGAAAACTGACTCGATAAAGTGACAATCTGCAAAACGAACAGTAAATAGATCCCCTGTTAATGGCTCTAGGTATCTAATTATTGATGGGGATTCAAATCCGACATATATGCCCAGCCTACTTTGAGGACCCATCTTAGAGCTTTGTGGTGGAGCAATTAGAACATACACAGCACATCCAAAAGTTCTTAGATGGGAAATAGCTAGTTCCTGACCACAAACCAATTGTGATGGGGAGAACTTATATTTACTGGTTGGCCTGATGCGAATTAATGCTGCAGCATGTAAAATAGCATGTCCCCAAGCAAAAATCGGTAGATCCAACTTCATAAGTAATGGTCTAGCAATCAACTGAAGACGTTTAATTAGTGATTCTGCAAGACCATTTTGTGTATGAACATGTGCTACAGGATGTTCAACATTTATTCCAATAGCCATACAATAATCATTAAAAGCCTTTGAAGTAAATTCACCAGCATTATCCAGACGTATATTCTTAATAGGAAAATCTGGAAATTGTGCTCGTAATCTTATCAATTGAGCAAGTAACCTCGCAAACGCCAGGTTGCGAGTTGATAGTAAGGACACATGTGACCATCTAGTCGATGCATCGATTAAAACCATAAAATAGCTAAATGGTCCACATGGTGGATGTATTGGTCCACATATGTCTCCTTGTATACGTTCAAGGAAAGAAATAGATTCATAATTTATTTTCGCTGGTGATGGCCGAATGATCAACTTACCTTGGGAGCAAGCAGCACAAGAATAATCATTTTGAAGAATCTNCTTTTGAAGAATATGCTGGCTCTTCAAAGAATGTCCATGGGAATTTTCAATTATTTTTCGCATCATTGATGAACCGGAATGGCCTAACCGGTCATGCCAAACTATAAAACTATTTGTAAACTTCTGGTTTACAATAGCATATGTCTCAATAACATTAATCTTTGTGTAGTACAAGCCAGTGGAGAGTGCAGATAATCTCTCCAAAACCTGCTTAGTGCCTTGGGTTATACTCGTAATTTGAAGGAATTCATTATTTCCTTCACTTATTGTCTCAATATGGTATCCGTTTTGACGGATATCTTTAAAACTCAATAAATTTCTTTGAGACTTAGGGGAGTACAAAGCATCAACAATTTCGAATTTTGTTCCCATAGGCATCAATATAGTTGATCTTCCGGAGCCTTCAATAATGTTTGTACTACCGGATATAGTATTCACACTTATATTATTCATCATCAATTGAGAAAAATATCTCTTATTTTTAAGTATTGTATGAGTAGTTGCACTATCAGCTAGACATATTTCTTCACCATTTATTGTTAATTGAGCTTGGAGAGCATTCATGTTCTTCAAATAAAATAATAGAAAGTAAATAACATATCCTAAAATATCCAAATATTCAAAATAACTAAAATAAGATTGAAGGAACAAAGTCTTTGAAGCACAAAACAAACTATTGTACTATCAAGTTCATGTATAAAATAACAAAACCAAAGTAAATAACATAAATTATTCTAGCTAAATTATGAATGTAAACTACTAAATCTTTATTTGCTAATAGTCATAATTATTTTTGACTTAATTATTCCCTTCAGGGGTGGTGAAGAAATCTGCAACCTCCAGGTGAGTTGTATCACCATTATCAAAATCACCTTCGCCATCTTCATATACCAAGTTAGTCTCCACTTTCTTTCCATTCTTTTTCAGAGACTGCTGATAAAGGTGAACAAGATGCTTTGGTGTACAACATATACGAGACCAGTGGCCCTTTCCTCCACAACGGTAGCACATGGTCTCACTTTTAGCCTTCTCATGCTTTTTACTACCATCCTCATTATCCCACTTCCGGTGAGAATATGAGTTTTTGAAATGACCACCTCTACCTCTATAATATCCACGACCTCTTCTGCGGCCATGACTTCCACCACGACCTCGACCACTACTGTTGCCAGGGACTCTATTGTTAATTCGTATCCCATTGTGGGATGCAGCAATCACTTCAGGGAATGCAGTAGAGCCAGTTGGCCGTGATTCATGAATTTTCAATAAAAGCTCATCATTTTGTTCAGCCACTAGAAGACAAGATATCAATTCAGAATATTTTTTAAAGCCCTTTTTATGATATTGTTTACTCAATAAGAGATTATCCTTGTGAAAAGTGGTATATGTCTTTTCCAACATATCCTCATCAGTTATTTTTTCTCCA
Organism: Suaeda aralocaspica; assembly: GCA_016808085.1. Classification (NCBI taxonomy): domain Eukaryota; kingdom Viridiplantae; phylum Streptophyta; class Magnoliopsida; order Caryophyllales; family Amaranthaceae; genus Suaeda; species Suaeda aralocaspica. The sequence continues at coordinate 249,170 of PYUH01000032.1, read as the reverse complement.
CATAATTTCAGTTTAGAAGTGATTCTAAACATGGCTGAGTTATACTCACTTACTGATTTAAAATCTTGTAATCTTAAATTAAGCCATTCATAACGAGCTTGAGGGAGGATAACGNGGGGAGGATAACGTTTTTCTTAAGGGCCTCATGAAGCTGATGGCGAAGGAATATCATAGCTTTAGCTTTGTCTTGACTTTTTTTTTTTGGTAAAATGTAAGCAATTTTATTACCAAAAAGAGAATAATTACAACCTAGCACTACTTTGGCAAAACTGACTCAGTTCTGCACTAAGTAGTCCAAAAACTCAACTATACAAGCATTCTATTCCAATCAAAACAAAACATCAAACCTATACAAACAAAACACCAAAAACCAAAACCACCAACAAAGCAGCCTGCTCATAGCAACATTCCCAACAGCAACTGCAACTGCAGCCAACTATGCAACTAGGTGATTCAGTTTCAAATCCTTGCATCTATAATGAAAAGTGAAATCCCTGTTCTCCCCCACTTTCTTAAGGAGTCTAGAAAGGTACTCCCTAGAAATCACAAAAGGCAAAGGAGAGAGTAGGTCCCTTTGCCTCACCCCTCTCAACACATTGAAGAAACCATGCAACCCACCATTGAGAGAGATAGAGTAAGTTGGAGAAGTGACACAACACATAATCCATTTGATAAACACATCGGGAAATTCCAAAGCCCTTAGCATATCCTCAATGAAATCCCATGCTAAAGAGTCATAAGCTTTCCTAAGATCAATCTTAATAGTGCATCTTTTTGGTTTGTTCCTCCTATCATAACTGTGCACTAAATCCTGACAAACAAGAATATTTTGCTTCTACCAGGAACAAAAGCATCTTGCACCTCATCAACCACACTACTCAAGACCTCATTAAGCCTATTGCATGACATCTTTGAAATAATCTTATAAATCACATTACAACATGCAATTGGCCTATACTGAGAAACCGACAAAGGGCATGCAATCTTAGGGACCATAGTAAGGGAAGTTGCATTAATTTGCTTAAGGAATTTACCAGTTGAAAAAAAATTCAACACAGCATGACAAATGTCCTCTCCCACCACACCCCAAGCATCCTTAAAAAACTTACTGGAAAAAACCATCAGGACCAGGACTCTTATCATCATCAATGGCAAACAAAGCAGTTTTGACATCATTAGCTGAGAACCTTCGAACTATTTGCTGCTTCTGCTCAGAATTTAAAACCCCACCAACTATCACCACAGCCTTATCCACAGGAACTATACTCTCCATTCTTGTACCCAACAACCTCTGATAATATTCCAAGAAAGCATTAGAGACTCCTGCCATATCATTAACCGTATGCCCATCCATATTCTTTATTGAATACACTCTATTCAAAATCCTTCTCTTCTTCAAAAAAGCATGAAAAACTCTAGTGTTTGCATCCCCCTCCTTAAACCAATTGGCCTTGGTTTTCTGCCTTAAGAAACTAAAACGGGCTTTATGAGTACTCCTATACACCTCACTAGCCACCCTCTCCTCCTCAATCCAAAAAAACATCATCTGGCTTAGCAATCAGCTGCCTCTGCATCTTTGCAGGTAAAGTGAAGCACAAGTATCAGTTTGCTCAATATCAGAAAACAACTCTTTGTTCAACTTTTTAAGTGCCATCTTCAACCTATTAAGCTTCTTTACAACTCTAAACATTGGTGTGCCCTCCACCTCCTGCATCCAACTCCTCCTCACAACCTCCATAAAAGAGGGAGCAACACTCCACATACTAAAGTACCTGAAAGGCTTCCTTCCCGTTTCGACAGTAGTAAACAAAGTCAAAACATGAGGCGAATGGTCCATCAAACCCTCTGGCAAAATTGTGGTCAAAGCATTAGGAAAGTCCTCCATACCTTTCTCATTTGCCACCATTCGATCAATTTTAGAACACACTCTATGCTCTACATCTTGCTTGTTTGTCCAAGTGAAAAAATTTCCAGTCATATTATGATCAACAAGCCCACACTGCACAAGACAATCCCTAAAAGGAATAACTTCACTCAAAGTCACTGGAGAACCCAACCTTTCATTCAAATTAAGAACATTATTAAAATCTCCCCCCACAAACCAAGCCCTTGAAACACTTTTTTGCAGCTTGCAGAGGCCTCTCCACAAACTCTCTCTTCTATTAGCCTCATTGTATCCATAAACCACAGTGTAGTAAAAAACAGTAGCCGTAGCAACATGGGTCACAGCAACATGAATCCATTGATCTCCTATATCTACCACATCCACAACAAAAACACTAGGCCTCCATAAAACCCAAATCCTACCAGAATTATCATATTGATAATTAGCACAAATACTCCACCCTTCCCCTAGATTAGGCAAGACCTTATTCACATTACCCGGCCTTACCTTAGTCTCAAGAAGCTCAAATAGTCCTAAATTTTGGTGATCCAAAAACCACCTAATATCCTGCTGTCTACTAGAACTATTCAGGCCCCTTATGTTCCAAAAACCCAACCTATCCATTAGGAATCCGAATTGGATCCCCAACTTCATCTTCCTTACCATCAACCTTAGCACCATTTCCAACACAAACCACACCAATAACTTGGACTGGAACAAGAGCCAGATTCTCCACAGATTGTACCCACTCTTGGACTACCTGGACTGGTATCTCATTTGGATACGCAGCAGGAACATCAGCTGGAACAGTACGCTTTGGAACCCACTGCTTCTTTGCTTGTTGCTTCTTAGAACCCCCATCCTTACTCACACAATGATCCTCCCTATGTCCAAACCCTTTACATTTAGCACAGGTAACAGGCAGCCATTCGTACGTAACAGTTTGGTAAACTATATCCCCCATCTCATCTTGGAACTGCACCTCTGTCACCAAGTCGTGATTCATCTCAAGCTCAACCATCACCCTAGGATAGTCAAGGATATCCTTATTAGCAGTAGCACGACCAGTTCGTATAGGTCTCCCCACCAAGCTAGAAATCTTCATCAAAGCAGTCTTCCCCAGTATCTCAAATCCAATTTTGGAAACCGAATCCAGACGGGAACTTGACAAATCCGCTCTGGGATCAGAGCCATACCCGGAAGCCACCTCCTCATCACAACTGGCTTCTTGTCAAACATAACAGGGCCAGCTTGCAAAGCCTTGTCTCTACCATTAGAGTCCTTGAATTTAACAATGAATACTCCATTCACCATCCTAACAACCTTTACCACTCCAAACCGAACCCACATTCGCCTAGCATAAGCATTAATAACAGAGTATGGAGGTTTCCCACCCATTACGAAACAAACAATCGAAGCATCCCAATAGCTAACCTCATCCTGAATATCATCGTAAGTAATTTTAACACAGCCATTCGAAGGAATGTAATTACCTGAAAGATTAAGACCCTCTTCACTTATATCACCAAAAAACGTAGATCTCCATGGAAGTTGCCCAGGAGTTGCCATCCTTTCTCCATCCCATTGCCCGCTGCCAAACCCCTTTCCCCACTCGGCAATGGAACAGTACTTTCATCCTGCCTGTTATCCGAAGCATCGCCACCCCCAGTTAAAATACTTCGACGAACCTGAGAAGTAGGAGGAATGGACCTACCAATCTCAAATTCAGTAGGAGCAATCATTGGAGCAGCCATTGGAACAGAACAAGGCATCATACCCACATTCTTCCTCCTTCGAGTCACCGTCACCCATTCCCGAAGCTGAACATTCCCCACTTCACTGTCCTTTCCATAATTCCTGCTTTCCACACCCGCCGGACCGCTAATGGAACAGTACTTTCATCACGCATGTTATCCGAAGCATCGCTACCCCCAGTTAAAATACTTCAACGAACCTGAGAAGTAGGAGGAATGGACCTACCAATCTCAGAATCAGTAGGAGTAATCATTGGAGCAGCCATTGGAACAGAACAAGGCGTCATACCCACATTCTTCCTCCTTCGAGTCACCGTCACCCATTCCTGAAGCTGAACATTCCCCGCTTCACTGTCCTTTCCATCATTCCTGCTTTCCACACCCGCCGGACCGCTAATCTCAGAGTCGTCCGACCACTCTTGGGTCGCATCCTCCACAACCACACTATCTTGCTCTCTTCCAATCTCAATACTCTTCCTCTCCGAATTTGATTTCACATTCTCCTTCTTCCTCGAATTTACCCCCGATTTTTTAGCCTTCCTACCACCCTTAGGCATGGTGGCAGTAAGAATTAAAATGCAAAAACCCAGAAAAGTTCAGATCCCCAAATTGCTTCTAGAGAGAGGGAATTTTAGGGAGAGAAACATTTTGAATTTTCAAACAGGCTCGGGTTTCAGCTTTGTCTTGACTGTTTTCTTGATTTCCTGCTTTGATAGTTTTTCCAAGACCTTTTGCATCTAGATGAATTTCAGCATCTAATACCCAAGACAAAAAATTATTTCCATATCAAGGGCCGCAAATTCAAGTTTTGCTAGGTTTGACATAATTTATTATATCAAAATAATATTGCAAATTCGGAACTATTATATAGTGTAATAAATGTATATATGCCACGAATTTACTGATAAATGAGTTAAGTAATCAACAATGACAAATTTACTTAATGCATTTATACTGTATAGACGAATTCACGAAACACTATATAAAATAAACCATGGTGGGTGATAAGCTTTGCATTAAAAATACTCGTCTACGCTAATATTATTGTTTGATAATTCATATTGATAAAAATGAATGCTTAACACTTAATTTATATAAAGATGGAAATCCTAATCCTAGTGAAATTATAATAAAGCATAAACTCCTAATTATACTAGTAGACAAGATAATGACTAGAGTCCTTACTCCACATGTACCAATATAATGAATGATAAACTAATTAATTGTATGTTGTTAACCAATTTATACTTTCAATAGCCATATATATAATAATAATAATAATAATTAATCCACATATGATTGCCTCTTTCTGTTTAAATATCCTTTTTTTTATACTTTCTTCTTGTTCATTTTATTGTTGTTTTCAATAGTACCTTATTATACATATATTTTGGGGACTGTAATTGGTAGAAGCCTTTTGTTAATTATTCAGTTGGTGCTTGTTTAGATTTAACGATAGATGTCGATAAATTTAACCATTAATGTAATCGTTAAGTCAACATGTTTTAATCAAGCCAATTATCACGAAAGTAAATCATATAATCAATCATTGGATCAAAGCCATAATCGAGGTCAATATTTAACAAGAATTAAATCAACCCATGAAATAATTACATCAATTAATCAATAATTATATTCTTGACATCATATAACTATTAACTACGGAGTATTAATCATTAATGAAAGAATGAACTACGAACAATTAATCATTAACTGATCATCATCATCATGTCCGAAATCGACGATCGAAACATCAACCATAGCCTTAACCTTGAAACTAAGCCCTCCAACAAAAGCAAATTTTTGCTCAAATCAAATGTCAAAATATTAGTCGAAAATCAATTATTCAACAATATGCATCAATACCCTCATAATTCATGATTGATTACCGAGTAAAATCTCAAAATTCATCATAAACTTTATCACCGAAAAAAAAAAACAAATGAAAGAGGTTACGGAGTACCTTTTCTGAGAACTTAGTGTTGCCTTGGTAGAAGTTTTTGATCTAATTGATTCAGTATAACAATCGTGCTGATAACGTGTTATAGAAAATAGGGTTTAATTGAGAGTACTTGTGGGAGAGAATAAAACCTACCTACTTATTCAGTACCAAAGTATATATATATACAAGCATTAAGGGTTTTCTGTAGAGTAAACCCTAATATCCAGAATGTTCTATATTATACCTAAGGGGTATAATGGACATCCACCAAATAACAATATTTTATAACATTATTGTATTATTTGAATTAAAGTTGTTCACAGTTAATTGCTGAAGATGACTTGTTTTTGCATGTTTTCCTTTATTTCATGATTTTTCCTAACTACACCTCGAGTCTTAGACAGTGTGGTGAAATAATTTAGAGTACCAGCTTAAACTTAATTTGGAGAAATTTAGGATACAATCGGGAGATTAAACTATCAATTGATGTACCATGGAAAACCTTCAATATAGGAGCTAGTAGCTAACTTAGATTAAATGATGCCATGAGTGCAAATCCTTGGAAAACATGGGATTGTGACAATGGAGAAGCACTTATTACCTTACAACATTGAAAACCACTTGATACAAGATCGTCCGTGATAGCTAGGTTTTGAGTATTGAGTAAGGTCTAGCAGGTGTCTCGAGAGATAATCTTAGAGTTTAAGGAAAGGCATGACGCATTACAATAAATGCTCACTCAATTTTGAACTATTAAATATCCCCAAGTTGAGGCTACATAGGATGTCTAAATTAATTCACATGAACATAGCTCTTCATTGTTAGAGTTTTCACTATTGAATCTGTAGTTTATTCCTCTGGTTAGAAACAAAGCTTAAAACATGACTTCAAATTACTTAGAATAACACCAATGCACCCACATTACCACCACTCTCTATTGTGGACTGACCCCTTTCGCACCAATATACTTGTCTCTAGGGGAAAGTAGGAGGTTAATTAGTATTATTATTTGAAGGGGTTTGTTTGTTTCCAACGAACATAAGAACATTTCTATCTTCGAAGTGTTGTTATTGTCGGCGACTACAATGGTTTATGAGCCAAGTGCCAAGTCTCTTTCACTTTATATCTTTCATAAATATATAAATAAATAAAACCAAAAAAAATGAGTTTGTTCGATGGTTGCTTAAGCTTACTTGCTTCAGTCCTTTGTTTGAGGTTGAATGTTGATCAAGATAGTAATTAAGATCACTTGGTCTATTAAATAATGAGAATTAGATGACTCTATCCAAACTATGGAGAGGAAGAAGTGACAGAGATAGTGTAAGTGTAAGAAATGAGAGAGAAAGATCTACTTCACCCTAAATTTAAAGAGAAAGAGAGTGCAAACACGGGGCTTATATCAAATGACTAATTATATTGTGTATCGAAAGGATTTTGGAATCCTATGTGTTTTCCATGCGACATGTTGGATTAGGCTTCCATGAACCACGGAAAAATCTTTTGAGATTACGCCTGCTTTGATGACGATGATTCAAAGCCAACCACTATGCCACCTTAAGCATGAGTCACCTTATAACCACTTGAAATAATTATTTGAGAAGTATTAAAACACAATCAAGATCAATGACGTCCTTATAAATTTGTACAACTCAAGCTATTCTTGTAATCCCACATATATTATGGACTTTATAACTAATTTTTATAGTTATAAAGTATGTTTTGTAAAGTTGTTATTAAAATAATTAAATCATTTTGAGTTTTCCAAATAATTACATTATTACATCTTATTAATAAAGTAAGACCATGTTATCGTTAACTTATTTTTACTTATTTAAACTTATTTTTACTCAACTTATTTTTACTTATTTGAACTTATTTTTGCTAAACTTAATTTACTTTTGCTGAAATCATTAAAAGTTTATTAAGGATTATTGAAACTTAAGTCCTGTACTCCTCGTCTTTTTTTTTTTTTTTACTTATTTTCAGCAAAAATAAGTTTAATTCAGCAAAAATAAGTTCAATTCAGCATAAATAAGTTCAGATCAGCAAAAATAAATTTAGTTCAGCAAAAACCAGTTTCCATCCTTAATTAAATGTTAATGATTCTGATAAGTAAAAATAAAACACAGTTCAGTAAAAATAAGATCAGTTCAGCAAAAAAAAGTTCAGATTAGCAAAAATAATTTGACGAGAACAAGTCCTTATTTTTGCTGAACTAAACTTATTTTTGCTGAAAATAAGTAAAAATAAGTCGAGGTGAATAAGGGCCTTATATCTCATAATTTTTATTTGGTTTCAAAATTAATTGGAAAAACAAATCTAATTTTTAATAAAATTCCTACTAAAATTCAAATTGGGCTCAAACCCACATATATTCTCTTCGCTTTCTCCTCTATTTCACGAGAAGTTTTAAAATAGAAAAAAGAAGATATTTTCTCTTTTTTCACTCAACAAAAACGGAGAAAAAAAGGCGATTTCTCCATCTTTCTTTGTTCTGTTTGATATTTGAATTATTAAAACCCTAATTCATGAAATTAACAATTGATTTTTAAACCAAGAACTTTTATGTTTGAAATTGTGATTTAATGATTATCTTAATTAAGTTATCAAATTCTGCTCATATTAAGTTCATCACTAATTAATTGTGACAAATTTCAAAGTTGTCCGCTTTTTTTTTTTTCACAAAAAGTATGTTTTCGGGTGGAAACATTGTTCTAACAATTGGTCCTTTTGTGGCCAAATTTGGCCTCTAAGTATGTTTTTGAGTAGTTTTTAGATTTTAGCAAAGTTCTTAAGCTTTAATTATTATTTTTAGATTTTATAAACTAATTTAAATTATGTTTAAAGTTTACCAAACATTATTCCAGACCTTTATGTTTACTATATCATCAAATTTTGTGTAATTTTTTTTTTTATTATTTAAAATGGAATTTTATGTCAAAACACACGATTTTTCGGTATTTTGTGACCGAATGTTGATAGTTGACATAAATTATTAAAATCTTATTTTTACCATTTTCATGAGTATTAGAAGAATTATAAAATATTTATAAGACTGAAAATTTATTAGAAATATCAATGTATGATTTTGAAACTTATTCGCTATTTAGCTATTTTCGAAAATCCCAAAACCTTTTAACTAGCGATATTCATGGCTAAGAAATGGGATTTTATTGGTTTTTAGTTGTTGTAGTTTGGGTAAAGAATAAATATTCATTAAGTTCTATATGTTTAGAGAAAATCTATGTTTCTACGGTTTCTAGTTATGAAAAGTAGCGAGTTAATTCTATTGCTCAAGGTGCGTACAAGTATACAAATATCTTGCTTGTATGAGCATGTTTAGGGCTTGAAAACATAGTATCATGTTATGAAACTCCCTTGGACAAAGTTTTTGGTAGTTCGCTATTATATGTTGGTTCATACATGGACAAAGTTGCTTTGTTTGGTTCGTGTGGTGATTAATTTACCTTTCGCTTTATAACATGTTGTCATTATTTGTACCCTAATGCTGGAATAAATGACTGAAATGTAGGTGAAATATATATTGTTTCACAATGATTATATTATTACTTGGTTATATCATATTTGTATTAATTGAGTAAATGAGGTTTATAAGTACTAATAACGAGGTTAGTTCGCACAAGTCGATAGGTTTTGAATTATAAAAAGAATCAATGGTCATAGTGTTCTTTGATGCTTACTTTAAACAAAGAACTTAAAGGAATTAGTGTATGTTATTTGACATTTGATGTTATTGTAGTTGAATCAAATGCTCAATCTGTTAATTACGTAAAGCGATAGATGGATGAGCAATATACTCTGGATTTGTGCACTTCTAAAGTTATGAAAATCAAGGGTTAGAGTTCATGGGGTATTATTAGCTTTGTCCCTTTTCTGAAGATCGACTGATGTGCATGTATCTTTTTATAAAGCATTATTTTTACAATTAGTAAAGGGGTTAGTTGAGATCTCATACTAGCTATGGCGACGGAGTCGCACCCATTCTTCATCTGTTGTCTATTGATGTTTGCTTATTGTTAGAATATAGGGTTTTTTATTTATTGATGTTTCATTTTGTAAACATGGGTTAGATAATCATGTCTATTGCTAATCCAATTACTAAATAAAATAAAACTAAGAGTCATGGCAAGTAGTAGTTGACCTAATTTGAATGTCTTCGGAGTATATATTTTCTTGGTTTAATATTATTTCATATAAATTATTGTTGTTGGTATCATGGTAGGTGTTATTCATTTATGTTTCTGTAACTTGTATGTACACAGTTTTGTTGACTAATTGCTTTGTGTGCCTATGACCTAATGATAATCCAAATAATACTTGTGGAATAGTTTTGTTGCGGGTTTATAGGTATAGTGGTTTAAGTGCATTGCATCATGGTGCAAGGAAATGAGTAAAACCTTTTGATTCTTTGTTATTGAATTGCATTCAACTAGATTTCTTAATGTTCTATCTTAATTGGTGGATTTCAAATATTAATTTGGTTTTTAATAAGGATCTTGAAGCTTGAAAGGTTCCAGCTTGTAAGATTTTAATGTGCATCAAGATTTTGTTAATGGTTTTAGGCTGCTATTTTCTGATGAAGACTTAACATTTAAACATGCGACAGAGACATGTCGGTAATTCTCTATGTTTTATGTAAAATATTTTCAAGAAAAAGAGAGAATTATTGGGGCGTTACTGTTATGGTTCTTATAAAGGGTAAGGACTTTTTGATAGAAGTAACATTGGCCGTCTTGAAGATACCTATTCTCATTGTAACATAAGCAGTCGAGCTAAGGACTAACCTTCAAGGGTTTTCACAACACCAAAATGAGAACTTGTACAATGTTTAGGAGAGATATAAGGAGTACCAAAATGAATGTCCTCAACAGTCACCATGGCATTTGAAAATGGTTGTTGATTTATACTTGCTACTAGGTGTTGAGTCTTTCTTCCATGCCAGGCTCGAAGTTGAATGCCGGTGATCTTATCATGAAGTACAGTGAGGATGATGATAGATGATGTTGAGCAAAATACTAAAATTCACAAAATGAGAAGAGGGATATCCCATGGACGGGAACTATGTATATGCAATTTAAGGACTTGAAAAAGCTGGTTATCAAGCTCACGGCTCAAATGGAGAAGCTTAAGCGTGCTTTGTTGCAAAGACATATATGGTTATATATATCCTCTACTCTTCCTTGTATTGGCAAGGCCAAAGTAAGTCCAATATCTATGTCCCTAGGCTTAATATTTTGTGATATTTGTGGTGATTATGATTAGTTCACTAGTGATTATTGCACATTATTAATGTTTCCTATGTGGATATAAATGATAATGAAAGTTATGATTGTAACAATATTGAGCAAGTCACTGTCTTGGGTTTTGGAAATAATCCCATGATCAAGATAAGGGAGTGGATTCAACTACAGTCCAATGTGCTTTGGTCCAATCAATATATAACTTTCATGGTAGTGGGTTTGGCTACCAAAACAAAGGGCAAGGATAATTTTAAGGTCCTAGAAATTTCAATGGCCAAAATAGGTTTTGTAAATTAACTTAATATTCTCAAGGAAGCAATCGTCAAGTAAGGGGCAATACGAATTTTCAACACAACTTTGGGACATCTTTTGGTCTTAACTTTGCAAACACGGGCCTTGGTAGTTTAATTAAACTAATGACAGAAAGTAAACTAATGTTATGTTGTAAAAACTATAAATAAACCTAACCTAACACTTCACCATAAACCGATAACTAAATCGAAGAAAAACAATATACATATCTTAATTAATTAGGACTCAATAATTTGTCTGTTGAATTTCAACTCCATCACTACTCTTCTATTGGCTCTCTCTCATACTAGGATCTCTTTACCTATTAATTTATGGACTATTGTGATATTCTCACCCCTTGACATTAAAATTATCATAACCAAACAATACAGTTAAACCTATATAGAATTAAACTACAACCAACACACAGCCAGAAATAAATTATGACTAAACTAAATATATTTCATTGCAGTGTTAATAGATCCACTAAATTCTTGTATATTTATACTCACTCATGACAAAAGTGCGTAGCAAAAAAAGCATTATTGAAGACAAGATTATTGAAACAAATGAATGAGAATTAATAAATAAAGTATAAGGTCAATCTAGTTGTACCATAAGTTATGGTACAACAAGATTATAATAAAACAATGTTGTTACATCTAGATGGAGTTAACTTATTTATGCATGACATTATGTTATTTTTGCATGGCATTATTATCTTATTTTTGAACGGGTCATATTTCTGCATGAACTTCTCCTATTTCTGCATGAGATTTTCTTATATTTGTATAAAATTGAGTTGGATGATTCAACACAAATTGGACCAACTTTCCTTAGAATCAGTTCGACATATAGACCAACTTTCTTTAGAATTAGTTCAACACCTAGAAAAATTCATCAAGGAACAGTAATTAATGAACCAAGATTAAGAATACATTTCTCCAAAAAACTCTTCGATTTGCACGACCATGCGTTCTTACTACAACATCAGCACCTCTTTTTTCCCCTCCCTATACACTTGGCCTTCATGGCATTTTCTCAAGCAAATGAAATCCCCAAAACACAAACAATTAATTTAAAAATTAAAACCCCAATTAGTTTGTGTCTTTGTGAACCATTTTTCAACCCTGATGTTTTTGTTAAACCACCACTCATCGTCTCTTATTGGAGAAATCCCACGCATCATAATCAGTTCTGATTAACGATTCATAGGATTCGTCTAAATAAAAGATTATGTTTTTTTTTGGTGATTTCCATTGTTGATAATTTTTTTAGAAAAAATAAAAAAAGAGGAGTTAACAACTGCTTTAGTAAATCAAAGAAGGAAAAAAAACCTTAATATATGCATTAGGTCAGGCTCGTATGACCAAACTGTCGGGTCAAACGGTGTACCTCAATACTTACACCATTTATTGATCATAGGAAAAGAAGGAAATCACGACAAAACTAGAATTAGATTGATTGATTGATTGAATAAAGTAACAAGTGTTTTGAGAAAACTAAGAAAACTACTATGAAATTATGTAGTGCAAAGTGTACATTAGCATTATTAGAAGAGGGTATCATTAGTAAATTCACAAGATTCGAATAAAATTGTAAATATGTCCCAACAAAATCTTTCTGATAGCTTAGGCAAAATCCACCTGATTGGGCACACTACTTCAACCTGATATACAAGTAAAATCTGAACAATATAGGGCACGCTTCATGTTTCCTTTCCTGTCTTCGGCCTTCAAAAAGATGTTAAGCTAGTTTAAACCATCCAAATTGTTGGCAAAATTATTCTTGATCATGCAGAGTCATGGCCAATAGTGGAAAACTTTGTATTTGTAAGAGAAAAAATAGACGTTTCAGACAAAATTGAGGTGTTACAAATAGCAATTTTTCCCGTTAGTCTACTTTCTCTTGGCTTTAAACATTGGTAAAGTGTGAGAGTTTCATTGCTCAGCCGATCAGATATAAATCTTTGTTTCATGCCCAAATCTTCACAAATTTTTACTAAGTAATAGCTGGTTATCTTCCTCTAACACTTTTTTCATGATCATGACCTTTCATGGTTTCACATTATTGCAAAAGACAATGTAAAAGCTCCAAGTTATGCACAATTAACATTAAATTAATGCAAAACACTAGCATAATAGAAAGTTATAAGAATTTAATTTGCTCTAAAGAGTTAAGTTACTTAGGGCCAAAATCATGCTTGAAAAGGGAAAGAAACTGATGCATAAAATATACACCTATCAAGTAAATTGAATCTCATATTAAACATACTTATCCTCGTTCAAACAACAAACTAGGTAGTTTAACAAAATAAATATTTAAGCTTCATAATTACATGAATTCTTTGAGCTAATTAATATGCTCCTCTTACACTATGAATAATGAGATTTCAGACAAATATATTAATTGTTTTTTCAAATTTAAGTCAATTTCCACATTAATTATAGACAGCAGTTGAAGAAAATATAGCTCATTAAACAATACTTTAAATTATTATTCAACACATGATGCTAGACGAATTCAGTCACTATCCCATGACCAAAAATAGTAACAAAAGGAATTACATGAGTAAACATATGATTGGAAATCTCTAAAACTCATTATTAACTCAACGATTTAATAAGCAATATAATTAGAGTCTCCATTTTAATCTTCAAAATTTTCCATCAGTCTCCATCTATAATTGCTCGATATAGTTAAAACAAGCTCCAAACTACTTCATCATAAGGTAATTATTACTTTAAAATGATGTTTTTGTTAAATTTGAGTGAACAGGCCTTTCTTGGATCATTTAAAAGGTTTCTCTTGGTTGGACCTTCTATAAATGATTGCTAGTTTCCTTTCCTTTTTGTAAATAAAAAATTACTCCATATTTAGTTGAGGAGCGGAAATTTGGTGCAGCTGGCCGCACGCAAAACAAAGCGTGCGGCAGCAAACAGACAAAAAAAAAGCTGACTGAGTCACATGCGCGCTAATTTAGGAAAAACGCGTAAAACCCTAAAAAACTTCTTCCTCTTCATTTAATACGCCGCTTTTTTCTTTCTCTCTCTTCTTTACTCAGCTTTTTCCTTTCATTCGTTCTCCGAATTTTTTCACAAGAAATTCCTTAAAATTTCTACACAGTGTTCAACAATTACAAACGAAATTCAACTTTCTAAACAATCAGAATGTCCAATACATCAGATAACTTTCCAAATTCAAAAGAAACAATTGAAGTAGAATCAACAGCAAACAACAATGATAATCAACAATCTCAAGAATATGTTGAAGAAATTGAAGAATCCTTAATGCAGCTCACTACAACAAAACAGCTTTTTAGCGACGGAAAAATTCCGTCGCAAAATCCTTAAATTCCGTCGGAAAAAAGCTTTGCGACGGAATTCCGTCGGAAACGTGTCGTCACTAATTCCTTCGTCGCAAAATTTTGGGTTTTCCCACGGAATTTCCGTCGTAAAACTTTTGCGACGGAATTTTCCCTCGCAAAACTAAATTTGCGACGGAATTTTCCATCGCAAATTTGCGAGGGAATTTTCCATCGCAAAATTCAGATTTGCGACGGAATTTTCCGTCGGAAATTTGCGATGGAAAATTCCCTCGCAATTTGCGATGGAAAATTCCGTCGCAATCTTGCAAATTCCGTCGGAAAATTCCTACTTTCCGACGGAAAATTCCCTCGCAAACTAGTGCTCAATTTGCACACATTTATTTCTCCATTTTTTTTGCGACAGATATTTCCGTCGCAATAGTTTTACGAAATTCTTATGACAATTTGCATATTTCCGTCGGAATTTTGCAATTTCTTTCTAAAACAAAGACTACTTCAAACCCTAATTTATACCTGCAAATCTTTGTACACCAACACCATTTCCATTCTGTTGCGATGATACATTCCATCGCAAACTATTAAAACATAAATAAATTATTTTGTGTCATACAGCTACCATAAATACTACCATAACAAGTTAACAATAATAATAATTGCGAGAACTAAACTATATATCATTATCATGAAATACAAAAGGCCTAGGTAACTAAACTGGAGTGCCTTCACCTGCGCCACTACCCGAGTCATCTCGGGTCTCTGCGACGACTCTGGAACGGAGAACAACAGTCAGTGCCGAATCCCTGAATCCGACTCATCACTCCTCCACTGCTCTCTGTTTCTCTGCTCCATTGCGGCCATCTCTGCTTGCATCTCATTCCTGACCTCCTCTCGAACCTCCTGCCTTAACTCATCACGAATCTGGGTCCTGATTTCCTGCTGGAACTCTTGCATCTGGGTTGTCACATTCTCTACCTCTTGTCAAAATGTTCTTGCATTTGTGAACGCACAGAGGGAGTGTACTGTTGTGACGATCCACATCGCCTGAACGACCCGTAGTAAAGCTCAGCACCACTACCAAGACCTTGGAGTGCAACCTTTCTTGCTGCGCCCACCTGGCCTCCCAATACATCTATTTGGCGTCTTTGGAGTTTCCGCATGGGAGGAATCCTCAACCTGGTTCTGATATGTTCCTACAACATGAACTTGATTGAAACAAACATAGTAATAGACGAATACACATAACAACTAAAAAATGACTCGAAACACCTCAAAATTCCTGTTTACTTGCCTATTTCATTACCGTTTCTTTCCATTCAACTTAAAAGTAGCTTTAACAATCATAGTCCGGAATCTTCGAGGTGGACAAAGGATTGAAGGTGCGCTAGGTAAAGTTCCTGTAGAAATTGTAGGTCACTGGAGCAAAATACTACGGACCAGCCCATTGAACGCGATCTCGTTTCAGGCTTGGATAAGATGTGTAAAACCTGGTTTACTTATAAGATAACCAAATGGGTCATACTTAGGGTACTTTTTCGTATGATTGACTTCGACAAGCTTGTATCGGTCATGTACGTTCATACCCCTAACAGAATCCATCCGCTACATTAAACAACATGTCGTACTCATTTTTCGCACCAGTGTAACAAGTTCAATGATGTCATCTAAAATTCCATAGTACTCTGAGCCATCTTCACCCGAAACTGAAACACCGTAATTCATAGTGGCTTTTTGCGACCGTGACCATCGTATGAAAGTTGAAACCACCAACCATGATTTACTGAAACTTCGAACTCGCTTGAAAGGCCCCATAGCCAAAGCTTGTAGGACATCAGAATTCGGTTTATCGCGATGGACCTGTAGGTACGGTGAAATTGGTATGTTAAAGGTGAACGGTAATGTCAACCTATAACCACAACAACATAGGGTAAATTGGATTTTTTTTTACCGTATCACGGAACCACTTTGGGAATTCAACTTCAAATTTTTCTTGAACTGCTTCTCTATCCAAAGTCCGATGGGTTGAGAGAAGGTGGTCCTCAAACTTCCTACAAAATGAATGATTCCAACTCAATGACTAAAAATTAAACATAGTTGTTCACATGCTATGAATATACATTTAACATTTTTGTCCTAACCTTTCGTAGTCACCCAAAATGCCGCAGTTGAACAGCACAAAAAAGTGTGCATGTTGGAGTTCTTTCTGATCTAGAAATCTTGACTTCCCTTGATTTGTAACACGACCTGTGTCGACTGTGAATAGTTCTGGAACATCATTGTTGTGTATGTACCTGTCAACTATCAGGGTTGACATTCGACCTGATCTCTCTGTTTTTGTCCGTCAAACTTGTAGTCAAAGTAATGCGAGCAAAAGTTTGACAAACCTCTTCAAGGTTGAGGTAAGCGTTGCATATGACTTCAACACGGGCTTTAATCCCAATTTTCCGTTTCAAGTGATTTGAAACCTGAAATTAATATTAAACAACAGTAATTATGTTTAACCAACCGGTTATTAAATGACAACATAATAGTATGTTGAATTCTCTGGCTACAACCTTTCAAATGGATACTCCATCGATATTGAACAGGTCCACAAACTTCGTCTTCAAATGGCAAAGTCTCGGTAAATGTTCCTTGAGTTGAAAAATGAAGGAGGGAAAATCTTCTCTAGCTTGCAAATTATCTCGCAATGTTTCTCTCCAAATCGTTCCATGTCACTTACTGTATAGTGTAGCAACATATATCTCGAAAGAATTGACTTATCTCTGTGATTGCATTCCATACATGAATGGGCAAAAATTCTTTAGAGAGGCACAGGAACACCTTCCATGAAGACATGACAGTCATGACTTTCATTCCTACTAGTTTACAACCTTGTAATCAACACATCTGCTCAAATTAGAAGCGTACCCATCGAAATCGCAACTGCTTCACCCACTCACACAAAACCTTCCTTTGTGCTCTATCAAGAGTGTAAGGTGTCTTTGGCATGACATCTTTTCCTTGATCGTCTTTTTGTAGATGAAGCTGGGGACGTTACAATGAAGCTGGATGTCTAATTAGCGGCAACCGTGTCAGAGTTTTTTCCCTGACATCCATAATAGTTTGAATTAGTTGGTCAAAAAAGTTCTTCTCAATGTGCATCACATCTAGGTTATGGTGAACGAGAAGATGTTTCCAATAGGCAGCTCCCAAAATATGCTTGCTTTATCCAACCTTTTTTGGCCTTTTTGACTGTTTAAGTGCTTCTGGACCATCAACTGCCTTTGGAAGGTCTTTCACACATTCCCAAAGCTCATCACCTGACATGATGTGTGGAGGATCGCCTTTTCCAACTCTATTCTTACAGAAAGCTGTCTGCTTTTCCTGAAAGGGTGATCTGGAGATAGGAATTTCCTATGGCAATCAACCTGTTACCTTACCACTGTTGCTTAACCAAAATGCCTGGCTTTTTTCATGAGTAAGGACAAGCTTTCTTACCGGCTGTAGACTACTACCCAGAACTCATACCGTAAGCTGGAAAGTCACCAATGGCTCCCACAAGATGGCTGCTCGAAGAGTGAAATTTTGTTTTGTTTAAATCGTACGTAGTAGCACCATGTCCCACAATTGTTTCAACTCTCAATAATGGCTGCATTGAAACATCTAATTCCGCTTGGGTTGTGTTGGACCAGAATAATCAAAGAGAAGGAACATAAACTCCCTTTTCATACACATGGAGGGAGGCAAGTTGTAAGGGGTTAAAATAACAGGCCAGCAAGAATATACCGCCAAATTTACCATGAGATCAAAACCCATCTGTACACAACCCAAGCGAACATTACGAGGTTCAGATGCAAATTCGTTAGAGCATCATCTAATTGTTTCCAAGCGTCCTGTCGCTAGGGTGTGCCATTGTGCCTTTTGTCGAGGATTCTTTGCATGCCATGCCATTTCCTCTGCAACGTCCTTTGTTGCAAACATTCTTTGCAATCGAGGAGTAATGAGGAGGTAAGTGAGAACATTCAAGGCACATCGTTCCTTTAGAAGTCTTCTTGTATCGGTCGCTGCACACGACCGTACACGTAGAAGCGTTGGCATCCTGTTCCAACAAACAACATGCAACCTCCGGGCATCTCAATTTTTTGCACAGGGCATCTCAACCCCTGAACAATACTTTCTTCACCTCGTAAAGGTTCGCCTATATAGGTGTTCTTTGGAGCCGACTCACTGAACCAAGAGGTCAATAGCATCGACACAACTATGTGGTCAAATTTACTCGCATTTCAAGCTGTGATTTTAGAGGCCATCTCAACCTAGAAATGAACTCCCTTAACCCAAGGTTGCTCAGAAGCCTTAAGTATCAAGGAACTGTTGGCTTGAGCATTAGGTTTCCTTCTCTACATCTTGGGCCTGGTGATCACCCCTTGATCTGGTTATGTCCTAGAGCATCCCAAAACCATGTGACGGTATTCATTGATTTCACTTCGGAGGAGTCAGGAAAGCCTTCTCATGGTTCATCCACTCGTAGTAATTCGGTGTGAAAACCCTTGCGATACAAATACAGTTTAATCGTTTCCGGGTCATGGATACGTAAATTCTTGCATTTCACACAAGACACCTAACTTCATTTGGGTTAGAAGTCTGTGGATGATCTTTACAATATTGAAGGAATTCATCAATTCCTTCTTGGAAAGCACGGTTTAAAGAGTACCCATCCAACCTATGATACATCCAAGTACGATCCTTTCGTTTCATGTTGATAACTTCTACACAAGTCACATACACCATACTTTAGTGAAATATAATATTATTGTTAATGTCTAAGCATTGTCATTATTATGACAATTAGAGCACAAAAGCAATTTGTTTAGATGACAACTTAAAAGATAGAGCTTCAAGATGTGCTAATAATAGCATCCTAAGCAAACTTCTCTTAGGACATAAGCCCTAAAACACATTAGTTGCACACTAATGAAAGTGTATGAACTTAAAACCTTCATTACATTCAACTAATAGAGCATCCTATCGAATTTTACTTACGCATTTTTGTTTTACATTCCCTTTGGTTTTTGTCTTGTTTTTCAATTATAGATTTTACCGACGACTTCTAATTGTATTAATTAATTCTCATCTTTGATTAGTTATGTATTTGTAATTACTTCTAATCCGGATAAGAGCAATTACCGACGGTTACTCTTTTATAAGTTCTATCTTCAACCTTTCACCCATTTCTTCACTTTTTCCAGACATCAACCGTCTAGGAGTTAACTTGTTCGATCTGCTTTTATCTACTTTCAACTTAGACTCAAAAGAATGAAAAACCTAAATAAATAAACAAAAAAAATCTCAAAAAGCTCAAAAAGCAAGCGGCTCGCTAGGTTGCACTTCGCTGCGCCTCTAGTAGGGTATGCGCCTCAGCCGCAAGGGGCTATTTAGTTTGTTGGTGCCTTAGTGCGCCTTGTGCTGACACCCCGCCTTTAAAAAACTAGGTTATATGTTTCTATAAAAAAGCCAAACAGCTCCATAAACTCAATAAGTTGCATTACTCTGTTATAAACATCCCAAATAAGTATCCTAAACATACCATGTCGTTTTAAGAGTTCATAATTAAACTTTATTCTAAAAAATTTGCATCGATTGGCACCCCACCGTGCCATATCAACATTGGATTAAGGTAATTATTGATAGATTTACTATGGAAAAGTAGTTTAAGCAGGAATGGAAGCCGAGAGAAGTTCGAACAAAGGCACAAACGAAATTTAGATGCTAAATATGATTAAGAAACTAATCTAGATTGCACACTTTGTTATAATGCTATGGTGTGAGTTTCTACTACAACTACCACGTGATTCACCACTAGGTTATAAGACCTCGAAGAAATATCTCCACATGATATCAACGTTTATAAACTTCCAAAAATTTGAT
Organism: Suaeda aralocaspica; assembly: GCA_016808085.1. Taxonomy (NCBI): domain Eukaryota; kingdom Viridiplantae; phylum Streptophyta; class Magnoliopsida; order Caryophyllales; family Amaranthaceae; genus Suaeda; species Suaeda aralocaspica. The sequence goes on along the minus strand of PYUH01000032.1, from coordinate 228,805 downwards.
CGTGTAACAAAAATCCAGTGTTAGAAGATTAGTTGTAGACGTTCTGTCATCAGGACAAAAATTTTCAGAGGACACAAAGTATCGGACTACTAAAAACCTCTGCATGCTATCGTAAGTTGTTGGATATGAATCTACATGGTATGTAAGTCAAGTGTTCTTGTGAGGCAGGTATTTGTTAAGGCGAGTCCCGATTACTAGCATATCAAAAACAAAGACAATGTGAGAATTTTATTTTTACGTAAGGTCGGTGTTAATTTTCAATGGAACAACAGGTCATTGAGTCACAATAGTGAAATTATGCACTTTAATGCAGCTACTAAGAAGATGGTGAAAGCTTTAACTTGCAAACACCGTAACCAAAGCAACAATTGTACTCCGTAAAACAATGGAGGAATCAAATGTTTTGTAAGAAAAAGGACTTTGGGAACAACAGAGGAGGAATCAAGTGCAGTGATGGTTGGAAATTCACTACTACATTTTAGAGCACATAGACACAGAAGTTGTTTTCCTTGAAATTTGGACCATAGAAACAAACATTCCACAATTGAACAGTGGCGAACGATGCCCAAAAGCTAGCAACTGAAATGCGAAAAAATACGACAAAAACCAGAAGATGACTGATGAGTTCAAAGGGAAAATAAAAAGTTTATACATAATCTACACTCATATGCGATGACAACACAATTACTGCAAATAACACAAACTTAACACAATATAATAAACGCGCTTAACGATTGACAAATGTTTACAAAACTGACGACATTTACCGATTATAGATTTTTTAATGTTTAAAAAACTTGATTTTTAATTTAATTCTTAAAAAAGACGATTTAATTGAAACTGACATTTGACGGATGAAAGACGTCAGGATCCAATTAGGATTATTTAATGTTGAAAAAAATCCTGGATGTGGTAGGACGAAGGATACAGCACAAATAAGAACAACAGCGTGACGGAACAATAAAACAAAGAAGAAAGCAAATCAGGAAAAAGAAATGATACAGATCTTAAAGAACAAGACGAGAAGAAGGGGCACAAGCGACGAAGAACACACAACAATGCGCCGTAAGAAAGAGAGAACGCGAAGCAAGGAAACAAGTAAGAACAAGACGACGAAGAAACAAAAGATGCGTCGAATATCAGAGAACAACACTCTTACTGACACTCCTATTACCACGCGAAACTACAGAAACTTAATCCCACATTCGATTAGTTAATAATCTCAAGAACTCCTAAATGAACTACAGAGAACTTAATTACACAGGCATTTATCAAAACAGAAACAAGATTTCAATTTCATATTAGGTAGCTTATTATTTAATGAATTAAAGCAATTAATTATGAGACAATTCATAACCATAAAACCAACAACACTAAAAATTACAATAATAACCACAAGATATAATAAAAAAACCCTAATTCACAATTAAAAACCGTAAGATGTAAAATTATAATTCAGTCAGCTCTAAACACACGAGTTATTAATTTGGAGAGTACAAAACAACAATTCGTCAAAAGAATAATTAAAAATAATTAAAAAAAGAATACCTTCTTACGAAAACAGAGAATTGAAGACGACTTGAAATGATGAAGAAGTGAAAGTGTAGAATAAGAAGTATTGAGAGTGAGGATGTTGAAGTGTTGAGAGGGAGTTGAGAGGTGGAAGGAGTGCTGGTGAGGGGATTAAGGTTTGTGATGAGAGAAGAAGGAGTTAGGGTTTTTTTTTTTTTTTTGTTTGCGCTCGAGCAAATAAACAGTAAAGAGTAGAATTAATGTCTGTAGGCGGATTTTGCGACGGAATTTCCGACAGACTATTTCAGTCCGCAAAATTCAGATGGAGAAAATCACAGTCAGCAAATTTAATGTTCCGTCACAACTCATTAAATTTTGTAAGTAGTTTCGTAGGCAATTTTCCGACAGAAAAATCCGTCGCATAAGCAATAATCAGTCGCAATTTTGTGAAGAGAATTACATCCGTCGCAAATTACCGAGTTTTGCGTACGGGTATAAAATTCTGTTTTTCGCGAAAAATTCCTCGCTAAAAAACTGTTTCCTGTGTAGTGAGCTAGACTTGACTCCTTCAGAAATCTGCGAAAAGAAGACAGAAATTGAATAAACTCAAGGTATGAAAACATAAAGTTTTCATCATCAACAATACAATCTAGATCAACACACCTTAAAAAATTTATAAAAAAAGATTCTATTTTAAACACCCTGAATAGCAGATCATAAAATTGAGTAGGCACCTTAAAGGCCAATTAAATAAACCCCCCCCATAACCACCCCTACCCACCCTCTACGTACCCTACCCAATTACCACACCACATCCAAACCCACACCCCACCACCTGTACACCCACCCCACCCCCCCCTAACAGTTGTCCAGTAACACCCCATTGTATCCCTAACAATTAGTCAGTAACCCCCATTGTAACCCCTAACAATTAGTCAGTACCCTCATTGTAAAGGCCCTTAAAAAAAACCTAGTAAACCCCTTAAAAGCAATCATAAAATGCAGTAACCCCTAAAAACCTTTTAAAACACAGTTATAAAAAAATAGATCTATAGTATTTTAAGTAACCTTATTATTACATTTCCAGTAAACCCTCATGTGTGATCACATCATCAATTACTTCTTTTGATGGATACTTCAAAAACATCCTCTTGTGGATTTTTGAAAAAATCTTGTTCGTCTATCAAATACTTTCATTGCTCTTCAACCTGATCACACATCCTCAAGTGTAGGAGGACATCAGAGTGTTAGACTGTGAATCATCAGATCCATCCTTGCACTTGAGTTTCATTGCCAAACACATCCTCCTAACCTGCATTTTTCATGTCTACATTAGCTTGAGAGTCTGCTCCTCATTTCGATTGTTCAATTGGAATTCTTCACCAACCGAATCTTTACTTAAACATTTTCTTCCGAAGCTTCAGTGTGGAAGCCTTACAGTAATAGCTCATCAAATTCTTATCACATCATCAATTTTGTCTTCCCTCATCCTTTTCTTTCATCAAAAATTCCACAACTTCAACCTTGGTAATTGTATCTGATTTTCATCTAATCACCGTCAACCCAATTACTTTCCATCAAACAGTATTTACCCGTCTCTTCGTTAGTCCTAACTGTATAAGGAAGAGGTGAGTGTCTTTGTAGGGAAGAAATCCTTATAAACAAAACCTTGGAAAATTAAAGAAGATATCAAGCAGCAACAACAACCAACCTACATATTTCTTGAGAACTTACGACTTAAAACTTATTGAAAGCTGCTCTACACAATATTACACAATTGGTATTTTGAAAACGTTACAACTTCTTAATGCATTTTACAATCTTAAAATCAGCATCCTATTGATAGTGTGCAGCATAAAATGTGCTCAAACATACATGTACAAAAATTCTTTTGACATCATCATAACCCAGCTTGACATTCCTCATCAGTTTTATCACTATTTTTTTATACAATAGGGGAACACCAATAGCACCTTACAATTGAAATTTCCCCCATCTATTTTTTACAAATATCATCTTCATAACTTCGACAGACACAGGAATCTCTCCGCAAAAATAGAATGCCAAAAAACATATGGCATATCAGCATCATAACTTCAACACTCCTTCACTATCACCATGACAAAAAGTTTTAGACTAATATCTAAATTCTAGTTAAGGACAATCACAACGCTCATTTCCGAGCGAGGACAAAGTCATTAAATTTAATAAACACAAGTCCAAAACCTATGTCATGAACAACTTTCTTATGGTCATCACCTCAAACTCCTTTACAGTAACGACAATACACCCTATGTTCTGCATCTTAGAGGTCAAGACACTTAGGTTTTCCCTGAAAAAACAATAAAGTAAATAGCTATATCAATAAATAAGTTATTAAGTAATAATGGCAAAAAAATTAAGAACCCAAAATTAACCAGAAAAAACAGAGCAATATCTTTAGTTGTATTTCAATTTGATCTGTCAACATCACGAACATCCTCATAAACACAAATAAACTATACAATAAGAATCACATGACTAATTCAATAAAACTGTATAACCCCATACAAACATTCAGTAACCGCTGCTAACCCCAGAGGACAATTCAGTACCCTTGAGTAAACCCCCAAACACGACGTTCAGTAACCCTTGACTAACCCCAAGAAACGTAGTCAGTAACCTTGAGTAACCCCAACAAAACACTTCATAACCAGAGGAAACTTATAACCTCCATAACCCCAGGGACAACTTCAGTAACACCTTGAATAACCCCAAACACAACTTCAATAACCCTCGGAGTAACCCAATACAATTCAGTAACCCTTGAAAACCCCAAACACAACTTCAAGAACCCTTGAGTAACCCAAACACACCTTTGGTAACCGTTGAGTAAAAGTTTATAACCTTTGAGTAACCCCTACACACTTTGAAAACGCTATTATAATCTCTAAAGTTCAGTAACCACTAGAAAAATAGTATCCCATTACTGTGCACGCCAATATAATTAACAAGCAAAATAGACAAAGTTCAACCAAAAAACCAAATAAGGCACAAAACCGAAAAAACAGAAAACGAAGTAAGGAAAAAACACGGTTACTCTTCTGTCGATCGGTCATCGTAAGTCAGTCAACAGCAAGAACAGCTTAGGACAACTAGTAAAAGCTTTTTAGCACAACCAATCCCCCGTTTCTTTTGCAGGTTGATCAACAATTCTTCATTCTTAACACAGGAGATACGACGTTTTCTTTCCACCAATTCCAGACTTTCTTATGGAACATAACATCCTTCTTTCATTTTTTCACTAGCTGCAATAGATTTCTTCTCGTAATTTGGTATCTCTTTAACAGAATAGGAAAACATTTCAGCAAGTAAAATATCAATAGAATTGAATTCTTCCTAACCACACTGCCACCTAATCAAACCTGTTCTTCTTCTTCACATATACATCCATCACTAGGAACTTTTTAACATCTCATGTTGGGACTAATCACAACCACCTGAACTAGTCATAACACAATAACAACCTCAACATGTGGAAGATCATCACCTCAACCTCAACACTACCACCTCAAACCTTAAACAAAAACGATTATCAACTAAAACAAGATCATCAGAAAAAACATCAAATCACACACCTAAACATGAAACACAATTACTTTAAGCTACGTCACAATCAATACACAACTACACAACACTAGAACGTAAAAAACCTAGGGTTACAAAATCATAAAAAATAACAAAAAATTCCAATAATTAGAGATAAAACAAAATTCAAGCAATAATGCATGTAAATGCTTCGACTCACAAAAATTACAATCAATAATTCAAAAATTCAAAAACTTTCAACATTAACAACTAAAACCTTAATTCAGCCAAACGTCAAACAACAGAAACCTAATTCTTCTCAAGTGAACACAAAATTCAGAAAATCTTACTTGATTTCATTTGAGTCGTCGAACAGTCCTGTAGTCTATCTACTTTTCCTTAACTAACACTTTCTCTTTTAGGGATACTTGACAACGAGATATCGTCATTTCAAAATTTTTGGAAAGAGGAACACAAAAATGAGTAAAAAAAAAAAACAAACTGAAGGTAATAAAATGTGACCGAAGAATGAATATGATTAAGAGAAATTTACATGAGAGAGAAATTGGCGGGTTTCCAAAAAAAGAAAGAAGCTTAAAAAAATATTACAGCAAAAAAGATATTAAATAGTTTTAAACACAGGACAAAAAACGCAATGATAACCGCCGTCAGTTTCACCTTTGGGCTTTTATCAATTTGGCGTGCCGCCACATTGTAGGCAGAGTTTAGGCAGCCTTTGAGTCCAGGACCTTAGTTGAAGGGAATTACGAATATAGAGGAAAAAACATATAACAATCTTATGCTTTTTTTGGAAAACTTAGGTACATTTACATGAGTACTTTAAAAGACATTCTTTTATAATTCACTAATAAAATAATATTAAATAACAATTAGCGAGGAGGAAAAATCAAGAATCAAATGATAATACTATTGTTCCCAAATGTAGAAGGTTAAGAGCAACTCTTCTCTTATTTACAAATTTTCCAAGAACCAAACAACCAGACCCTAATCATAGTTCAAATTTAGCTAACTATATATGTATCTCTCAAAACTTTTCACAAGCTTGAGAAAAACAAGAAGAATGAAGAAATGGAAATAAGGAAAATAGCTTGGAAATAAACATGAAGGCAGTTGAAGTTGACTAATAACTCAAAAATAGAATATGCTGTGCTCTCAATATGCCCTTCGAACGCGGATATCAATATTTGATTCTGTACTATCGCGGAATGGCCATTACAGGGAGCCAGGCATAATTATACCATATTAACAATCAAGAAATGAAAAAATTCTCTAATAATTATACGCACACGTATAGTATACATCATGATATGAAATTTTGTAGTTGAGTGATCCACACCAGGGAGTAAAGAGAAAGAAGAAGAAGTTATATATTAAGGAAACTTTGAGTCTATATAAATTTGTGTCGACCGAGGGCGGATAAACATACAGATTAGCTTTCATAAAGAAAAAGAAAAATAGAATGCCAGAATTTTGAGTATTTTTCTAAGAGATTTTCGAGAAATGATAGGTACTATTATATTAAGTTTAGCACTTCAAAAGTAATTCAGACCTTATTAACAAGATGGTTTTCCCAACTATCCATAAAATATAAATGATTCCATATATAGGAGGGAGAGAGAGAGAGGGGGCGGGGGGGGGGAGACAATGATGCATGAAATAGAGATAACAATTGCACATTTGCTTCTTTCCCACTAACATAGTTCTTCAAAGGTCTGACAGCGGGATAAGCGTAGTGGTGGGCTTTATGTTGTTTGAAAGATCAATTAGTTTTATCCGTTTCACTTTGTGGGATGGATGGTGCAGTTCAGTCTGTTTTTAAAATCTTATATAATTTTTTTCCTCTTTACGAAAACCTGATTGCTTGAGTCATCGAAAGGACAAATGATTTTAACGGAAGCAAGTTTATAAACCGACCAATTTTAATCGTAAATAAAAAAAAAAAAGTAATATGAGAAAACGTAGTGTCACTTAACTATAACAACTAGATTTTACCCTTTGTTGCTCAGAATAATTTGACTAAAGAGATAACCAAATAAATTTAAGAATATTTTAATTTTTTCTATTTGAATATCAACAAATAAAATTTTTCCTAAGTTCTTGAGCGCATGATAATGCATTGGTAGGCAATAATTGAATGGCAGTGATTAAGGAAAGTTACACTACACAATACATGTGTATGGAGTTGAATCAGTTTTACCGCACGATTTGTGTTAATAAGAGGTAATGATTGTAAGAATAAACAAAAGAATACAGCGAGGTGCGAGCAGGGGTCCAGAGTAACATTCCCGGGTTTAAACGGGGCTTTGTAGTTCGTAATTTGATGTTAGGTGTTGTTTTGTTTCCCATAGCTTAGATCCAAACTCGAACTATGTTTTTAAATAGTGCTTGAATATCAACTCTGCACACCATTG
>PYUH01000032.1:185585-221269 GCA_016808085.1 Suaeda aralocaspica | reverse complement strand
AGTTGTTATGATGCATTATGGGCATATAGAACGGCCTTCACGCCACCTATCGGTTAACATTCTCCATATCGGTGTGGATGGGAAAGCATGTCATTTGCTAGTTGAGTTAGAATACAAGGCTTACTGGCAGTAATAAAGGAGCTCAACATGGATGCCAAGCTTGCAGGTGAGAAACGGTTACTCCATTAAATGAAGTTAGACGAGTTTCGATGCGAGCATGATAGTGCTAAGATTATAGGAGAAGACTAAGAGATGGCACGATAAGCGGATGGTAAGGAAGAGAATTTGTAAACAGGTTGATAAGTTTATTATTAATTCTAGACTGAAGCTTTTCCTGGAAAAGTGAGGTCTAGTTGGAGCGGGCGTTTCATGTTACTACGGTGAGCAAGTATGGATTTGTAGAGGTTCAAAATGAGAAGGAGACGATTCAAAGTTAATGGACACCACATCAAGCACTATAATGAAGGTGATATTCGCTGCCTAGTCGAAGAAATCCATCTCCGAGGAACCCAAACCCCTATGAGTATAAGGTAACATGGTCAAGCTAATGACCTTAAACAAGCGCTTGCGGAGGCAACCCGTAGTATAGTTAGTTTAGGTTTAGTAGCTTTTTGTTTTCTTTTCTTAGTTTAGTAGGGCTCTAGCTCTCCGTACTTTGGTGAGTGAGAGTGAGGGCACTAATGCTTTTCAGTCAAAGTCATTTGTGTTATAGGTTTCCGGGATCCATTCATACAACCATAATAGGAAAAACAGTTGGTGTAAACGTGGTTGGTCTAGAGGAATGTCGCATCGAGCAGGCGGGCGAGAGAGCCGCCCGAATCGGGCGGGATTTGTGTGACGAACAAACACGCTTTGGGACAGAAGATACCCCAAATTTGGCCCGACACTCGGGCGGAGAGCCGCCCGATCGGGCACCACCACAAGGCGAGCATTTCGCACGAGCAATCTAGCAAAATCCGCCCGAGTCGGGCGTGCGAATGGCGTTTGGAGGGATGAGAAAAAAATTCTAAGTAAATTTTAGTTCCGATTACGGGCGTGTAAAACCCATCCAATCGGGGCGAAATGATCAAGTTTCTAGACAGGGAGTGGTCTCTCTTTCTCCCGCTGGGGTCTCACCAATCCTGGTACACTTATCCCCAAAGGGGGTTATGGGCCTACTGGCAGAGGGCACGAAGTGGCTGGGTGGGAGTTGCTGCTGATTACGATGATGATGAGGAGGGCCGATACCGAGGGAGGTTCCTTCAGGACTCGACTGAGGAGCTGGTTACCGTATCCTTTCAAGCACTGCGGACATTGCTGAGTCCGCTTGGGGGCGGTAGATTTATTGCTTTATTAGTATAGTTTTATTGTTTTTTAGTAAGATTTATTGTTTTCTTAGGATTAGTCAATGGTTGGACTGGCTTGCTAGAAGGGGGGGGTAGTCGGAGTTTAATAGACCAAAAATATTGTACGCTTTCCTAGTTGTTTGCTTTTCCTAGCTAGTTTTTCATTATGGCGCGGCCAAAAATAACAGTAAAAAGGAAAATACATGTATCAATACTATGGATATCCACTAGGCAATTCATGTGAAATGATACAACCACATGTGCACTAAACATATTTGATGCAGTGCACACATGACACAATAACTTGTTCTAAGACAAACATCATAATATTTGAGAAATTGCACCACAAAGTATACAATTATTAAACCTCAATCCTTTTCCATCCTTCCATGAATGTGAAGTTGGAACAAGACTCTTATATAGGGCCATCAAGTTACAAAATTCATTAAATATATAGCCTTATATCATCAATTATATTTTGTTGAAAATTTTAGATGGAATATTTTACGACTACTTCTTAAATGACTTTGCTGATTCTATAATGTAATACTCGATATTCTTCGGTTAATTTTAAAAAAAAATTTAAAATATTGATAATTTTTTCACCGCTTAATTTAATTTGAATAACATAAATAATTTTAGAATATTTAAATAATTGTGAGATATGTAAAAGAGTTATTCATTTGGTGAGTGAGTTTTATTTTCTATTTTAAAGCGAGAGAGAGAATGAGAGAGAGAACTTTGTTCTTATATATAGCTTGCAGTTCATGCATTTTTGTTGGTTAATTCAAGTAAGTAAATTCTTCCTCATATATTCTTAGGGGTATTTGGTTTGTAAAGAGGAAACGAAAAAAGAAAAACAATTCCCTTCTTTTATAAGGGGGGTTTGTTTTAAACAAAGGAAGAGAATCAATATATTCCACCCCTTGTTTTCCTCTACACACCCACTTTTTCCACCACCACCCATTTTTCTCCCAGTTCCACATTGAGCACTCTTCTGCCACCGCCACATAATACTCCGTCTTCCCACGCCTTTGCAACCCACCTTTTAAGGCCACAGCTTGGATTTCTAAGTTTTGAAGGTCAAATAAAAGATAACATTTCTAGATCTTGATATTTATGTTGATTTAACCATCTAAACCATAATTCAAAGACATAAAAAAGGTAATATTATTTGTTTCAAAACCCCCTTTTTTTTTTTTGGTGTTAGGGGTATGGTGGTAAGTGGAGGAATTTAGGGGGTGAAATTGTTCAGGTACGATAGGGGCTGGTTTCGAACTGGGGTTATGGTGTTCTGGGTGGGGTTATGGGTGGTTCGGTGGGGTGGGGCAGGTTTGGTTCGGGTTGTGGGTAATTTTGGTGGTTGGGGTCAATTTAGGGTGGGTTGATGGGTGTTTTGAGTGGATAAGGGTGATTTGGTGGGTAGGGTGTTTGAGGGTAATTCGCGGTGGTTGCGGTCGGAATAGTGGGGTTAAGGGTTAGGTGGTTGGTTTTGCTGTGGGGTTATGGTGGTTTGGGTTAGTGAGGTGATTTGGGTTGGTGGGTGGGGGGTTAGTGGTGGGGTAAGGGTGTTTTGGGGGTCTGGGTGTGGTGGCTTTGGGTAAGGGATTTTATGGTTTCTATTGGGGCTTGGTGTGGTTAATTTTGGGTGGGGCTTCGGGGGCTATGGGGAGGGGCAGGGGTGGTGTGGGTGGTTGTTAGGGTGATGGTCAGAGTTAGGATATGGTGGTGGAAATTAGTTTGGAAAAGGGAATGGAAAAGATTAGGGGGGGGGGGGTGGAGAATGGACAAGTGGTTAGAATAGGGGAATGGGGAATGCAATCAGGGGTAAGTAAAAGTGGCTACAAACCAACATTAAAGGGAATGGGGCAGTTGAAGTGATTCCCTTCATTGATTATTAACCATAATCAAACGGACACTTAATAATTGTTTTTTATATTGTAGCGTAATGTTACTGATTTGAGTGGTTTAAATTGATGTTTTGCTCGATTTAATTGTTGAGAATTTTTTGATAAATATATTATTGTTTAGAAAACAGGGTTTTTAATTGAGAGATAGGTGTGGGAGAGAATAAAACCTACCTACTTATTCAGGTCCAAAACAAAAAAAAAGTATATATATAATATAGATATATATATATATATATACAAGCTAAGGGTTTCCGTAGAGAAAACCCTAGTTCAGCAGTTATAGATTATACCTAAGGGGTATAATGGAACATCCACCACATAAAATTATTTTATAACACTTCCCTTGGATGTCCATTATAAAGCAAATATACATATTGTATAATGCGCACGTGCAATGCTGCCTCATAAAAACCTGAACAGAAACCCAGTGGAAAAACGTAGCTAGCTAAGGAAAAGAAGTACAGATGCACATTGACTCTCCCTCATAATATCATACGTTGAGTCTTGAGATGACGCAACAAGATTTGAGAAAACTAATTTCTTGAATGTAGCGTAGGAGCGCCTTCCTTGGTAAATAAAATCTACTACAGTTCGCTTTGACGAATCTGTTGGACACTAATCTCACTATCTTCTGTAAGGTTCAGGGTGCAGGAAAAACTTTGGCGAAATATGCTCGTCCGTCACCTATTATAATGACCCTTCCTTGAGTTTCAATACATGATGGCATGTCTTATATAATGTAGTCGGCGCTTGTGTTCACAAGGAATCGACCACAAATCTTCTTGTATGGCTGAATTAGAGACATTAGCCATACACATTCTCGACTAGCCTCAGAAATTGCTAAAAATTTTGTAGAGACGTAATAGCAGCAATGGTTTGTTTCTGGAAACGCAAGAGATTGCGGTACAACCATAGTAAATACTATCGTTTGTGATCGCGCTACATGAGGATCTGATAAATACCCTGCATCTGCAAAACCAACTAATTCTTCTTTTGGGTGTTCGAAAAGAACAAACCTTTATCTTCGTACCTTGTAGATAGCGCGAAATATATGTTAACCCCATTCCCATGCCTTCGGGTAGTCATGAGTAAACCTTGCTAATAGATTAAAGAGCAATGAGATTCGGGGGCTTGTGTGATGGCAAGGTACATTCAATGCTCCTATTGCACTTAGAATATGGTATTCAGGACAAGAACTCTTCATTCATTTTCCCGGAGGGCGAAAAGGAACTTTATCAACATCTAGTGATTACACCATTGGCTCGTTAACGGATGTGCTGTATCAATTATAAAATCTTCTCAAGCAACATTCTCTGTGTGATGTAGTTTGATGCAAAAAGGAGTCGTTCTTTTAGGTGCTCCATTTTGTAGCCCTAAACAAAAAAATTTTGGCTTCCAAGATTTTCATTTCCAAACTCTTTTTTCAAGTATTCACTGTTATTGAAATTCTCTTTTTTTTCAAGTATTCCACTGCTTATTGAAACTCTTTTTCAAATATTTGCAAAATGTGTTTCGAGAACGCGAACAGTTGCTTCAGGCAACTCTTGGGAAACTTTCGGGAGTTTCTGTATATATCACTATAAGTGGGCTGTAAAGGTAAGCGTTACAGCATCCATTAGTCGTAAATCAAAGAGTCCATGTCTACTGCCAGACTAATTAAGAATCTGAAAGGAGTGCATCCACCACAGGAGAATATGTCTCCTCAAATCAATACTAGGTATTGTGGAATCTTGTGAACTAAACGTGCTTTGTGTCTCATAATTACCCTTTTCATTTCTTCCGCACAACGACCCAGTTATATTCCCACTGGTTTTACACCTAGGTAGACGAACTACGGCCAAAATACGTCTTCTTTGCAAAGTGAGTGATTTCATTCGAATCAATTGCTTCTTTCCATTTTGGCCAATATCTATTTTCCACATTCTGATGGAATTAGGCTATGATCCTGTTTTTCATTCAGAACATCAAGTGCAAATTTAATGGCAAAAAACATCATCGCGTCTATTTCATATCGGTTCCAAGTTATTCTAGAACATGATATAATCTGTTGAGATCTCCATTTTTCAGGTACCTGAGGTTCTTTTAGAACCACTACATTTGTCATGTCTATGGTCTCTTCTGGCGATCCTTAAATGTATTGCTTTCTCAATTTGGCCCTCTCATATTACTTATCATTGCTCCTTTTCTTTTCGCGGGATATTATCTTTGGAACTTTACTGGCTCTACCACCACTCAGGCGTGCCTTAGACTCATGAGATTGTCCTTCAGGGACATCAATCTTGATAGGAGGATGTACAGTGGTATATGGGACTTAGTTACTCTATTTAGTGTCAGTAAATGAGCTTGGAAATTGATTGCTACGCTTTGTAAGTAATTATCTTTTGAACTTCCAATTTACTTGTTTACGTGCGAGGGGATCAGGTAATTTAATGATTGATTCATTCCAACTAATGTCTTTACCAGCTGCTCGTTCTCCCCTAAGGCTGGAAACCTGACTCGATAAAGTGACCATCTGCAAAACGAACAGTAAATAGATCCCCTGTTAATGGCTCTAGGTACTAATTATTGATGGGGAATGGATTCAATCGCATATATGCCCAGCCACTTTGAGGACCCATCTTAGAGCTTTGTGGTGGAGCAATTAGAACATACACCCCATCCAAAAGGTCTTAGATGGAAATAGCTAGTTCCTGACACAAACCAATTGGGATGGGGAGAACTATATTTACTGGTTGGACTTGATGCGAATAATGTGCAGCATTAAAATAGCATGTCCCCAAGCCAAAAATCGGTTAGATCCAACTTCATAAGAATGGTTCTAGCCAATCAACTGAAGACGGTTAATTAGTGATTTGCCAAGAACATTTTGTGTATGAACATGTGCTACAGGATGTCAAACATTATTCCAATAGCCCCATACCAAATAATCATTAAAAGCCTTTGAGTAAATTCACAGCATTATCCAGACGATATTTCTTATAGGAAAATCTGGAAGTTGTGCTCGTAATTCTATCATTGAGCAAGTAGAACCTCGCAAACGCAGGTTGCGAGTTGTTAGTAAGGACACATGTGACCATCTAGCGAGGGCATCGATTAAAACCATAAAATAGCTAAATGGTCCACATGTGGATGATTGGTCCACATCTGTCTCCTTGTATACTTCAAAGAAAGAAAGAAATAGAGTCATAATTTATTTTCGTGGTGGGAGGCTGAATGATCCACTACCTTGGAGACAAGCAAGCCACAAGGATAATCCTTTGAAGATATGCTGGCTCTTCAAGAAAGAATGTCCATGGGAATGTCAATTATTTGCATTCAATGATGAACCGGAATGGCCTAAACCGGTCGGCCAAACCTATAAAACTATTTGTAAACGTCTGGTTTACAAATAGCATATGTCTCAATAATAACATTAATCTTTGTGTAGTACAAAGCCAATGGAGAGTGCAGATTAATCTCTCCAAACCTGCTTAGTGCCTGGGTTATACTCGTAATTTGAAGAATTCATTATTTCCTTCACTTATTGTCTCAATATGGTATCAGTTTTGAGGATATCTTTAAAACTCCAATAAATTTCTTTGAGACTAGGGGGGGAGTACAAAGCATCAATGATTTCGAAATTTGTTCCCATAGGCTCAATATAGTAGATTTCTTCGGAGCCTTCAATAATGTTTGTACGACGGTATAGTCTTCACCCTTATATTAGTCATATCCAATTGAGAAAAATCTCTCTTATTTTTAGTATCGTATGCGGAGTTGCACTATCAGACTAGACATATTTCTTCACCATTTATTGTTAATTGAGCTTGGAGAGCATTCATGTTTCTTAAATAAAATATAGAAAGATAAATAACATATCTAAAATATCCAAATATTCCAAAAAACAAAATAAGATTGAATAGGGGAACAAAGTATTTGAAGACAAAAAAAAACTATGTACTATCAAGTTCATGTATAAAATAACAAAACCAAAGTAATAAATAAATTATTCTTAGCTAAATTATGAATGTAAAATACTAAATCTTTATTTGCTAATGTCATAATTATTTTTGACTTAATTATCTATCTCAGGGGTGGTGAAGAATCTGCAACCTCCAGGTGAGTTGTATCACCGGTATCAAAATCACATTCGCATTCTTCAGTATACAAGTTAGTCTCCACTTTCTTCCATCTTTTCAGAGACGGCTGAGATTGATAAGGTGAACAAGATGCTTGGGTAACCTGGATTTGTTACAACATATACGAGACCAGTGGCCCTTTCCTCAAACGGTAGCACATGGTCTCACTTTATCCTTCTCATGCTTTTACTATCATCCTCCATTATCCCACTTCGTGAGAATATGAGTTTTTGAAATGACCACTCTACTCTATAGATCCACGAAAAAAACATCTTCTGCGCCATATTGACTTCCACCACGAACCTCGACCACTACTGTTGCCAGGGACCTATTGTTAATTCGTATTACATGTGATTGCAGCAATCACTTCAGGGAATGCAGTAGAGCCAGTTGGGCCGTGATTCATGAATTTTCATAAAAGCTCATCATTTTGTTCAAGCACTAGAAGACAGATATCAATTCAGAAATATTTTTTAAAGCCCTTTTTATGATATGTTTACTCAATAAGAGATTATCCTTGTGAAAAGTGGCTATGGTATATGTCTTTTCAAACTATCATCTCAGTTATATTTCTCCACATAATTTCAGTTTTTAGAAGTGATTCCAACATGGCTGAGTTATACTCACTGATTTAAAAATCTTGTTAATCTAAATTAAAGCCATTCAGAACGAGCTTGGGGGAGGATATACGTTTTTCCTTAAGGGCCTCCTGAAGCATGATGGCGAAGGAATATCATTAGCTTAGCTTTGTCTTGCTTTTTTTTTTTGGGAAAATGTAAGCAATTTTATTACCAAAAGAGAATAATTACAACATAGCACCTGGCCCCAAAACTGACTCAGTCTGCACTAAGTCGGTCCCAAAACTCAACTATACAAGCATTCTTCCCAATCAAACAAAACATCAAACCTATACAAAAAAAACACAAAAACCAAAAACCACCAAACAAAGCAGCACGGCTCATTAGCAACATTCCTAACAGAAAACTGCAACTGCAGCCAACTATGCACTAGGTGATCAGTTTCAAATCCTTGCATATATAATGAAAAGTGCAATCCCTGTTTTCTCCACTTTCTTAAGGAGTCTAGAAAGGTACTCCTAGAAAATCACAAAAGGCAAAGGAGAGGTCGGTCCCTTTCCTCACCCCTCTCAAACACATTGAAGCAACCATGCAAACCCAACCATTGAGAGAGATAGAGAAGTTGGAGAAGGAAACAACAAATAATCCATTTGATAAACACATCGGGAAAATTCCAAAGCCTTAGCATATCTCAAGAAATCCCATGCTAAGAGTCATAAGAATTCATAAGATCAATATTAATAGTGCATCTTGTGGTGTGTCCTCTATCATAACTGTGCACTAAATCCTGACAACAAGAATATTTTCTTCTACAGGAACAAAAAGCTATCTGCACCTCATCAACCACATACTCAAGACCTATAAGCCTATTGCATGACATCTTTGAAAATAAATCTTATAAATCACATTTAACAAAAAGCAATTGGCTATACTGAGAAGAAACGACAAAGGGCATGCAATCTTAGGGCCCATAGTAAGGGAAGTTGCATATTTGCTAAGGGAATTTACCAGTTGAAAAAAAATTCAACACAGGCATGAAAATGTCTAGGCCCACCACACCCCAAGCATCCTTAAAAAATTACTGGAAAAAGCCAAGGACAGGAACTCTTATCATCACCAATGGCAACAAAGCAGTTGACATCATTAGCTGAGAACCTGCGGAACTATTTGCTGCCTTTGCTCAGAATTTAAACCCAACTTCACCACAGCCTATCCACAGGAACTATACTACTCTCCATTCTGGTACCCAAAACCTCTGATAATATCCAGAAAAGAAGCATTAGAGACCTCCTGCCATATCAATTAACCGTCTGCCCATTCCATATTCTTTATTGAATACACTCTATTAAAAATTCTTCTCTTCTTCAAAAAAGATGAAAACTCTAGTGTTGGCCCACCTCCCTAACCCAATTGGCCTTGGGTTTCTGCCTTAAGAAAACAACACGGCTTTATGAGTACTCTAACCACCTCACAGCCACCCTATCCTCCTCAATCCAAAACAAACATCATCTGGCTCTAGCCAATCAGCTGCCTCTGCATCTGTGCAGCTTAAAGTGGAAGCACAACGTATCAGTTTGCTCAATATCAGAAAAAAACCTTTGTTCAACTTTTTAAGTGCCATCTTCAACCTATAAGCTTCTTTCCAACTCTAAACATTGGTGTGCCACCTCCACATCTGATACAACGCCTCCTCACAACCTCCATTAAAAGAGGAGCACACTCAAACATACTAAAGTACATGTGAAAGGCTTCTTCCCGTTTCGACCTAGTAACAACAAAGTCAAACATGAGGCGGAATGGTCATCAAACCCTCTGGCAAAATTGTGGTCAAAGCATAGGAAAGTCCTCCATACCTTCTCATTTGCACCATCGATCAATTTTAGACACACTATGCTCTTTACATCTGCTTGTTGTCAAAGTGAAAAAAAATTTCCAGTTTTCATATTATGATCAACAGCCCACACTGCACAAGACAATACCTCTAAAGGAATAACTTTCACTCAAAGTCACTGGAGAAGAAACCCAACCTTCATTCAAATTAAGAACATTATTGAAATCTCCCCCCACAAACCAAGCCCTTGAACACTTTTTTGCAGCTTGCAGAGGCCTCTCACAACTCTCTCTTCTATTAGGCTACTTCGCCATCCATAAACCACAGTGTAGTAAAAAACAGCTAGCCGTAGCTTACAACATGGGTCACAGCAAACATGAATCAATGCTCTCCTATATTAAAAACTCACTCCACAACAAAATAAACACCTAGGACCTCCATTAAAACCAATATCCCTAGCACAAGAATGTATCATATGAGTAATTAGTTCTACAAATACCCGTCACCCGTCACCCTCTGATTAGTCATACGAAATTTTCACCATACCCGGATACCTCCTTAGTCTAAGACTGCTGCATAATAGGTCATAATATTTTGGTGATCCAACAAACCATAATATCCTGCTGTCTCTAGAACTATTCAGACCCATTATGTTCCCAAAAAACCAAACCTATCCATTAGGAATCCGAATGGATCCCCAAATTCATTCTCTTACCATCACCTCTAGCACCATTTCCAACACAAACCACACATAACGGGACTGGACAAGAGCCAGATTCTCCACAGATTGTACCCACTACTTGGACTACCTGGACTGGTATCTATTGGATAAGCAGCAGGACAGTCAGCTGAAACAGTCCGCTTTGGAAACCCACTGTTCTTTGACTGTTGCTTCTTAGAACCCCAATCCTTACTCACACACATGATCCTCCCTATTGTCCCAAACCTTACATTTAGCCAGGTAACAGGGGAGCCATTCGTACGTAAAGTTGGAACACTATTCCCCCATCTCATCTTGGAACTGCACTCTGTCACACGTCGTGATTCATCTCAAGCTCAACCATCACCCTAGGATAGTCAAGGGACTATCCTTAGTAGATGCACGACCCCAGAGTTCGTATAGGTCTCCCACCAAGCTAGAAATTTATCAAGCAGTCTTCCCCAGTATCTCAATCCATTTGGAAACCGAACCAGACGGGAACTTGACACATCCGACTCTGGGATCAAGGAGCCATACCCGGAAGCCACCTCCTCATCACAACTGGGGCTTCTGTCAAACATAACAGGCCAGCTTGCAAAGCCCTGTCTCTACCATTAGGTCCTTGAATTAACAATGGAACTACTCCATTCACCATCCTAACAACCTTACCACATCAACGAACCCACCATTCGCCTAGCATAAGCTATTAACAGAGTATGGAGGTTCCCACCATTACGAAACAAACAATAGAAAGCATCCCAATAGCTAACTTCTCCTGAATATCATCGAAGTAATTTTAACACAGCCATTCGAAGGATGTTAATTACCTGAAAGATTAAGACCCTTTCACTTATATCACCAAAAAAAACGTTAGACTCCATGGAGTGCCCAGGAGTTGCCATCCTTTCTCCATCCATGCCCGCGCCAAACCCTTTCCCCACTGGCAATGGAACAGTACTTCTATCTGCCTGTTATCCGACGCATCGCCAACCCAGTTAAAATACTTCGACGAAACCTGAGAAAGAGGAGGAATGGACCTACCAATCTCAAAATCAGTAGGAGCAATCATTGGAGCAGCCATTGGTACAGAACAAGCATCATACCTACACATTTCTTTCCTCCTTCGAGTACCGTCACCATTCCCGAAGCGAAACATTCCCCATTCACATGTCCTTCCATTAATTCCGCTTTCCACACCCGCCGGACCGCTAATGGAACAGTACTGTTCATCACGCATGTTATCCGAAGATCGCTACCCCAGTAAAATCTCTTCAACGAAACCTAGGAAGTAGGCGGGAATGGGATCCTACCCATCTCAGAGACATCGTAGGAGTATCAGTTGGAGTAGCCATTTGAGAACAGAACAAGTGCGTTACCAACAAACCCCTTTCCTTGTTCCTTGTTTATGATGTCACAGGACCCATTCATGAAGACTTGAACATTCCCGCTTCAATGCCTTTCCATTCCGTGCTTTCCCACCACCCGGCACCGCTAATCTCAGAGTCCCGTCCGACCACTACTTCCGGGTCGACATTTTCCTCAAACCACACACTATCTTGCTCTCTTCCCATCCATACTTTCTCTCGAATTTGATTTCTAATCTCTTTCTTCCGTCGAATTTACCCCCGATTTTTTAGCCTCGTCTACCACCCTTAGGCATCGGTGGCTGTAAGAATTGAAAATCAAAAAACCAAAGAAAAGTTCAGATACCCATAATTGCTTTAGAGAGAGCGGAATTGTTAGGGAGAGACAACATTCTGTGAATTTTCAAACAGCTCGGGTTTCAGGTCTCTTGTCACAGATTGTGAGCAGTTGTGTTTTTTCTTCCAGATTTCTCTTGCTTTTGTTTAGTTTTTCAAGGACCTGTTGTTTGAATAGAGATGACTCTCTCCAGCATACTAATACCCAAGACAAAAAATTTTCCAATCAAGGTGCCAGCAAATTCAAGTTTGCTAGGTTTGACATAATGTATTATATCAAATAATATCAATTGCAACCACTTAATCTTTATTATATTAGGTGTATAAATGTATATATGCACACGAATTTACTGATAAAGGAGTTAAGTAACAACAATGACAAATTTACTTAATGCATTTATACTGTATAGACGAATTTCACGAAACACTATATAAAATAAACCATGTGGGTGATAAGGCCTTTAATAAATACCGTTCCGCTAACTATTATGTTTGATAATTCATATTGCTAAAATATGAATGTTAACACTAATTTATATAAAGATGGAACATCTTATCCTAGTGTAATTATACCCTGATAAAGATAATACTCCTAATTATATGAGAGACAAGATAATGACTAGAGTCCTTACTTCCATCATTATCCTATATTACCCATTGTGTAATGATTGTATATACTAAGTTTCATTAATTGATGTTGTTTCCACCTAACCCTTTTCGTGTTATAGCTTTCATGATAGCACATTGATAATACCTAATTAGCCTTAAATAATTAACTAATTTATCACATATGATTGCCCTATTTTGTTTGTAAATATCCATTTTTTTCTCTACTTTTCTTGGTTCTTTTAATTGTCTGTTTTCAATAGTACTATTATATACATATATCGTTTGGGGACCCGGGATGATGGTTAGAAGCTTTTGTTCAATATTGCACGGTGTGTGCTTGTTTTTCTTTTCCTTTAGATATAAGAGTGAGTGTGATTGAAATAACCATTAGTAATGTAATCGTAAGTCCACATGTTTTAATTAAGCCAATTATCACGAAAGTAAATCATATAATCAATCATTGGATCAAAGCCATAATCGAGGTCAATATTTAACAGAAATAAATCAACCCATGAAATTAATTACATCAATTAATCATAATTATATTCTGACATCAATAACTATAACTACGGTAGTATAATGAAAGAAATGAAGCTATCGACAGCAATTAATCATGAAATGATCATCTGATCTCATCAGTCCCGAAATCGACGATCGAAACATCAACCATAGACTTATTTACCTTGAAAATAAGCGCTTCCAACAAAGAAATTTTTGCTCAAATCAAATGTCAAAAATACTAGTCGAAATCAAATTATTCAACAATATGCAGCACAGTACCCTCATAATCATGATTGATAAACGAGTAAAATCTCAACAATTTACTCATAAACTTTATCACCGAAAAAAAAAAAACAAATGCAAGAGGTTCGGAGTCAAGTCTTTCGGAGCCAACTGTTAGTGTTGCCTTGGGTAGAAGTTTTTGATCTAATTGATCAGTATAACAATGTGTGATTAACGTGTTATAGAAAAGAGGGTTAATAGAGTAGTACGTTGGGGGAGCGAATAAAACCTACACTACTTAGTCAGTAACCAAAAGTATATATCATATACAAGATTAAGGTTTCTGTAGGTAAACCAACTATATCAGAATGTTCTATTATACTAGGGGTATAATGGGACACCACCAAAAACAATTATTTTATAAATTTATTGTATTATTTGATTTAAAGTGTCACAGTTAATGCTGAAGAGACTGTTTTTGGCATGTTTTCCTTATTTCATGATTTGTCCTAATAACACTCGAGTCTTCAGACGTGTGGTGAAACTATTTAGCAGTACAGCTAAAAATTAATTTGGAGAAATTTGGATACAAATCGGGAGCAGGGGGGGGGGATTAAAACTATCAATTGATGTACCATGGAAAACCTTCAATATAGGAGCTAGTAGCTAATTAGATTGAAATGTGCCACTGAGTGCAAATCCTGAGAAAACCATGGGCTTGTGACAATGCGATGAAGCACTTATTACCCTTACAACATTGAAAAACCACTTGATACAGATCGTCCGTGTACGCTAGGTTTTGAGTATTGAGTAAAGGTCTAGAAGGTGTCTCGAGAATACTCTTAGAGTTACGGAAGCATGACGCATTACCTTACTAAAATGCTCACTCAATTTGAACTTATTAAATATCCCCTATACGCTTGGGACATAGGTATCTAATTAATTCACATTGAACATAGCGCTAATGTTAGAGGATTTTATCATCACTATTGTTGTTGTATTCCTCTGGTTAGAAATACAAGCTTAAAACTGACTTCCAAATTTTAGGAATAACACCAATGCACCCACACTTTACCACCACTCTCTATTGGACTGAGACCCTTCGCACCATATACTTGTCTAGGGGAAGTCAGGAGGTTACATTAGGTATTATTACTTTGAAGGGGTAGTGTTTGTTTCAACGAACATAAGAACATTTCTATCTCGAAGTGTGTTATTGTCGGCGACTACAATGGTTTTATGAGCCAAGTGCCAAGTCTCTTTCACTTTAATTCTTCTAACACGTATAGAAATAAATAAAACCAAAAAAAATGAGTTTGTCGATGGTTGCTTAAGCTCTACTGCTTCAGTCCTTTGGTGAGGTTGAAGTGTGATCAAGATAGTAATTAAGATCATTGGTTCATATTAAATACCCATTGAGAAGTTAGATGCACCTCATCTACAAACTATGGAGGAGGAAGAAGATAGTGACAGAGGATAGTTAGTAGGTAACGCAAATGAGAGAGAAAGATCTACTTCACCTAAACATTTAAAGAGAAAAGAGAGTGGCAAACACGGGCTTATATCAAATGACTAATTCATTGTGTATCGAAAGGATTTTGGAATCCTATGTGTTTACCATGCGACAGGTTGGATTAGGCTCCATGAATCACGGCAAAAATTTAGTGAGATTAACGACCGCTTGATGACGATGATTCAAAGCCAACCACTATGAACACCTTAAGAATTGGTACCCTATAAACCACTTGAACATAATTATTTGGAAGTATTAAAAAACATCCAAGATCAAGACGCCTTATAAATTGTACAAATCAAGCTATTCTTGTAATCCACATATATTATGGATTTATAACTATTTTTATGTTATAAAGTATGTTTGTAAAGTGTTATTAAAAGACTATTAAATCATGTGGTTTTCCAATAATTACATTATTACAGCTTATGTAATAAAGTAACCCATGTGATTCGTTTAAACCTTATTTTTATATTTAAACTCTTTTACCACACTATTTTTACTATTTGAACTATTTTGCTAATCTAATTTATTTTGCTGAATATTAAAAGTTTAAGGATATTGAACATTAAGTCTGTCTCCTCGTCTTTTTTTTTTTTTACTTATTTTCAGCAAATAAGTTAATCAGCAAAAATATGTTCAATCAGCTATACAAGTCGTTAGAGATCGCACAAACAAAATTTAGTTCAGCAAAAACCAAGTTTCCATCCTTAATTACAATGGTAATGTTCTGTATAAGTAAAAATAAACACAAGTTCAGTAAAAATAAGATCAAGTTCAGCAAAAAAAAGTTAAGATTAGCAAAACATAATTTGGACGCAGATCAAGGTCCTTATTTTTGCTGAACTAAAACTTAGTTTTTGCCGAACATAAGTAAATAAGTGAGGTGAATAGGGCCTTATATCTCATAATTTTTATTTGTGTTTCAAAATTAATTGGAAAAACAAATCTAATTTTTAATAAAATTCCTACAAATCAAATTGGTGCTCAAACCCACATTATTTTCTTCCTTTCTCCTCTATTACGAGAAGTTTAAAATAGACAAAAAGAAGATATCTTTCTATTTTCAACTCAACAAAAACGGAGAAAAAAGGCGATTCTCCATCTTTCTTTGTTCGTTGATTTTGAATTATTAAAACCTATATCATGAAATTAAAATTGATTTTTAACCAAGAACTTTTATGTTTGAATTGTGATTAATGATCTATTCCCATTAATTAAGTTATCAAAATTCTGCTCACATAAAGTCATCACTAATTAATTGTGACAAATTCAAGTTGTCAGCTTTTTTTTTTTCACAAAAACGATGTTTCGGGTGGAAAATGGTTCTAACAATTGGCCTTGGGCCAAATATTGGCCTCTAAGTAGTTTTGAGTTAGTTTTTAGATTTTAGCAACAGTTGTCTTAAGCTTTAATTATTTATGTTCTAGATCTTTATTAAACTAAGTTAAATTAGGTTTAAAGTTTACCAAACATCTTCCAGAACCTGTTATGTTTACTAATCATCAAATTTTGTGTAATGTTTTTTTTTATTATTTAAAATGAATTTATGTCAAACACCGATTTTCGGTATTTGTACCGAATGTGCGAAGGTTGACATAAATTATTAAATCTTATTTTGACCCATTTTCATGCAGTATTAGAAGCAATATAAGAATATTAAAGACTGAAAATTATTCGAAATATCAAGTATGATTTTGAAACTATTCGCTATTTAGCTATTTTCGAAATCCAAAACCTTATAACTAGCGATTATCATGGCTAGAAATGGGATTTTATGTGGTTTTGTGTTGTAGTTTGGGTTAAAGAATAACTATCATTAAGTTCCTATATGTGTTAGAGAAAATCCTATGTTTCTACGTGTTTCTAGTTATGAAAAGTAAGCTCGAGTTTAATTCATATGCCAAGGTGCGTACAGTATACAAATATCTTGTTGTATGACATGTTAGGCTTGACAACATAAGTATCATGTTATGCTGAAACCCCTTGGACCAAGTTTTGGTAGTTCGCTATATATGTTGTTCATAAATGGACAAAGTGTGCTTTGTTGGTTCGTTGTGGTGGATTAATTTACCTTTCGCTTTATAATTGTTGCCATTATTGTACCCTATCGCGTGGATAAACTGACTGAAATGTAGTGAACTTAGATTGTTTCACAATGATTATATCCTTACTTGGTTATATCAATTGTATTAATGAGTAAATGAGGTTTAAGACTAATAACGAGGTTAGTTCGCACAAGTCATTGATAGGTTTCTGAATTGATAAAAGAATCAATGGTACTAGTGTTCTTTGATGTTACTTTAAACAAAGAACTTAAAGGAATTGTGTATGTTATTTGAACATTGATTATTGTAGTTGAATCAAAGGCAATCTGTTACTAGTAATAGACGCATAGATGGATGGCAATCTACTCTGGATTTGTGCACGTCTAACAGTTATGAAAATCAGGGGAGGGTTAGAGTCAGTGGGGTATTATTCGCTTGTCCCTTTTGAAGATCGGATGTATGTGCATGTATCTTTTTATAAAGCATTATTTTACAATGTAAGAAGGGGTAGTTGAGATCTCTACTAGCTTATGGCGACGGAGTCGCACACCTCTTCATTGTTGTCTATGATGTTTGCTATTGTTAGAATATAGGGTTTTGTATTTATGATGTTTCATTGTAAACATGGGTTAGAATCAGTCTATTGCTAATCCCAATTACTAATTAAAATAAAACTAAGAGTATGGCAAGTAGTAGTTGACTAATTTGAATTCTTCGGAGGTATATATTTTTGGTCTAATATTATTCATATAAATATTGTGTGTGGTATACTGGTAGGTGTTATTCATTCTGTTTCTGTAACTGTAGTAACACAGTTTGTTGGACTAATTGTTGTGTGCTATGCAACCTAATGATAATCCCAAAAATACTTGTGGAATAGTTTTGTCGGGGTTATAGTATAGGGTTTAAGTGCATTGCATCATGGTGAGCAAAGGAAGGAAGAATGAGTAAAACCTTTTTGATTCTGTTATGAATTGCATTCAACTAGAGTTCTTAATGTTCTATCTTAATTGGTTGATTTCAAAATTAATTGGTTTTAATAAGGATCTTGAAGCTTGAAAGGTTCCCGCTTGTAAGATTTAATGTGCATCAAGTTTTGTTAACTGGTTTTTAGGCGCTATTTTCTGATGAAGACTTAACATTTAAACATGCGACAGAGACATGTCGGGTAATTCTCTAGGTTGTGTAAAAATATTTTCAGAGAAAAAGAGAGCATTTTGGGGCGTTAATGGTTATGGTTCTTATAAAGGGTAAGGACTTTTTGATAGACGTAACATGGCCCGTCTTGAAGATTACCTATTCTCATTGTTGAACATAAGCAGTCGAGCTAAGGGACTAACCTTC
Organism: Suaeda aralocaspica; assembly: GCA_016808085.1. Taxonomy (NCBI): domain Eukaryota; kingdom Viridiplantae; phylum Streptophyta; class Magnoliopsida; order Caryophyllales; family Amaranthaceae; genus Suaeda; species Suaeda aralocaspica. The sequence goes on along the minus strand of PYUH01000032.1, from coordinate 202,870 downwards.
AAGGGTTTTCACAACAACCAAAATGAGAACTTGTACAAGTTTAGGGAGAAGATATACGGAGTACCAAATTGATGTGCCTCAACAGTCACCATGGCATTGAAAATGTTGTTGATTTATACTTGCTAACAGGTGTTGAGTATTTTCTCATGCAGGCTCGAAGTTGAATGCCGCTTGATCTTAGCATGAAGTAAGTGAGGATGATGATGATGATGATGTTGAGGCAAAAATACTAAAATTCACAAAATGAGAAGAGGGATAATCCCAGGGACGGAACTAGTATAGCAATTAAAAGGACCCTGAAAAAGATGGTAATCCAAGTCACGCTCAAAATGGAGAAGCCTTTAAGCGCGCTTTGTGCAACAGGACCATTATAGGTTATATATATCCTCCTATCTTCCGTGTATGGCAAGGCCCCCAAAGTTAAGTCCAATATCTCTGTCCCTAGGCTTTAACTTATTTTGTGATGTGGTGATATGATTAGTCACAGTGATTAGTTGCCACATATGAATGTTCCTATGTGGATATAAATGATAATGAAAGTTATGATTGTAACAATATTGAGCAAGTCACTGTCTTGGGTTTGGAATAATCCCATGATCAAGATAAGGGAGTGGAGTCAACTTACAGTCCATGTGGCTTTGGTCCAATCAATATGATAACTTTCATCGGAGCTGGGTTGGGGCACCAAAACCAAAGGGCAAGGATAATTTTACGGTTCCTAGAAATTCAATGCCAAAACGTTTTGTACAATTAACTTAATTCTCAAGAACGCAATCGTAAGTAAGGGGCAATAGAAGTTTCAACACAACTTTGGGACATCTTTTGCGTCTAATCTTTTGCCAAACACGGGCCTTGGTAGTTTAATGTAAACTAATGACAGAAAGTAAACTAATGTTAGTGTTGTATAAAAACTAAAATAAACCTAACCAAACACTTCACCATTAAACCGATACGTAATCGAAGAAGAAAAACACAATATACATATCCTATATTAATTAGGACTCCAAAATTTGTCTGTTGAATTTCAACTCCATCACTACTCTTCTATGGCTCATCTTACATACAGGATCTCTTTACTATTAATTTAGGACATTGTGATATTCCCCCTGACATATAAATATATAACCCAAACAATACAGTTAAACCTAATATAGAATATAAAATACCAACCAAACCAGCCAGAAATACAATCATGCACTAATAACTAAATATATTTCATTGCGCAGTGTTAATAGATCCACTTAAATTTCTCCTGTTTTATATTTAATCTCACTCAGACACAAGTGACGAGCAAAAAAAACGCATATGATGAGACCAAGATTATTTGCAAAACAAAATGAAATGAGAATATAAAATAAGTAAGGTCAATCTAGTTGTACCATAAGTTACTGGTACAACAAGATTGTATAAATAAAACAAGTTTTACATTCTAGATGGAGTAAACTTATTTATGCATGACATTATGTATTTTGCATGTGTTATTATCGTATTTTGAAACGGGTCATATTTCGAATGAACTTCTCCTATTTCTGCAGAGATTTTCTTATATTTGTATTATAAATGAGTATGGAGTGATTCAACACAAATTGATTTCAACTTTACTTAGAATCAGTTAGACATTAGGACCAACTTCTTCTAGAATTAGGTTCAACACCGAGACAAAATTCATCAAGGACCGTAATTAATAACCAGACTTAAGAATACACCTTTCTCCAAAAAACTTCGATTTGCAAGACCAGACGTTTACTACAAACCATCAGACCTCTTTTTGTTTCCTCCCCACGCCCCTCCCTTTTATACACTGGCCACTTCATGGCATTTCTCAAGCAAATGAAAATCCCAAAACCACAAACAATTAATTAAAAATTAAAACCCAAGTTTTTCTGGACAATTTTCACTGAGTTTTGTAAACAATGTTCTTATGGGATACACATAATCTATTCTAAAGGATCGGCACAAGCTTATTTTTTTGTGATATGTGATTTTCCCCGCACTCTCATCCCCATCACCTCTTCCCCCCCACCTACCCTCCCCTTCCCCTCCCCTTCCATCCCCCTTTTGTTCCCTCCTCCCCCCCCACCCCCCCCCTTTTCCTTTCCCGCCACCCTCCGTCTCTCCTTTTCCTCTTTTCACTTTCTCCTCCGCGTCATTGCCCTCCTCCTCCCCCTTCCAAATCTTTCCACTTCCCCACTCGCCCCCTCCCAGTCGTCTCCATTTTTCTCCCCCAACCCTCCCCCTCCCATTCCCATGTTTTCTTAGTACCATCTCACTGACCTTCTCCTCTAATCCCACGGATCTATTCTTTTTTATTGTGACTCCAGTGAATTCTTAGAAAAAATAAAAAGAGGAGTTACAATGCTTTAGTAAATCAAAAGAAGGAAAAAAAAACCTTAATATATGCACTTAGGTCAGGCATCGTAGACCAAAACTGTCGGGTCAAACGGTTGTACCTCAATTACTAACCAGTTATTGATCATAGGAAAGAAGGAAAATCAGACCAAAACTAGAAGTAGATTATTGATTGTTGATTAATAAAGTAACAAGTGTTTGAGGAAAACTAAGAAAACTATATGAAAATTATGATAGTGCAAAGTGTACATTAGCATTATTAGACAGAGGGTATCTATAGTAACATTCACAAGACTTCGAATAAAATTGTAAAATATGTCCCAACAAAATCTCTTTCTGATAGTTAGGCAAAAATCCACCTGATGGCACACTACTTCACTGATATACCAAGTAAATCTAAGAACGATATAGGGCACGCTTCATGTTCCTGTTCTCTCGGCTTCAAAAAGATGTTAAGCTAGTTTAATAAACATTCCAAAATGTGGACCAAATTATTCTTGATCATGCAGTTCATGGCCAATAGTGGAAACTTTGTATTGTAAGAGAAAAAATAGACGTTTCAGACAAAATTGACGCGTTGTACAAATCAGCACATTTACCCGTTAGTCTACTTTCTCTTGGCTTTAAAATTGGTAAGGTGAGAGTTTCATGCTCGCCGTCAGATATAAATCTTTGTTCATGCCCAAATTCCTCACAAATCTACTAAGTAATAGCTGGTTATCTTCCTCTAACATTTTTCATGATCAGACCTTTCATGTTTCACATTTTGCAAAGACAATGTATAAAAGCTCCAAGTTAGGCACAATTAACATTAAATTATGCAAACAATAGCATAATAGAAGTTATAAGAATTTTAATTTTGCTCTAAGAGTTAAGTTATTAGGGCCAAATTCATGCTTGAAAAGGGAAAGAAAACTGATGACATAAAAATATACCAACTATCAAGTAAATTGAATCTCATATTAAACCATACTAATCCTCGTTCAAACAACAACTCTGGTAGTTAACAAATAAATATTAAGCTTCATAATTACATGCAATTCTTGAGCTAATATATGACTCCTCTACAGATGAGTAGTGAGAGTTGCAGACAAATATTATTGTTTTTCAAATTAAGTCATTTCACAGAATTATAGGCAGCAGTTGAAGAAAATATAGCTCATTTTTAAACATACTTTAAAATTATTATTTCAAACATGATGCTACGGATAGAGTCAGTCCATCCATGACCAAAATAGAAACAAGGAATTACTGCAGTAACCCCACAGTATGATTGGAATCTAAAAATCATTATAAACTCAACGATTTAAAGCAATATAATTCAGATTCCTTTTACTTCAAAATGTCCTTCCAGTCACGTCTCCATCTATAATTGCTCGATTATTAAAACAAGACCAAATACTTCAATCATAAGGTAATATTACTTAAAATGAGTTTTTGTTAAATTTGAGTGAACAGGCCTTTCTTGGTGCATTTAAAAGGTTTCTCTTGGTGGACTTCTATCAATGATGCTAGTTTCTTTCCTTTTGTAGAATAAAAAATTACTCCATATTTAGTGAGGAGCGGAATTTTGGTTTTGCTGGCCGCACGCAAAACCAGAAGGTGCGGCGCAAAACAGACAAAAAAACAAGCTGACTGATTCACATGCGCGCTAATTAGGAAAAACGACGTTACAAACACCTAAAAACACTTCTTCACTCTTCATTAATAACCCGCTTTTTTCTTTCTCTCTTTCTTACTAGCTTTTTCCTTTCATTCGTTCTCGAATTTTTCACAAGAAATTCCTTAAAATTTCTAACAGTGTTCAACAATGACAAACGACATAACTTTCTAAACAAACAGAATGTCCAATACATCAGATAACTTTCCAAAATCAAAAAGAAACAATTGAAGAGTAGAATAACAGCAAAACACCCAATGATAATCAACAATCTCAAGAATATGTTGAAGAAATTGAAGAATCTAATGCGCTCCACTACAACAAAAAAGTTTTTAGCGACGGAAAAATTCCGTCGCAAAATCCTAAATTACGTCGGAAAAAAGCTTTGCGACGGAATTCCGTCGGAAAACGTTTCGTCACTAATTCCTTCGTCGCAAAATTTTGGGTTTTTCCCTACGGAATTTCCGTCGTAAAACTTTTGCGACGACTTTTCCCTCGCAAAATAAATTTGCGACGGAATTTTCCATCGCAAATTTGCGAGAGGGAATTTTCCCATGTCGAAAATTCAGATTTGCGAGGAATTTTTCCGTCGGAAATTGCGATGGAAAATTCCCTCGCAAATTGCGATGGAAAATTCCGGCGCAAAAATCTTGCAAATTCCGTCGGAAAATTCCTACTTCGACGGAAAATCCCTCGCCAAACTAGTGCTCAATTTGCAACCATTTAATTTTCCATTTTTTTGGACGATAATTTCCGTCGCATAGTTTTACGAAATTCTTATATGACAATTTGCAATTTCGTCGGAATTTTGCAATTTCTTCTAAAAACAAAGACTACTTCAAACCCTAATTATAACTGCAAATCTTTATGTACACAAACCATTTCCATTTGTTGCGATGATACATTCCATCGCAAACTATTTAAAACATAAATAAATTAATTGTGTCTACAGCTACCATAAAAACTACCATAACAGTAACAATAATAAGAATTGCGAGATGACTAAACTATATATCATATATCATGAAATACAAGAGGCTAGGTAACTAAACTGAGGTGCCTTCACCTGGCCCATACCCGAGTCATCTCTAGGGTCTCTGCGGAGACTCTGGAACGGAGAAACAACCGTCCGTGCCGAATCCGATATCCGATCATAATCCTCCTCCACAGCTCTCTGTTTCTCTGCTCCATTGCGGCCATCTTGCTTCGATCTCATTCCTGACCTCCTCTCGAACCTCAATGCTACATCATCCGAATCTGGGTCTGATTCCTGCTGGAACTCTTGCCTCTGGGTTGTGCACATTCTCTACCCCTCTGTCAAAATGTTCTTGCATTGTGATGAACGACACAGAGGGAGTGTACTGTTGTGACGATCCACATCGCTCTGAACGACCGTAGTAAAGCATCAGCAACCAATACCAAGACCTTTGATGCGACCTTTCTTGCTGCGCCCACTGCTGCCTCCCAATACATTCTTGGAGTTTTGGGTTGGAGTTTCCGCATGGAGAATCCTCAACCTGGTTCTGATATGTTTCACAACATGAACTTGATTGAAACAAACATAGTAATAGACGAATACACATAGACACTAAAAAATGACCGAAACACCTCAAAATTCTGTTACTTGCCTTTTCATTACCGTTTCTTCCATTCAACTTAAAAGTAGCTTTAACAATCATAGTCCGGAATCTCGTTAGGTGGACAAAGGATTGAAGGTGCGCTAGGTAAAGTTTCTCGTAGAAATTGTAGGTCAACTGGAGCACAACTACGGACCTAGCCCATTGAACGCGATCTCGTTCAGGCTTGGATAAGATGTGTAGTAAACCTGGTTACTGATAAGATAAGACAAACTGGGTCATACTAGGGTACTTTTTCGTATGATTGACTTCGACAGCTTGTATCGGTCATGTACGTTCATACCCCTAACAGAATCCATCCAGCTACACTTAAACAACATAGTCTTGTACATTTTTCGCACCAGTGTAGACAAGTTCAATGATGTCATCAAAATTCCATAGTACGCTGAGCCATCATCCCCGAACTGAAACACCGTAATTCAAGGGGCTTTGTTGCGACCGTGACCATACGTTATGAAAGTTGAAACCACCAACCATGATTTGACTGACTTCGAACGCGTTGAAAAGCCCCATAGCCAAAGCTTGTAGGACATCAGAATTCGGTTTATCGCGATGGACCTGTAGGTACGGTGAAATTGGTAATGTTAAAGTGTAACGGTAAGTCAAACCTATAAACACAAACAAATAGGGTATTGATTGTTGTTACGTATCACGGAACCACTTTGGGAATTCAACTTCAAATTTTTCTTGAACTGTTCTTATCCAAAGTCCGATGGGTGAGAGAAGGTGGTCCTCAACTTCCTACAAAATGAATGATTCCAACTCAATGACTAAAAAATAAAACATAGTTGGTCACATGCTCTGAATATACATTTAACATTTTTGTCCAACCTTTCGTAGTCACCCAAAAATGCCGCAGTTGAACACAACAAAAGTGAATGCATGTTGGAGTTCTTTCTGATCTAGAAATTTGACTTCCTTGATTTGTAACAAGACTGTGTCGGACTGGGAATAGTTCTGGAACATCATGTGTTGTGTATGTCCCTGTCAATATCAGGGTTGACCTTCGACCTAGATCTCTTGTTTTTGTGTTAAACTTGTAGTCAAAGTAAGCGAGACAAAAGTTTGCAACCTCTTCAGTTAGGTAAGCGTTGCATATGAACCTTCAACACGGGCTTTATTACCAATTTTCCGTTTAAGTGATTTAGAAACCTGAAATTAATATTAAACAACAGTAATTATGTTTAACCAACCGGTTTATAAATGACAACACATATAATTATGTTGAATTCTCTGGCTACAACCTTTCAAATGGATACATCCATCGATATTGAACAGGTCCACAAACTTCGCTTTCAAATGGCAAAGGATCGGTAAATGTTCCATTGAGTTGAAAAATGAAGGAGCGGAAAATCTTCTCTAGCTTGCAAATTATCTTCGCAATGTTTCTCTCCAAATCGTTCCATGTCACTTACTGTATAGTGTAGCAACATATAACTCGAAAGAATTGACTTATCTCTGTGATTGCATTCCATACATGATGGGCAAAAATTCTTTAGAGAACGGGCAAGAACCCTTCCATGAAGAATGACAGTCATGACCTTTCATTCCTACTAGTTTACAACCTTGGAATCAACACATCTGCTCAAATTCGAAGCGTACCCATCGAAATTGCAACTGCTTCACCCACTCACACAAAACCTTCCTTTTGCTATACAAGAGTGTAAGTGTCTTTGGCATGACATCTTTTCCTTGATCGTCTTTTTGTAGATGAAGCTGGGGAGGCGTACAATGAAGCGGAGTGCTAAAAGCGGCAAGCCGTGTCAGAAGTTTTTCCCTGACATCCATATAGTTTGAATTAGTTGGTCAAAAAAAGTTTTCTCAATGTGCATCACATTAGGTTATGGTGAACGAGAAGATGTTTCCAATAGGCAGCTCCCAAAATAATGCTTTGCTTTATCCAACCTTTTTGGCCTTTTTGACTTTTGTTTAAGGCTTCTGGCCTCAACATGCCTTTGGAAGGTCTTTCACACATTCCCAAGCTCATCACCTGAACATGATGTGTGGGGATCGCCTTCTCAACTCTATTCTTACAGAAAGCTGTCTTGCTTTTCTGAAAGGGTGTCGTTGGAGATAGGAATTTCCTATGGCAATCAAACCATGTTACCTTACCACGTTGCTTAACAAAAGGCCTGGCTTTTACATGCAGTAAGGACAAGATTTCTTACCGGCTGTAGACTACCAGACATCATACCGTAAGCTTGGAAAGTCACCAATGGTCCACAAATGGCTGCTCGAAGATGTGAAATTTTGTTTTTGTGAAATGTGTACGTAGTAGCACCATGTCCACAATTGTTTCAACTCTTCAATAATGGCTCAATGTAAACATCTAAGTTCCGTTGGGTTGTTTGGGACCAGGAATAATCAAAGAAGAAGGAACATAAACTCCCTTTTCATACACATGGAGGGAGGCAAGTTGTAAGGGGTTAAAAAACAGGCCAGCAAGAATAATACCCCAAAATTTACCATGAGGATCAAACCCATCTGTACAAAACCCAAGCCGAACATTACGAGGTTCAGATGCAAATTCGTTTAGAGCATCTATCTAATTGTTTACAAGCGTCACTGTCGCTAGGGTGGGACATTGTGCCTTGGTGGCTGTCGAGGATTCTTTGCATGCCATGCCATTTCCTCTGCAACGTCCTTTGTTGCAAACATTCTTTGCAATCGAGGAGTAATGGGGAGGTAAGTGAGAACATTCAAAGGCACATCGTTCCCTTTAGAAGTCTTCTTGTATCGGTCGCTGCCACAGACCGTACACGTAGAAGCGTTGGCATCCTCTTTCCAAAACAACATGCAACCTCTCGGGCATGCATCAATTTTTTGCACAGGCATCTCCAACCCCTAAACAATCTTCTTCACCTCGTAGAAGGTCTTGCCTATATAGGTTTTCTTTGGAGCCGACTCACTGAACTAAGAGGCAATAGCATCGACACACCTATGTGGCAAATTGTACTCGCATTTCAAGCTAGTGATTTTAGAGGCCATCTCCAACCTAGAAATTGAACTCCCTTCAACCCAAGGTTGCTCAGAAGCCTTAAGCATATCAAGGAACTGTTTGGCTTGAGCATTAGGTTCCTTCTCTACATCTTGGGCCTGGTGATCACCCCCTTGATCTTGGTTATGTCCTAGAGCATCCAAAACCATGTGACGGTATTCATTGGATTTCACTTCGGAGGAGTCAGGAAAGCCTTCTCCATGGTTCATCCACTCGTAGTAATTCGGTGTGAAACCCTTGCGATACAAATACAGTTTAATCGTTTCCGGGTCATGGATACGTAAATTCTTGCATTTCACACAAGGACACCTAACTTCATTTGGGTTAGAAGTCTGTGGATGATCTTTACAATATTGAAGGAATTCATCAATCCTTCTTGGAAAGCACGGTTTAAAGAGTACCCATCCAACCTATGATACATCCAAGTACATCCTTTCGTTTCATGTTGAAACTTCTACACAAGTCCCATACACCATACTTTAGTGAAATTAATATTATTGTTAATGTCAAGCATGTCATTATTATGACAATTAGAGCACAAAACAATTGTTTAGATGAACCTTAAAATAGAGCTTCAGATTGCTAATAATAGCATCCTAAGCAAACTTCTCTTAGGACATAAGCCCTAAACACATTAGTTGCACACTAATGAAAGTGCTATGAACAAAACCTTCATTACATTCACTAATTAGAGCATCCTATCGAATTTTACTTACGCATTTTTGTTTTACATTCACTTTGGTTTTTGTCTTTGTTTTTCAATTTATAGATTTTACCGACGACTTCTAATTCGTATTTAATTAATTCTCACTTTGATTAGTATTGTATTGTAATTACTTCTAATCGGATAAGAGCATTACCGACGGTTACTCTTTTATATTCTATCTTCAACCTTTCACCCATATTCTTCACTTTTTCCTAACCAACACTTCTATATTTAACTTTTTCGATCTGCTTTTATCTACTTTCAACTTAGACTCAAAAGATGAAACTAAATAAATAAACAAAAAAATCTCAAAAAGCTCAAAAAGCAAGCGCTCGCTAGGTGCACTTCAGTGCGCCTCTCGTAGGGGTATGCGCCTCAGCCCCAAGGGCTTATTTGTTGGTGCCTTAGTGCGCCTTGTGCTGACACGCCCGCCTTTAAAACTAAGGTTATAATTGTTTCTTAAAAAAGCCAAACAGTCCATAAACTCAATAAGTTGCATTACTCTGTATAAATCCATCACAAATAAGTATCCTAAACTAACATCGTTTTAAGAGTCATAATTAACTTTATTCTAAAAATTTGCATCGATTGGCACCCCACCGTGCATATCACATTGGATTAAAGGTAATTATTGATAGATTTACTATGGAACAAGTAGTTAAGAGGATGAAGCCAGAAGTTCGAACAAAGGCACAAACGAATTAGATGCTAAATATGATTAAGAACTAATAGATTGCAAACTTTGTTATAATGCTATGGGTGAGTTTCACTACAACTACACGTGATCACGCACTAGGTTATAACGAACCAAGAAATATCTCCACATGTATATCAGTTTATAAACTTCCAAAATTTGATGTAACAAAAATCCAGTGCATAGATAGATTAGTTTAGACGTATGGACAAAATTTTCGAGGACAAAGTATCGTGACTCTAAAAACTCTCATGCTATCGAAGTTGATTGGATATGAATCTACATGGTATGTAATAATGTTCTTGTCTTAGTATTTGTTAATGCTTCCCCTACTACTATAGCAAAAACAAAGAACAATGTGAGAATTTTATTTTACTCAAGGTGGTGTTATTATTTCAATGGACAAACTGTCATTGATCACAGATAGTGAATTATGCACTAATGCAGCTACTAAGAAGATGGTGAAAGCTTTAAACTTGCAAACACGTAACCACCACCAATTGGTCAACAACAATGGAGGAATCAAATGTTAAGAAGAAAGCTTGGTGAACAACAATGGAGGAATCAATGCAGTGATGGTTGAAATTCACTACTACATTTTAGAGCAATATACACAGAATTGTTTTCCTTTGAAATTTGGACCATAGAAACAAACATTCCACAATTTACATGGGACGAAGCCCAAACTTTCAGCACTTGAAACGAAAAAATACGACAAAACCCAGAAGATGACGATGAAGTTCAAAGGAAATAAAAAGTTCATATCATTACATTCAAATGCGATTGACACAAATTACGACAATACACAATTAACACAATTAACGGCTTAACGATTGACAAATTACAAACTGACGACATTACCGATTATATTTAATTTAATTGTTAAAAAACTGATTTTTAATTTAATTCTTAAAAAAGACGATTTAATTGAAACTGACATTTGAGGAGAAAGACTCATCCAATTTAATTTATTTTAATTGTTGAAAAAAATCTGATTTTTACGACGAAGAAAGCAACAAAGAAGAACAACATGCGGAACAACAAAGAAGAAAGCAAATCAGAAAATTACCGCAGAACAACGACGAGAAAGGGGCCAGCGACGAAGAACAACAACAATGCGCCGAAGAAGAAGCCGAAGAAGGACAAGAAGAACAAGACGACGAAGAAACAACAGAATGCGTCGAATTCAGAAGAACAACACTCTTATGAACTCCTATTACCACGAAACACAGAAACTTAATTCCACATTCGTATTAGTTATAAATCTCAAGAACTCCTAATGAACTACAGAAACTTAATTACCACGGCATTTACAAAACAGAAACAAGATTTCAATTCTATTAGTCTTATTATTTAATTAATTAAAGCAATTAATTTAGAACAAATTCATAACCATAAACCAAACAGCTAAAATTACAATCATAAACCAACATTAATAAACAAAACCCTAATCACAAATTAAAACCGTAGAAATTATAATTCACAGATCTAAACACCGAGTTATTAATTTGGGAGTAGCAAAACAACAATTCGTCAAAAGAAAATTAAAAATATTAAAAAAAAGAATACCTTGCTTACGAAAACAGAGAATTGAAGCGACTGAATGATGAAAAGTGAAAGTGTAGAAAAGAAGTTGAGAGTGAGAGTGTTGAAGTGTTGAGAGGGAGTTGAGAGTGTGAGAGGGAGTTGTGAGGGATTAAGGTTTTGATGAAGAAGAAGGAGTTAGGGTTTTTTTTTTTTTTTGTTTGCGCTGACAAATAACAGTAAAGATTAGAATTAATTCTGTCGGATTTTGCGACGGAATTTCCGACAGACTAATTTCGCTGCAAAATTCCGATGGAAAAATCAGTCGCAAATTTATGTTCCGTCACAAACTCATTAAATTTTGTAAGTAGTTTCGTAGGCAATTTCCGACAGAAAAATCCGTCGCAATAGCAATAATTCGTCGCAATTTGTCGACGGAATTAATTCCGTCGCAAATTACCGAGTTTGCACGGATTAAAATTCCGTCGCAAAAATTCCCTCGCTAAAAAACTGTTTTCTTGTAGTGAGCTAGACTTGACTCCTTCAGAAATCTGCAAAAAATGAAGAAATTGAAAACTTCAAGGTATGAAAACATAAACTTTTCATCACAACAATACAATTCTAGATCAACAACACCTTAAAAAATTTATAAAAAAAAGTACTTCTATTTTAACAACCCAATTGCAGATCATAAAATTGAGTAGCACCTTAAAAGGCAATAATAAAATTCTAGTAACCCTTAAAAATTAATAATACCCCCCATTGTACCACCTAACAGTTGTCAGTAACCCCCATTGTAATCCCTAACAATTAGTCAGTAACCCCCATTGTAACCCCTAACAATTAGTCAGTAACCCTCATTGTAAAGCCCTTAAAAACTTGAGTAACCCTTAAAAGCAATCATAAAATTGCAGTAACCCCTAAAAACCTTTTAAACAGTTATAAAAAAGATCCATAGTATTTTAGTAACCTTATTATAACATTTCCAGTAAACCCTCATTGTGATCAACATCATCAATTACTTCTTTTGATTGATCTTCAAAAACATCCTCTGTGGATTTTGAAAAACTCTTGTTCAGCATTATCCAATCCTTTCATTGCTTCTTCAACCTGATCACATCCTCAAGTGTAGGGGAACATCAGATTGTTTAGAACTTGAATCATCAGTCTTCATCCTGCACTTGAGTTTCATTGCCAAACACATCCTCCTTACCTGCATTCTCATCGTCTACTTAGCTTGAGATTCATCCTCATTTCGATTGTTCAATTGGCATTCTTCACCAACACGCATCTTTCTTAACATTTTCTTCCGAAGCTTCAGTGGAAGCTTTAACAAAGAGCTTCATCAAAATTCTTATTCACATCATCAATTTTGTCTTCCTCATCCTTTTCTTCATCAAAACTTCACAACTTCAACCTTTGTAATGATCTGACTTTTCATCTAATCACCGTCACCCCAATTACATTCTCATCACAGTCTTTCCCTCACTCTTTGTTAGTCCATAACTGTATAAGGGAATTTTTTTTAGGTGAATGAACACCTTTAACAAAACCCTTGAAATAAAGAATCGAAGCAGCAACAAACAACCACCTACATATTTCGTTGAAGAACTGTACGACTTCAAACTTATTGAAAGCTGCTCTACACAATATTTACACCAATTGTATTTGAAATACGATCTACAACTTCTAATGTTTTACATTCTTAAAATCAGCATTCCTATTGATAGTTGCAGCATAAAATGTCTCATACATACATACAAAAATTCTTTTGAATTCATCATTACCCAGCTGCATTCCTTCATCAGTTTTATCAACTATTTTTTTATACAATAGGGGAACACCAATAGCACCCTTACAATTGAAATTTTCCCTCCATCTATTTTTACAATGTCATCTTCATAACTTCCGACACAGGAACTCTCTCCAAAATAGGAATGCCAAAAACATCATGCATATCAGCATCAGTAACTTCAAACTCCTTCCTATCACCATGACAAAAGTTTTAGACTCATATCTAAATCTAGAACATCCAACGCATCATTTCACGAGGAAATTCATTCAAATTTACATCAAACACACTTCCAAAACCTATGTCATGAACAACTTTCTTCTGGTCATCACTCAACTCCTTACATAACGACAATACACCATATGTTCTGCATCTAGAGGTCAAGACAACTAGGTTTTCCCTGAAAAACAATAAAGTAAATAGCTATATCAATAAATAAGTTATTATAGTATAATGCAAAAATTAAGAACCAAAAATTCACAGAAAAACAGAGCATATTTTTAGTTGTATTTCAATTTGATCGTCAACATCGAACATCTTAAACACAAATAAACTATACAATAAGAATCACATGACTAATTCAAAACACTGTATAACCCCATACAACTTCAGTAACCCTTGACTAACCCCAGAGACAACTTCAGTAACCCTTGAGTAACCCCAAACACGACTTCAGTAACCCTTGACTAACCCCAAAGAACTTCAGTAACCCTTGAGTAACCCCAACACACACTTCAATAACCCGAGAGACAACTTCAGTAACCCTTCCATAACCCCAGGGACAACTTCAGTAACCCTTGAATAACCCCAAACACAACTTCAATAACCCTTGAGTAACCCCAAATACAACTTCAGTAACCCTTGAATAACCCCAAACACAACTTCAATAACCCTTGAGTAACCCCAAACACACCTTTGGTAACCTTTGAGTAAAGTTGAGTAACCTTTGAGTAACCCCTACACTACTTTGAAAACGCTATTATAATCTCTAAATTCAGTAACCACTAGAAAATAGTATCCCATACTGTGCACGCAATATATTAACAATGCATAAATTAAGACCAAAGTTACACCAAAAACCAAATAGCAAAAACCGTAAAACACAAGAATAAGTAAAACAACTTACTCTTCTTCTTCTCTTCATCTTAATCATCAACATCAAGAACATTCTTAGGACAAATAGTAACAGCTTTTTTAGCATCAACACCAACTCTTCCCCGTTTCTTTTGCGGTTGATCAACAACTTCTTCATTCTTAACACAGGGAATACGACGTTTCTTTCCAACCAATTCAGACTTCTTTGGAACATAACATCCTTCTTATTCATTTTTTCACTAGCTGCAATAGATTTCTTCTTCGATAATTTGGTACTCTTTAAGAACTAGGAACATTCAGCAAGTAAAATATCAATAGAATTGATTCTTCCTCACACTGCCACCTTCATCAACCTGTTCTTCTTCTTCACATATACATCCATCACTAGGAACTTTAACCTTCATTTGGACTATCACAACCACCTGAACTTAGTCAATAACACAATAAAAACCTCAACATTTGGAAGATCATCAACCTCAACCTCAACACTACCACCTCAAACCTTAAAAACGATATCAACTAAAAACAAGATCATCAAAAAAACATACAAATCACACACCTAAACATGAAACAAATTACTTTAAGCATATCACAATCAATACACAACTCAACAACCAGAACGTAAAAACCTAGGGTACAAAATCATAAAAATAAAAAATTCCAATAATTAAGATAAAACAAAAATTCAAGCATAATGCATGTAAAATGCTTCGACTCACAAAAATTACAATCAATAATTCAAAAATTCAAAAACTTCAACATTAACAACTAAAACCTAATTCAGCAACTTCAACAACAGAAACCTAATTTCTTCTCAATGAACACAAAATTCAGAAAACTTACTGATTTTCATTTGATCGTCGAACAGTCCTGTAGTCTTCTTACTTTTCCTTAACTAACACTTTCTTTTAGGGATAATTGCAACGAGATATCGCAGTTCAAATTTTTGGAAAGATGAACACAAAAATGAGCAACAAACTGAAGAATTCAAAATTTGACGAAGAATGAATATGATTACAGAGAAATTTAATGAGAGAGAAATGGCGGTTTCCAAAAAAAGAAGCTTAAAAAAATTATACAGCAAAAAAGATATAAAGTTTTAAACACACGGACAAAAAACGCATAATCGCCGTCAGTTTCACCGTTGGGCTTTTTCCAATTTGGCTGCCGCCACATTGTAGAAGCTTAGGCAGGCCGTATATGAGTCCAGACCTTAGTTGAAGGGAATTACGAATATAAGAGAAAAACATATAACAAATCTTATGCCTTTTTTTGGAAACTTAAGGACATTTACATTTGAGTACTTAAAAGAATTCTTTCTATAACTTCACTTAATTAAATAATATTAAAAACAATTACGCGAGAAAAATCAAGAATCAAATGATAATCACTATTGTTCCCAAATAGAAGGTTAAGAGCAACTCTTCTCTTATTTAAATTTTCCAAGAACCAAACAACCAGACCCTAATCATAGTTCAAATTTAGCTAACTATATATGTATCTCTCAAACTTTTCACAAGCTGAGAAAAACAAGGAAGATGAACGTAAATGGAAATAAGGAAAATAGCTTGGAAATAAACAAGAAAGCATTGAAGTTGACTAATAACTCAAAAATAGAATATGCTGCTCCTCATATGCCTTCGTAAGAGGATATCAATATTTTGATGTACTATGCGAATGGCATACAGGGAGCCAGGCATAATTAACCATATTAACAATCAAGAAATGAAAAATTCTCCTAATAATTATACGCACGTATAGTATATATCATGTATGAAATTTTGTAGTTGAGTGATCCAACAAGAGGAGAAAGATAAAGAAGAAGAAGCATATATATTAAGGAAACTTTGAGTCTATATAAATTTGTGTCGAGAGGCTGGATAAATCATACAATTAGCTTTCATAAAGAAAAAGAAAAATAGAATGCCAGAACTTTTGAGTATTTTTCTAAGAGATTTCGAGAAATATAGTGTAATTAATATAAGTTTAGCACTTTCAAAAGTAATTAACCTTATTAACAAGATTGGTTTCCCAACTATCTAAACATATAAATGATTCCATATATAGGAGGGAGATGAGAGGGGGGGGGGGGGGGGAGAAATGATGGCATGAAATAGAGATAACAATTGCACATTTGCATTCTTTCACATCTAAACATCATTTCTTTCCTAAATTCTTCACTTAAGCTAGTGGTG
Source organism: Suaeda aralocaspica (assembly GCA_016808085.1). Taxonomy (NCBI): domain Eukaryota; kingdom Viridiplantae; phylum Streptophyta; class Magnoliopsida; order Caryophyllales; family Amaranthaceae; genus Suaeda; species Suaeda aralocaspica. The sequence continues at coordinate 186,220 of PYUH01000032.1, read as the reverse complement.
GTTTAGTTGTGTTTGAAATGATCAATTTAGTTGTTATCAGTTTCACTTGTTGGATATGGTAGTGTCTGTTTTTAAATCTTATATAATTTTTTTTCCTCTTTACGAAAACCTGATTGACTTGGAGCATCAAAGGACAAATGATTTTACGTCAGCAATTTTAAACCGACCAATTCTAATCGTAAATAAAAAAAAAAAAAGTAATATGAGAAAACGTAGTTGTCTTAACTATAACTAGATTTTACCCGCTTTGTTGCTCAGAATAATTTGACTAAAGATGAACCAAATAAATTTTAAGAATATTTTAATTTTTTCTATTTGAAACAACAATAAAATTTCCTACAGTTCTTGAGGCATGATAATGCATGTAGGCAATAATTGATGGCATGACTTAAGGAAGTTACTTACACAATCATGTGTATGGAGTGAATCAGTTTTACCGCAACATTTGGTGTTAATATAGAGTATATGTTGTAGACATTAAACAAAGATACAGCGAGTGCTAGCAGGTCCAGATAACATCCCTTTAAACTTTGTATTCTTAATTTGATGTTAGGTTGTTTGTTTCCCATAGCTTAGATCCAAACTCAACTATGTTTTTAAATAGTGCTTGAATATCAACTCTGCACACACCATTG
>PYUH01000032.1:172605-185560 GCA_016808085.1 Suaeda aralocaspica | reverse complement strand
TTACATTCACTTTGATTTTTGTCTTTGTTTTTCAATTTATAGATTTTTACCGACGACTTCTAATTCGTATTTAATTTAATTCTCACTTTGATTAGTTGTGTAGTTGTAATTACTTCTAATCTGGATAAGAGCATTACCGACGGTTACTCTTTTATAATTCTATCTTCAACCTTTCACCATATTCTTCACTTTTTCCTACACTCAACACTTCTATTATTTAACTTTTTCGATCTGCTTTTATCTACTTTCAACTTAGACTCAAAAGATGAAACATAAATAAATAAACAAAAAATCTCAAAAAGCTCAAAAAGCAAGCGTCTCGCTAGGTGCACTTCAGTGCGCCTCTCGTAGGGGTATGCGCCTCAGCCTCCAAGGGCGTATTTGTTGGTGCCTTAGTGCGCCTTGTGTGACACGCCCGCCTTTAAAACTAAGGTTATAATTGTTTCTTAAAAAAAGCCAAACGGTCCATAAACTCAATAAGTTGCATTACTCTGTTATAAATCCATCACAAATAAGTATCCTAAACTAACATGCGTTTTAAGAGTCATAATTAACTTTATTCTAAAAATTTGCATCGATTGGCACCCACCGTGCATATCACATGTGATAAAGGTAATTATTGATAGATTTACTATAACAAGTAGTAAGAGGATGAAGCCAGAAGTTCGAACAAAGGCACAAACGAAATTAGATGCTAAATATGATTAAGAACTAAATGATTGCAAACTTTGTATAATGCTATGGGTGAGTTTCTTACTACAACTACACGTGATCACGCACTAGGTTATAACGAACCTAAGAAATATTCTCACAATGTATTAAGTTTATTAAACTTCCAAATTTGATGGTAACAAAATCCAGGCATAGATAGATTAGTTTAGACGTATGGACAAAATTTTCGAGGACAAAAGTATCGATGACTCTAAAAACTTTCATGCTATCGCGAAAGTTGAGGATATGAATCTACATGGTATGTAAAAATGTTCTGTTTTAGTATTTGTTACATGCTTCCCCTACTACTATAGGCAAACAAACAAAGAACAATGTGAGAATTTATTTTACTCAAGGTGTGTTTAATTTTCAATGGACAAACTAGTCGATTGATCACAGATAGTGAATTATGCCCTAATGCGCGACTAAGAAGATGGTGAAAGCTTTAAACTTGCAAACACGTAAACAACGACCAATTGGGTCAACAACAATGGAGGAATCAAGGTTAAGAAGAAAGCTATGGTGAACAACAATGGAGGAATCAATGCAGTGATGGTTGAAATTCACTACTACATTTTAGAGCAATATACACAGAATTGTTTTCCTGTGAAATTTGGACCATAGAAACAAACATTCCACAATTTTACATGGGACAGAAGCCCAAACTTTCAGCACTTGAAATCGAAAAAATACGACAAAACCCAGAAGATGACTGATGAAGTTCAAAGGAAAATAAAAAGTTCTATACATAATTACATTCAAATGCGATTGACACAAATTAACGACAATAACACAAATTAACACAAATTAACGAGCTTAACGATTGACAAATTACAAACTGACGACATTAACGATTATAATTTAATTTAATTGTTAAAAAAACTGATNTAATTTAATTTAATTGTTAAAAAAAACTGATTTTTAATTTAATTCTTAAAAAAGACTGATTTAATTGAAACTGACATTTGAAGAAGGAAAGACTCATCGCAAATTTAATTTAATTGTTGAAAAAAATCTGATTTTTACGGACGAAGAAAAGCAACAAAGAAGAACAACAGGCGAAGAACAACAAAGAAGAAAAGCAAATCAGAAAATTACCGAAGAACAGACGACGAAGAATGGGCAGCGACGAAGAACAACAACAATGCGCCGAAGAAGAAGCCGAAGAAGGACAAAGAAGAACAAGACGACGAAGAACAACAAGAATGCGTCGAATTCAGAAGAACAACACTCTTAATGAACTCCTATTACCACAGAAACTACAGAAACTTAATTACCACATTCATATTAGTTAATAAATCTCAAGAACTCCTAATGAACTACAGAAACTTAATTACCACAGCATTTAGCAAAACAGAAACAAGATTTTCAATTCTATTAGTATCTTATTACTTTAATTAATTAAAGCAATTAATTTATGAACAAATTCATAATCATAAACCAAACAGCTAAAATTACAATCATAAACCACAATTATATAAACAAAAACCCTAATCACAAATTAAAACCGTAGAAATTATAATTCAAGCAAGATCTAAACACACGAGTTATTAATTTGGGAAGTAGCAAAACAACAATTCGTCAAAAGAATAATTAAAAATAATTAAAAAAAGAATACCTGCTTACGGAAAACAGAGAAATTGAAGCGACTGAAATGATGAAGAAGTGAAAGTGTAGAAGAAGAAGTTGAGAGTGAGAGTGTTGAGAGTGTTGAGAGGGAGTTGAGAGTGTTGAGAGGGAGTTGTGAGGGATTAAGGTTTGATGAAGAAGAAGGAGTTAGGGTTTTTTTTTTTTTTTGTTTTGCGCGACAAAATAACAAGTAAAGAGTAGAATTAATTCTGTCGGGATTTTGCGACGGAATTTCCGACAGACTAATTTCCGTCGCAAAATTCCGATGGAAAAATCAGTCGCAAAATTTAATGTTCCGTCACAAACTCATTAAATTTTGTAAGTAGTTTCGTAGGCAATTTCCGACAGAAAAATCCGTCGCAATAGTTCCCTCGCTAAAAAACNCAATAATTCCGTCGCAATTTTGCGACGGAATTAAATTCCGTCGCAAATTACCGAGTTTGCGACGGATTAAAATTCCGTCGCAAAAATTCCCTCGCTAAAAAACTGTTTTCTTGTAGTGAGCTAGACTTGACTCCTTCAGAAATCTGCGAAAATGAAGAAATTGAAAAACTTCAAGGTATGAAAACATAAACTTTTCATCAGCAACAATACAATTCTAGATCAACAACACCTTAAAAAATTTATAAAAAAAAGTACTTCTATTTTAACAACCCTTAATTGCAGATCATAAAATTGAGTAAAATTTGAGTAGCACCTTAAAAGGCAATAATAAAATTCTAGTAACCCTTAAAAATTAATCAATAACCCCCATTGTACCACCTAACAGTTAGTCAGTAACCCCCATTGTAATCCCTAACAATTAGTCAGTAACCCCCATTGTAACCCCTAACAATTAGTCAGTAACCTCATTGTAAAGCCCTTAAAAAAACTTGAGTAACCCCTTAAAAAGCAATCATAAAATTGCAGTAACCCCTAAAAAACCTTTTAAACAGTTATAAAAATAGATCCTATAGTATTTTAGTAACCTTATTATTACATTTCCAGTAAACCCTCATTGTGATCAACATCATCAATTACTTCTTTTGATTGATCTTCAAAAACATCCTCATGTGGATTTTGAAAAACATCTTGTTCAGCATTATCCAATCCTTTCATTGCTTCTTCAACCTGATCAACATCCTCAAGTGTAGGAGGAACATCAGATTGTTTAGCAATTGAATCATCAGCTTCATCCTGCACTTGAGTTTCATTGCCAAACACATCCTCCTTAACTGCATTCTCATCGTCTACTTAGCTTGAGATTCATCCTCATTTCGATTGTTCAATTGGCATTCTTCACCAACAGCATCTTTCTTAACATTTTCTTCCGAAGCTTCAGTGGAAGCTTTAACAGTAGCTTCATCAAAATTCTTATTCACATCATCAATTTTGTCTTCCTCATCCTTTTCTTCATCAAAAACTTCACAACTGTCAACCTTTGTAATTGGATCTGACTTTTCATCTAATTCACCGTCACCCCAATTACCATTCTCATCCAACAGTCTTTCCCTCACTCTTTTGTTAGTCCATAACTTGATAAAGGGAATAGTTTTAGGTGAATGAACACCTTTGAACAAAACCCTTTGAAAATAAAGAATCTGAAGCAGCAACAAACAACCACCTACATATTTCGTTGAAGAACTGTACGACTTCAAACTTATTGAAAGCTGCTCTACACAATATTTACACCAATTGTATTTTGAAATACGATCTACAACTTCTAATGCTTTTACAATCTTAAAATCAGCATTCCTATTGATAGTTGCAGCATAAAATGTGCTCATAACATACATGACAAAAATTCTTTTGAATTCATCATTACCCAGCTGCATTCCTTCATCAGTTTTATCAACTATTTTGTTATACAATAGGGGAACACCAATAGCACCCTTACAATTGAAATTTTCCCTCCATCTATTTTTTACAATTGCATCTTCATAACTTCCCGACACAGGAACATCTTCTCCCAAAATAGGAATGCCAAAAACATCATGCATATCAGCATCAGTAACTTCAAACTCCTTCCTATCACCAATGACAAAAGTTTTAGACTCATATCTAAATCTAGAACACATCCAACGCATCATTTCACGAGGAAATTCATTCAAATTTACATCAAACACACTTCCAAAACCTATGTCATGAACAACTTTCTTCTGGTCATCACTCAACTCCTTACATAACGACAATACACCATATGTTCTGCATCTAGAGGTCAAGACAACTATGTTTTCCCTGAAAAACAATAAAGTAAATAGCTATATCAATAAATAAGTTATTATAGTAATAATGCAAAAATTAAGAACCAAAAATTCACAGAAAAACAGAGCATAGTTTAGTTGTATTTCAATTTGATCGTCAACATCAAGAACATCTTAAACACAAATAAAACTATACAATAAGAATCACATGACTAATTCAATAACACTGTAATAACCCCATACAACTTCAGTAACCCTTGACTAACCCCAGAGACAACTTCAGTAACCCTTGAGTAACCCCAAACACGACTTCAGTAACCCTTGACTAACCCCAAAGGCAACTTCAGTAACCCTTGAGTAACCCCAAACACAACTTCAATAACCCGAGAGACAACTTCAGTAACCCTTCCATAACCCCAGGGACAACTTCAGTAACCCTTGAATAACCCCAAACACAACTTCAATAACCCTTGAGTAACCCCAAATACAACTTCAGTAACCCTTGAATAACCCCAAACACAACTTCAATAACCCTTGAGTAACCCCAAACACAACTTTGGTAACCTTTGAGTAAAAGTTGAGTAACCTTTGAGTAACCCCTACACTACTTTGAAAACGCTATTATAATCTCTAAATTCAGTAACCACTAGAAAAATAGTATCCCATACTGTGCACGCAATTATATTAACAATGCATAAATTAAGAACCAAAGTTAACACCAAAAACACAAATATGCAAAAACAGTAAAACACAAGAATAAGTAAAACAAACTTACTCTTCTTCTTCTTCATCTTGATCATCAACATCAAGAACATTCTTAGGACAAATAGTAACAGCTTTTTTAGCATCAACACCAACTCTTCCCCGTTTCTTTTGCGGTTGATCAACAACTTCTTCATTCTTAACAACAGGAATACGACGTTTCTTTCCAACCAATTCAGACTTCTTTGGAACAATAACATCCTTCTTATTCATTTTTTCACTAGCTGCAATAGATTTCTTCTTCGATAATTTGGTACTCTTTAAAGAACTAGGAAACATTTCAGCAAGTAAAATATCAATAGAATTAGATTCTTCCTCAACACTGCCACCTTCATCAACCTGTTCTTCTTCTTCACAATATACATTCTCATCACTAGGAACTTTAACATCTTCATTTGGACTATCACAACCACCTGAACTTAGTCAATAACACAATAAAAACCTCAACATTTGGAAGATCATCAACCTCAAACCTCAACACTACCACCTCAAACCTTAAAAAAACGATATCAACTAAAAACAAGATCATCAAAAAAACATACAAATCACAACACCTAAATCATGAAACAAAATTACTTTAAGCATAATTCACAATCAATACACAACTAACAACACTAGAACGTAAAAACCTAGGGTTACAAAATCATAAAAATAAAAAAAATTACAATAATTAGAGATAAAACAAAAATTCAAGCATAATGCATGTAAAATGCTTCGACTCACAAAAATTACAATCAATAATTCAAAAATTCAAAAAACTTCAACATTAACAACTAAAACCTAAATTCAGCAAACTTCAACAACAGAAACCTAATTTCTTCTCAATTGAACACAAAATTCAGAAAACTTACTTGATTTTCGATTTGATCGTCGAACAGTACTGTAGTCTCTTACTTTTCCTTTAACTAACACTTTCTTTTTAGGGATAATTGCAACGAGATATCGCAGTTCAAAATTTTGGAAAGATGAACACAAAAATGAGCAAACAAACTGAAGAATTCAAAAAATTTGACGAAGAATGAATATGATTACAGAGAAATTTAATGAGAGAGAAATGGCGGTTTCCAAAAAAAGAAGCTTAAAAAAATTATACAGCAAAAAAAGATATGAAGAGTTTTAAAACACAACGGACAAAAAACGCAATAATAACGCCGTCAGTTTCACCGTTGGGCTTTTTCCAATTTGGGCTTGCCGCACAATTGTAGAAGCGTGTAGCAGGCCGTATATGAGTCCAGACCTTAGTTGAAGGGAATTACGAATATAAGAGGAAAAACATATAACAAATCTTATGCTTTTTTTGGAAACTTAAGGACATTTACATTTGAGTACTTAAAAGAATTCTTTCTATAACTTCACTTAATTAAATAATATTAAATAACAATTACGCCGGAGAAAAATCAAGAATCAAATGATAATCACTATTGTTCCCAAATGAAGAAGGTTAAGAGCAACTCTTCTCTTATTTAAAAATTTTCCAAGAACCAAACTAACCAGACCCTAATCATAGTTCAAATTTAGCTAACTATATATGTATCTCTCAAAACTTTTCACAAGCTGAAGAAAAACAAGGAAGATGAACGTAAATGGAAAATAAGAAAATAGCTTGGAAATAAACAAGAAAGCATTGAAGTTGACTAATAACTCAAAAATAGAATATGCTTGGCTCCTCATATGCCATTCGAAGAGGATATCAATATTTTGATGTACTATGCGAATGGCATACAGGGAGCCAGGCATAATTATAACATATTAACAATCAAGAAATGAAAAATTCTCTAAATAAATTATACGCACGTATAGTATATATCATGTATGAAATTTGTAGTTGAGTGATCCAAACAAGAGGAGAAAGATAAAGAAGAAAGAAGATATATATTAAGGAAACTTTGAGTCGATATAAAATTTGTGTCGAGAGGCTGGATAAATCATACATATGTACTTTCATAAAGAAAAAAGAAAAATAGAATGCCAGAACTTTTGAGTATTTTTCTAAGAGATTTTCGAGAAATAATAGTGTAATTATATAAGTTTAGCACTTTCAAAAGTAATTATACCTTATTAACAAGATTGGTTTCCCAACTATCATAAACATATAAATGATTCCATATATAGGAGGGAGATAGAGAGGGGGGGGGGGGGGGAAAATGATGGCATGAAATAGAGATAACAATTGCACATTTGCATGCTTTCCACATCTAAAATCATTTCTTTCCTTAATTCGTTCACTTAAGCTAGTGGTGGATTTATGTTGTTTGAAATGATCAATTTAGTTTGTTATCAGTTTCACTTTGTTGGATATGGTAGTTCTGTTTTTAAATCTTATATAATTTTTTTTCCTCTTTACGAAAACCTGATTGACTTGGAGCATCTAAAGGACAAATGATTTTAACGTCAAGCAAGTTATAAAACCGACCAATTCTAATCGTAAAATAAAAAAAAAAAAAGTAATATGAGGAAAACGTAGTTGTCATTAACTATAAAACTAGATTTTACCCCGTTTGTTGCTCAGAATAATTTGACTAAAGATGAACCAAATAAATTTTAAGAATATTTTAATTTTTTCTATTTGAAATCAACAAATATAAATTTTCCTACAGTTCTTGAGGCAATGATAATGCATGGTAGGCAATAATTGATGGCAGTGACTTAAGGAAGTTACATTACACAATCATGTGTATGGAGTGAATCAGTTTTACCGCAACGATTTGGTGTTAATAATAAGAGTATATGTTGTAGACATTAAACAAAAGATACAGACGAGTGCTAGCAGGTCCATATAACATCCCTTTAAACTTTGTATTCTTAATTTGATGTTAGGTTGTTTGTTTCCCATAGCTTAGATCCAAACTCAAACTATGTTTTTAAATTAGCTTGAATATCAACTCTGCACACACATTGTAACACCCCAATAATGCTCGCTTTTTCAAACCACAGTGACTGTTTTTGTCACATGTTAAAACATTAAGGTTTATCAGAATTAACCACCTCCCTTTCATCTCTAACCTTCTTCTTCCTTGTCTTTCTGGTCCATTTGTATTAGAACACATTAAACTCAAATCACTAGAAATTATGCCTTTCAAAACCACAATCCAAACTACTTTAAAGAACAACACAATAAACCCTAAAACAACCAATCAAATTCCACCAAAAACGAAAAACACCCTAATTCAAATAAGTATCAAACTTTACATACCCAAACTCAAAATGTTTAAAATTGACATTGAAATCCCCTTTAGTGATTTCCCCAAATAATCAACATCTGACTCTGCTTCTTAAGGGAAAAAACTTGTTAAATTCTTTGCTACAATGAAACGGGGAAGAAGAATTGCCAGAGAATAAGAAAAAAGCTTCAAAAGTTATTTGCAATTTTTATCACTCATTAAAAATTTCATTTTTAAATTAAAGGCTTTATTTTATATACCAAATTAACAGTTTTACTCTCTTTAATGAGACATGTGCTACTAGTCTTCTCTCTTATTGTTTTCCCTTTTATCTTAATAAGTGCACACGGTATGCGCGTTATACATGGATGCTGATTTTCACCTTTACTCATTTATTTTGAAACTGTCTTATTTCGTATTCCTTTATATACTATGGACATGGGATTTTGGAAGGCCCACGTGCCCTTTTTATGGAGATCGAATCTCTTTGTTAGTTTGCATAGTGTGAGTACACTTAGAGGTGAGTCTGGAAGCTTAAAACCCAAGTAGATAAGTCATCACCGTGCTATTTTCGGGAACTCACAGAACCCCGTTGGTCTAGCCCGAAAACAAATTGACGCCAAGGATAAGAACGTCTCATATATCTGGATTCAGGGACGAGGGTAAGGACAAAGTAGGTCACAATGTTCCCCCACGTATAGGGGCCTCTACTTAGTCTCATATGTAACTTCATGATTATAATATTGAATTATAGCAATCATATTCCCGGTTTATACTAAAATACATAAAAGTCTGCTAGGTAAGTTTATTTAATGCACACATAAAATTCTAATAACATGCATGGATGATCAATTTAGGCTTAATCTAAATCAATAGGTACCTATGCCGGTTGTCCAATATTTGATCTTTACTTTAGTGAAAACATGATTTTCCGATCATGTAATTTACCATGGATTAAGGGGGTGATTAAAGGCAGTAAAACAATTAGCGTTCAAATCACATAAACAACCTGATTAATATTTTTACCTAAAGTTGATTTTAATTTAAAGTTAAACAAATAATCAAATCAATGTTTCATGAAATTAATTAAGCATAGCGAAATTTCTAAAAAAGCAATGAAAACAAATAAACTAACTCAATCAATAGAAGAACTCAAGATGTAGATGTGGTTGATGTCGGCCTCGTTTGATGTACCTTGCGTGCGGCGGTCAAAACAATGTCTTTTGATAAATATCTTGAAGTACCAAAAGTATTTGAATGAGTGTTTGAAAAAAGTGTTTATGAAAAGTTTTTCAAGAAATTATTTTGTTTTTTTGTTTTTTGGGGAAAAGTATTTGTGCTTTGGGGAGGTATATAAAAAATGTTTAGAGAACAGAAGAATATAAAATGGGTGTGTGGGAATTCGTGTTGAAAACTGTGAGTTGAGTTGATGAATTAGTTGAATGCATAACCCCATATTTATAGGTGAAAACTGCAGCGGAATGGTATCCCCCTCTCCAAGAATACGCGTATTTCGAGAATATTTGTTATTGGGCTGCGCCACATATGCAATTTTCAACCTTATATAACATTTAGCACATGAAGTTCCACGAGGTGTACGACCTACCGTTGGAAATCCCTATGAGTCTACTTTCCACTAAAATAAAAATAAAAGCACTTTGATTAGTAGAATGTGAGACATGAACAAAAGAGTGACAAGTGGTCAAAAATCACTTTGAAATTATGGTATTTCAGGGTAATTAAGCTCAAGGGTTGGACCTATTGTGACGTGACACACTACAATCATCAGAATTTAGGTGGGACCAATTGTTAGTATCTACAGAAGCCCCCCCCCCCCTTTGACTGAGATTGTAGAGATGACTAGTCTCGTTAGTCGAAACTCAAAGTATTCTATACCTACAAAACAAAGGTTAGTCTCGCCTACACTTGTCTGATCTCCTTAGGAAGCTTCTCATTCCATTAGAGTGAAATTCCCTTGAATGCTCATTGATTCTTAGGATGGTGTCTATGATTTCCTTCAGATGCCTTGAAGTGTGTATGTACTTGACTTCCACAGGAATAGGTAGAATGGATTGTTACGAAATTAGGGTGCTGTGTTTAATGTCTTTAATTTGTATGACTCCATAGGAGTAGGTATAATTACAAAGATAAAACATAGATACTTGGGAGAGATTTTTGATATTTTTAGGTTGTACCTTTCTCTTGAATAATTGATCTATTAATCTGGGGTAGGAATTGGTTTTGCATTAATTATGATAGCTTAGTGGTAATACTTAATTCTAGAGCCTTTTTATTTATAATTTTTTAGTTCTATTTTATTATTTTATAGATTTAGATCATTCAACTCCTTGTTTTTATCGGCTCTAAAAATGTTATTCATAACAACCATTGTTTAATTGCACCTTCTTTGTGGGATCTACCCTAATTTACGATATTATGTTACACCCTGGAAGTTTCTAACTTTCTCTTTTCTAAATTGCGGAAATATAATATATATAAGTAGAAAAAAAAATAATAAATATAATTCCTATTTAACTAGCAAAAACCAAAGTACCACTCCACCGTGACAACGTCTAAGGCTTTTATCAAAAATACTACAGCGGAAGTCTTTTATTTCAAAACAAAATTAAAACCAAAATAAACTCAAAGAACTCTCAAACCAAAATCAAAACCAAAATCAAAACCAAATCAAAATAAACCTTAAACCTTGAAGTACCTTGTGTGCGGCGGTCAAAACAATGTCTTTCGATAATTATCCTAAAGTACCAAAAGTATTTGAATGAGTGTTTGAAAAAAGTATTTATGAAAGGTTTATGAAGAAATTATTTTGTTTTTGTTGTTTTTAGGGAAAAGTATTTGTCTTTTGGGGAGGTATAGAAAAAGTGATTAGAGAACAGAAGAATATAAAATGGGCGTATGGGAATGCGTGTTGAAAACAATGAGTTGAGTTGATGAATTGGTTGAATGCAAAACCCCATATTTATAAGTGAAAACTGCAGCGGAATGGTATCCCCTTCTCCAAGAATACGCGTATTTCGAGAATATTTGTTATTGGGTTGCGCCTACACATAAACCATTTTCAAACTTATATTACTTTTAGCACATGATGTTCCATGAGGCGTGCGACCTACCGTTGGAAATCCCTATGAGTCTACTTTCCAATAAAAAGTAAATAAAAGCAATTTGATTAGTAGACTGTGAGACATGATCAAAAGAGTGACAAGTGGTCAAAAATCACTTTGAAATTATGGTATTTTAGGGTAATTACGCTTAAGGGTTGGACATATTGCGACGTGATACACTATAATCATCAAACTTTAGGTGGGACCAATTGTTAGTACCTACAGAAGCCCAGCCCCCCCCCCCCCCCCCCCGCTTGACTGTAGAGATGACTAGTCTCTTAGTCGAAACTCAAAGTATTCGGTACCTCTAACACAAAGGTTAGTGTCGCCTACCACCTGTCTGATCTCCATAGGAAGTCTCCTTGCCGTTAGTGATTTGAATTTCCCTTGAATGCTCATTGATTCTTGGGATGGTGTATATGATTTCCTTCAGATGCCTTGATCATATAGGAATGTATATAGTGTGTATGTCTCTGATTCCCACAAATAGGTGAATTGATTGTTAGGAATTAGGGTTTTGTTTAATGTCTTTGATTTGTGATTCCATAGGAGTTAGGTATATTTCAATTAGTAATACTATATTACTTGGGAGAGGTTTATGATACTTTTTAGGGTGTACCTTTACCTTGAAAAATTGACTATAATTTGGGGTAGAAATTGGTTTTGTATTAATTATGCTAGCTTAGTGGTGATACTTAATTCTAAGCCATTATTTATGATTTTTTTAGTTCTATTTCATTATTTTATAGATTTAGATCATCAACTCCTTATTTTTTATCGCTCTACTAATATTATTCATAACAACCATTGTTTAATGAACCTTCTTTGTGGGATCTACTCTAATTTACCCTACATGTAACACCCAAGAATTTCCAACTTTCTCTTTATAAATTCCAAATAATAATATAATAAGTAGAAAAATAATAATGAATATACTTCCTACTTAACTAGCAACCCAAAGTACACCGCCACCATGATAACGTCTAAGGCTTTTATCAAAGTATTAACGCAGAGTCTTTTATTTCAAAACAAGATTAAAACCAAAATAAACTCAAGGTCTCTCACCCAAATTCAAAACCAAATCAAAATAAACCTTTGTTACAATCGGAACCGTTCAACGGCCATTCAAATCAATAAACACAAACCTGAAATCCAAAAGTCGCAATAACAATATTAAATGACAGTCCACTTAAAGCAAGAAAGCTACAATGCGAGCGCTTCACACTCCAACCCAGCATGATTGATACTACGGCCACCTGTACGGCTGTACCGGTAGCTTTCTCTTTATTATTGACCAACTACTCGCCATTGAAATGGGTCGTCGTAGGCCAAGTGAAAGACAAGCCTGCACACAAACACAAACAATCGAAAAGCTCAGTACATAATT
>PYUH01000032.1:143386-170197 GCA_016808085.1 Suaeda aralocaspica | reverse complement strand
TTTTTTTTTTTTTTTTTTTTTTTTTGAAATCCTAACTCTCACTTGCATTATAAATCTTAAAATTCTGGTTTTAAGGGGTATTAAATACCTTAGTGCTTGAAAGTACTTTTGTGCCCTTGTTTTCGAAACAATTTAGGAAACCTTGCAAATTCTAATTTTAGAAACTTGTTAAAATATTTAATAAAATTAAAAGTGACATAAAATATAATTTATAAACTTTGAAAACATAAAAATAATTATTTTAAGTAACAATGAATAAATTTTTTTAATATATTTATTTAACTTAATTTTTCATGAAAAAACACTAAAATATTCACATAAAATATGAAATGAGCTCCTTAAAATATGTGAAAATATGTGGTGTTACAGTCTACCCCCCTTAAAAGAAGTTTCGTCTCGAAACTTTATGTAAATTATTGTATGGAACTTGAATAGAGACTACATTTCTTTGAAAACTTTTTATTTTTATCCTAAGTTGTTGTAGAATCACTACAAAAAAAACACGTTTTAGGGACGGATTGAATCCGTCTCTACTTCTTCAAATTCCGTCGCTAAATAGGGTTAGCAACGGAAGTAGTGACGGATCAACACCGTTCCTAAAATCTTCGTCGCTAATTTAAAGTAGAGACGGATTACAAAAAATCCGTCTCTAAATTAGGGACGGAAATTATCCGTCTCTAAATCCGCCCCTAATGTAGTGACGGAATTTAGAGACGGATTTCAGAAATCCGTCCCTAAATTTAGTGACTAATTTTATTTTCATTTTAAAAATTTTTTTTTTTTTTTTTTACTTAACAAATTGAAGTTGTTGACAAGATTCGAACATGTGACCTCAAAGTCACAAAGTGACACTCTTACCAACTTCACCACCATACAACTTATGTTATTCTATATACAAAATTAATATATTAACTATAAGAAATGTAGGGACGGATTTTTAAAATCCGTCCCTAAATTTAGTGACAGATTTTGAAATCCGTCACTACTTTAACATGGTTGGATATAGTAGTGACGGAATTAAAAATCCGTCACTACATTTAGAGACGGATTTTAAAAATCCGTCCCTAATTTTAGTGACGGATAAATTTACAGCAAGTATGCATTTATTCAAAACTCATTACATTCTTTCAAACTTGTTAATCAGCACTAACACTTTTATAATCTCATACTATATTATACATCTAAATCTATGCTTTAAATAATTTTCATCTTTTAAAACACGTTCAAATATTTTTACTCTTAGTTTTCTTTATTAAAATTTGTCAGGCAATATTCAATTATCTTTAAAACCTTTAAAAACCAACTTTTAACATCATAAAATCATGACAAAATTATACTACGACAATCTATGACACATAATATGAAAGTTTAAACATCATTAAACTATAATTTCACAATTTTATAATTAATTGAAAATTTTTACAAACATTAAAATTAATTTAAAAACATGATTCATAACTTTATAAACCATGATTAAGCCATGAAACATACTTAAAATTAATTATTAACATGGATTTATGCAAATTGAATTAAAAGAAAAGAAGAAAGAAGAGGTTTTTTTATTTTGTATTTTAATTTTATTTTAATTTTATTTTATTTATTTATTTATGTTTTAAGAAGTTTCGAAATATATCAAAAAGTGAAGGACGGTGGAAGGGGATTAGGTTGCCATCGTGGTTCTTCGGTGGCAGCCGACAGTGCAGGTGGCGCGCGCAGAGGGGGAAGCAAACTTGCGAGTGCGGACCAATGAAGGAGGAGCGAGGGAGACGAACGAAGTTTTTTTATCTTTATTTTTTTTAATTTTTTCGAAAATTTTCCGCCCCCTTTTTTTCTCACTTTTTTTTTTTGAGATGACTAGTCTCGTTAGTCGAAACTCAAAGTATTCGGTACCTATAACACAAAGGTTAGTGTCGCCTACACCTGTCTGATCTCCATAGGAAGCTCCTTGTTCCGTTAGAGTGAATTGAATTTCCCTTGAATGCTCATTGATTCTTGGGATGGTGTATATGATTTCCTTCAGATGCCTTGATCATATAGGAAATGTATAATAGTGTGTATGTACTTGACTTCCACAAGAATAGGTAGAATTGATTGTTAGGAAATTAGGGTGTTGTGTTTAATGTCTTTGATTTGTATGATTCCATAGGAGTAGGTATAATTTCAAATTAGATAAGACATAGATACTTGGGAGAGGTTTATGATACTTTTAGGGTGTACCTTTACCTTGAAAAATTGACTATTAATTTGGGGTAGAAATTGGTTTTGTATTAATTATGCTAGCTTAGTGGTGATACTTAATTCTAGAGCCATTTAATTTATGATTTTTTAGTTCTATTTCATTATTTTATAGATTTAGATCATTCAACTCCTTATTTTTATCGGCTCTACTAATATTATTCATAACAACCATTGTTTAATTGAACCTTCTTTGTGGGATCTACTCTAATTTACCCTACAATGTAACACCCAAGAATTTCCAAACTTTCTCCTTTATAAATTCCAAAAATATAATATAGATAAGTAGAAAAAATAATAATGAATATACTTCCTACTTAACTAGCAAAAACCAAAGTATCACCGCCACCATGATAACGTCTAAGGCTTTTATCAAAGTATTAACGCAGAAGTCTTTTATTTCAAAACAAGATTAAAACCAAAATAAACTCAAAGGTCTCTCAACCCAAATTCAAAACCAAATCAAAATAAACCTTTGTTACAAATCGGAACCGTATCAACGGCCATTCAAATCAAATAAACCTTAAACCTTGAAAATCCAAAAGTCGACAATAACAATATTAAATGACAAGTCCACTTAAGCTAAGAAAGCTACAATGCGAGCGCTCACACTCCAACCCAGCATGATTGACTACGGCCACCTGTACGGCTGTACCGGTAGCTTTCTCTTTATTATTGACAACTACTCGCCATTGAAATGGGTCGTCGTAGGGCCAAGTGAAAGACAAAGCCATGCACACAAACACAAACAATCGAAAAAGCTCAGTACATAAATACTCGAGACAATGCAAAACATGATTGACAACAAAGTAAAAGAAAAGACTAAACTTCACTTGCTTCTTACCATAGTCAACACCACATACTTGTGCATATAATCAACTCATTAAAAATTATTTGTTACATTAAATATTTGGATTTCACATCAAACGGGTTTCCTTTCCTTAACAATCGCCCTATTGGGCACCAACTTGGGAGCAACTCCAAGATGGTATTACCTATGTCACATAGAGTGACGAAATTCCAACGGATTTAAATATATAAAAGAGTACAACTTCTTGTACCCCGATTAGAAGTTACAATAATCACACATAACTCCACCTCATTGTTTATACTCAAGGTATATACATTCCAAGAGTGGTGCGAATCCTCTTTCACTTTACGCGATTAACAAGTTAACAAATGTTATGACTCACATACAATAACACGTAGAAGCATGCATAGTACCAAGCAAACCATATTAATTATCTTGGATTTAAAGTGACTCTAAAATAATTTTTTTTGTGTATCCTTTATTTAACTAAACCTTCCTTTACCACACATTAACTATGAGTGGCTAAATATTTGCTCATTTGCTTCTTTAAACATGTGAATAGAAATTCACTAACTATCTTTCTTCTTAATCAAGTAATTAATCAACTTAACTAACTTTCCTTTCTTCTTTATTGACTATAAATCAAACTACTTTAACATTCCAATTACTCATGATGAATTAATAATACTATGAATGCGGAATGTCAATATAATAAATGAATCATACTTTTCATACTTTCATGCTAACATAACTTCTCATGCAAGTCAACTCAAAATCAACCAAGCAACAACTTATATTCACAAGCAACAACGAATCTAGCATGAACGCTATTTATATAAATACCTTTAGTACTTATGTACCTTGTGTTATAACTTTGATCCGCCACAACTTCGAAAAGTCTCATAACTCAAATTATCCTACATAGAGAAAATCGAAACTATATTAAAAACCACGTTTACTAGCTTCTACAATAATTCTTAATTAACTATTTACATTGGAAACTTGTCCAAAACCTTCCTTATATAGTCTCTATTCAATTAAATACTTCATTTTAATTTTCTTTCGCAAAACAATTGATTTTCGATAATTTTCCAAAAATGATAGCTTTGTAAAATTACTTAACAACACTTTAAAACACTTCTAAATATTACAATTTGATCCTAAAACATTAGATTCATGTCCTAAGATCATCATGCAATATTTTGATATGTTAAAAACTATTATAACATATTATTTCACGTGCTACTATTTTTATTGTGCATGAACACGTGTTAATAAAAATTTACAGCATTATTCATTTATTCAAAACTCATTAAAATTTCTTTCAAACTTGTTAAATCAAGCACTAAACACTTTTATAATCTCATACTATTATTATACATCTAATCTATGCTTTAAAATAATTTTTCATCTTTTAAAACACGTTCAAAATATTTTTACTCTTAGTTTTCTTGACTTTAAAAATTTGTCAGCAATATTAATTATCTTTAAAACCTTTATAAACCAATTTTAACATCATAAAATCATTACAAATTAATACTACGACAATCTATGACCATAATATGAAAGTTTAAAAATCATAAACTATAAATTTCACAATTTTTATAATTAATTGAAAATTTTTACAAACATAAAATTAAATTTAAAAACATGATCATAACTTTATAAAACATGATTAAAGCCATGAAACATACTTAAAATTAATTATGAACATGGATTTATGCAAGATTGAATTAGAAAGAAAAGAGAAAGAAGAGGTTTTTTTTATTAATTTTTATTTTATTTTATTTTATTTTATTTATTTATTTATTTTAAGAAGTTTCGAAATATATCAAAAAGTGGAGGAAGAAGGGTTGTAGTGGTTGGCGGTGGCAGCCGACAGTGCATGGTGGCGCGCGCAGAGGGGGAAACCTGCGAGTGCGAACCAATGAAGGAGGAGCGAGGGAGCGAACGAAGTTTTTTTTACTTTATTGTTTAAATTTTTTTCGGAAAATTTCCGGCCCCCTTTTTTCTCACTTTTTTTTTTTTTTTTTTTTTTTTTTTTTTTTTTTTTGAAATCGCTAACTCTCACTTGACCTTATAATCTTAAAATTCTGGTTTAAGGGGTATTAATACCTTAGTGCTTGAAGTACTTTTGTGCCCTGTTTTCGAACAATTTAGGAAACCTTGCAAATTCTAATTTAGAAACTTTGTTAAATATTTAATAAAATTAAAAGTGACATAAAATATAATTTATAAACTTTGAAAACATAAAAATAATTATTTTAAGTAACAATGAATAAATTTTTTTAATATATTTATTTAACTTAATTTTCATGAAAAAAACACTAAAATATTCACATAAAATAGGAAATGAGCTCCTTAAAATATGTGAAAATATGTGGTGTTACAGTCCTACCCCCTTAAAGAAGTTTCGTCTCGAAACTTTATTAATATTGTATGGAACTTGAATAGATACTACATTTCTTGGAAAACTTTTTATTTTTCCTAGTTGTTGTAGAATCACTCACAAAAAAAACACGTTTTAGGGACTATTGAATCCGTCTCTACTCTTCAAATTCCGTCGCTAATAGGGTTACAACAGGAAGTATGACGGATCAACACACGTCCTAAAATCTTCGTCGCTAATTTAAAGTAGAGACGGATTACAAAAAATCCGTCTCTAAATTAGGGACGGAAATTATGTCCGTCTCTAATTCCGCCCCTAATGTAGTGACGGAATTTAGAGAGGATTCAGAAATCCGTCCCATAATTATGACTAATTTTATTTTCATTTAAATTTGTTTTTTTTTTTTTTTTTTACTTAACAATGTGAAGTTGTTGACAAGATTCGAACATGTGACCTCAAAGTCACAAAGTGACACTCTTACCAACTTCACCACCATACAACTTATGTTATTCTATATACAAAATTAATATATTAACTATAAGAAATGTAGGGACGGATTTTTAAAATCCGTCCCTAAATTTAGTGACAGATTTTGAAATCCGTCACTACTTTAACATGGTTGGATATAGTAGTGACGGAATTAAAAATCCGTCACTACATTTAGAGACGGATTTTAAAAATCCGTCCCTAATTTTAGTGACGGATTTGTAATTCCGTCACTACTTTAACATGACTTAAAATTTAGAGACGGATTTTAAAAATCCGTCCCTAATTTTAGTGACGGATTTGTAATTCCGTCACTAATTTAACGTGACTTAAAATTTAGAGACGGATTTTAAATCCGTCTCTAAAGTAGAGACCGATTAGGAAATCCGTCTCTAAAGTAGGGACGGATTTGGAAATCCGTCTCTAAATTAGAGACGGATTTTTGAATCCGTCCCTAAATTATTTTAGTGACAGATTATCTCTAATCCGTCCCTACTTTAGTGACGGAATTAAATCCGTCCCTAATAATCCGTCGCTATATCAACATTTTTTTGTAGTGAATGTAGACACTTACTTAGACATTATTTCCGTAAAACTTTACTAAAAGTCATAAAAACTTGCCAAATTTTGGGTAAAAACGCGCCAAATTATATCGCACTCTACCCCACTTAAGAATCGAGTTACGTCCCCGTAACTCTACTCACTTGAAATCATATCCTCAGCTTTCCACATTGCTTCTCCAGTTTCTTGGTTAGACAACAACACTTTCACTATTTTTACACTTTTCCTACGAGTATCCCGAACCTTACTATCAAGTATTTTGGTTGGCTTCTGTTCATACGTTAAACTTTGGTCTAACTCTATTGTTTCAGGTTGCAACACATGTGACTTATTCGGCACATATTTTCTTAGTTAGACATGTGGAAAACATTGTGAACTTTGCTCAACTCCATTGGTAATGCTAGCTTATAGGCGACCTTTCCAATCCTTTGCAAGATCTCATATGGTCTAATGTATTTTGGGCTCAATTTTCCCTTCTTTCAAAACCTCATTACTCCTTTCATCGGTGATACCTTAAGTAACACCTTATCACCAACTTTGAACACAAGCTCTTGATGCTTTTGGTGTTCATAGGATTTCTGTCTATCCTATGCAGCATGAATATTTGCTTGTATCACTTTTTCTTATTGGTAGTTTCTTCAATAAATTGAGGTCCTAAAATTACTATCTCACTTATGTCACTCCAACATAAGGGACTCCTTCCATACAGTTTCTCAAAAAGTGTCATGCCAATACTTGCGTAGTAGCTATTGTTGTACGAGAATCCGATAAAATCTAAATAATCCTCCCAATTTCCTTGAAAATCCATTATACAAGCTCTCAGCATGTCCTCGAAAGTCTGTATGGTTCTTTTTGATTTTCCATCGGTTGCTGAATGGAAAGTTGTACTCATTTTCAACGTTGTACCGAAGTTCTCCTGGACAGTTTTCCAGAATTTTGAAAGAAACCTAGAATCCCTATCTGACACGCTATCTTTAATTTGGAACTCCATGTAGCATCACAACATGCTTTATGTAAGCCTTTGCAAGTTGTTCTATCTTCCAAGTCTCCTTCATCGGCATAAACAGCGCTGACTTAGTAAGCTTATCCACCACAACCCAGATCATATCATTTTGATTCCTTGACTTTGGCAAGCAGGTTACTAAATCCATTGATATAAAATCCCACTTCAAGTAGGTATTTCAAGTGGTTGAACCTCTCCTTGTGGCCTTTTATGCTCAAATATCACCTTTTGACAAGTAAGGCACTTACTTATGGATTTAGCTACTTCCCTCTTCATTCTAGGCCACCAATACACCTTCTTCAAATCCTTATATAATTTATCACCACCAAGATGAACTGAGTATGGTGTATTATGACCTTCCTGAAAGCGCAAGTGACACTGAAGAGGGGGGTGAATTGAGTGTTGTAAGGTTGTTGTAAATTTTTCAATTGATTATAAGAACAGTTAAGAACTAGTTCTAAAGCAGCGGAATCAATAATGCAATAAAATAAAAAACAACAAGATTTAACCAGGTTCGACTTCTAATAAGTTTACGTCCTCCATTCACTCACTCTTTTATTAATCAACTCATAATAACAAAAGAATTACACTGAATCAATTATGCACCTATGCATGATATGATTCCCCAACTTCAACCTATGGAAGTTCGACTCAACCTTCAACTATGAAGGTTCTAATAAAGATGATCCCAGATCAACTTCCCCAGCAAACTGAACCACAGAATCCTCAAATTACAGCACTTTGTCTCTCAATAATAATTAGCCTAATCGCTTACAAAAGAGAGTATATTAAACCTTAATGTGGTAATGAGGTTTATGATATGTTGAAACTTTAGAGAGAACTTTTGTAATTCGTGTTCTTCAATTTTGTTCGTGCAAAAGTGTCTTGATTGTATGCTGGCAGATCTCCTTAAATAAGCCTTTGGCTAGTATGTTATGTAATATTGTAAGAGAATATTTTCCTTAGAATTATGGAAATAATTCCACGAAAAATATTCTCACTGATTTTATTTGAAATCAAATAAAATCAGTACAATATCATATAACACACTTACCATACTTAAGAATATCTACCTTGCATAACAATCCAAGTACCCGTATAATTTTGAAAACAATTTTGCGTAGAAAGAATTTTCCTATAATACGAATGTATGAAGTAAAGTCAAGAGGACTGATTCAGCACTGTTCCCAGATTCTTCTAGTCAGCCAAGTTTACTTATAATTATGTATGCAAGTAACTTAAGTTCCTTGTCATCCACAATAGTTCATCTCTATAATCTCAACCTTTATAGTGCATCTATAAACCTTCATACCACTTACATTGCATCTAAGACTTAAGAGTATGAATCTATGAGCTTGGTCTTCATGCAAACATCAGGACTTGGCTTCATGAGCTTCATCTTGTCATCTATTGAACTTGTTTCCTTAGTACATGCACATGCAAACAGAAAATATAGTATTTCAATTTAGTTTGTCATTATTCAAAACATAAGCTAGGAGCTCAATAAATTCCCCCTTTTTGATGATGACAAACCATGATGTTTTCCTGCAAATAATATCAGTTAATATTTGGAAGTTTTCAAAATTTCTGAATTCTTTAGAATTTAATGGACCGGTCTCATATTGTTCCTGCAGATTAAGCATCAATTACTAGTAAACCAGTTCATCCTAAAGGGAATTAAAACCCGCAGGGGAGGGGGGTTGCGGTCGCATGGTGTGGGGCATGCGGCCGCATGGTTCCTTTTTTATGAAAATTTTAGTTGAAGAGCAATTTCAGCAGCGTGGGAGAAAAATTGGGGTTGCGGTCCTAGGTTGCACAGAGTCGGGAACGGGGTCGAAAACATATACGGATACGGGGACTGAAAATGACTAATCTAAAAAACATTGTTAATGGGTACAGCCAATTATAATATGAAGAATTTGAATCGTCCCCAATACGGGGACGAATCGGGTTCGGGGACACCTATCTTTCAAAAGTACCCATGCTACATAGTTGTGGTCGCATGGTGGGGGTTGCGGTCACATGGGTTAGAGTATGCGGTCGCACTGAGCAATGGAATTGTTTGTTTAGCAAAAATCAGCAAAAGATGTCAAGTATGTGGTCGCATGGACCCTGTTTTTGCAATTTTTTGCTCTTTTAAGCTTGAAAGTTTATGGATTAAACTTTTATACCAAAAGAAGTTTATGATCACATCGCAAGGGCTCTAAGGCTCTTGATGACGTAGATAAACTGAATGCTTAATGCTCTTGGGACATTTCAGGATGATGCAAATCCCGAAAATCATGGTTTTTCTCCCAAAACTATTTTGTATGCTTTCGTGAATTTCTTTAAATCATCCTTCTTGCTTTTAAAAGGTAACTCAATGAATCCAAGGGGTTTCCTTGGTATCCAACGTTCATCAAGAATAATGGGATGATGATATTCCCAAAACTCAACAAAAAATGCTCATGAGGAGCTTATAATGCTTAAAATGAGCTCAAAGTTTACGAAATTATGTACAAGTGACACGGGGCGCCTCCCGTGAGCGCTTGTTTAACGTCTCGAGCTTGACGCAAGCTCTAGAAATAGGAACTAAGATGTGATTGTAGTCACATCAAAGTCATCTAGATG
The DNA here is from genome assembly GCA_016808085.1 of Suaeda aralocaspica. Classification (NCBI taxonomy): domain Eukaryota; kingdom Viridiplantae; phylum Streptophyta; class Magnoliopsida; order Caryophyllales; family Amaranthaceae; genus Suaeda; species Suaeda aralocaspica. The sequence goes on along the minus strand of PYUH01000032.1, from coordinate 160,102 downwards.
CACAACTAGGCAAATATTGATAGGAGTTCCATCAAGGTAAATTTTCAATCGTTGACCATTAACCTTAAATGATTCCTTCCCTTCATTGCCTATTTCAACTTGGCCGAAAGGGAAAACTTGGTGGACAATAAATGGCCTACTCCAACGCGATTTTAGCTTTTCGGGGAATAGGCTCAATCGCTAATTAAAGAGGAGGACCTTATCTCTCACCTTAAAATCCCTTCTCATGATATGTTTATCATGATAAGCCTTGGTTTGATTCTTAAAGATACGAGCATTCTCGTAAGCATCAAGACGAATTTCCTCCATGGCATGGAGGTCAAGAATCGTTTTATCACCAGCACTTTGAAAATTAAAATTTAAAGTTTTCATAGCCCAATGTGCTCAATGTTCTAACTCCACAGGTTGATGGCACAACTTCCCATACACAAGTTTATAGGTGGTCTTGCCTATAAGAGTTTTGAAAGCTGTCCGATAGGCGCACAAGGCATCGGAAACCTATGTGGACCAATCCTTACGAGACCTATCGACAATTTTCTCGAGAATAGCTTTGATCTCCTGATTAGAGATCTCAGCCTGTCCATTTGTTTGAGGGTGATAAGATGAGGAAATCTTATGGTTAACCCCCTACATAGCCAGGAGGGTTTGGAGGGCACGCTTTGCAAAGTGCGACCCCCATCCCTAATAACAGCCTGAGGTACTCCGAACCTCGGAAAAATGATATCCTTGAAAAGCTTAATAACCACCTTTGAGTCATTGGTGGTGGAAGCAGTAGCTTCCACCCATTTAGATACATAATCTACAGCAACCAATATATATTGGTTCCTAAAGGAGATTGGAAAAGGCCCCATGAAGTCCATCTCCCAAACATCAAATATTTCCAATTCTAGAATGTTGTTTAGGGGCATTTCATGCCTTATAGTAAGATTCTTGGTGCGTTGGCACCGGTCACATGATTTCACAAAGGACCACACATCTTTAAACATGTTAGGCCAAAAGAAACCACTTTGCAAAACCTTTGCCAAGGTTTTGTTAGAACCCATGTGTCCGCCATAAGGTAACGAATGTCACATATAAATGACATTCGGAAGTTCCGACTCAGGGATACAACGTCAAAAGAGGCCATCCATTCCTCTTTTGAACAATAAAGGGTCATCACAATACTAGTTCCGAACAACATGCATGAATTTCCGCCTTTGTTGGTAAGACCTATCAGGCTGAATAACCCCGGCACTAAGGTAGTTTGCATAATCCACAAACCAAGGGGTAGGGGAAGTTATAACTGCCATTAGTTGCTCATCGAGCAATGACTTATCCACCGGAGTGATCTCATCCCCCTCAACTAAAGGTAAGCGGGATAGGTGATCCGCTACTACATTTTCCGCCCCACATTTGTCATGGATTTCAAGATCAAACTCTTGTAGGAGTAAGATCCATTGTATAAGTCTCTGCTTTGCATCCTTCTTGGAGAGAAGGTATTTCAAAGCCGAATGATCGGTGAAAACAATGACCTTAGATGCAACTAAGTATGATCAGAACTTCTCCATAGCATGAACAATGGCTAGAAGTTCCTTCACGTGGTACTATAATTCTGATGTGACTCATCTAGAGTTTTACTTGTATAGTAAATGGAATGCAGCTTCCCATCTTTCCGTTGGCTGAGAACAGTACCAACGGCAAAGTCCGAAGCATCACACATAAGCTTGAAAGGAAGAGTCCAATCTGGAGCTTGTATGATGGGGGGGGGGGGGGAAAAAATTAAGCCCCCNAAGAAATTAAGGCCCCCTTAAGCTGATCAAATGCTATAAGGCAGTCTTTAGTGAACTCAAACGGGGCATCCTTAAGGAGGATCTGAGTGAGGGGTTTAGTGGCTTTAAAGAAGTCTTTGATGAAGCGGCGGTAAAAACCCGCGTGCCGCAAAAAAACATCTCACCCCCTTGACATTTACAGGAGGGGGTAAGCATTCAGTTGCCTCAATCTTACCTCTATCCAACTCAATGCCACGTTTTGAGATGACATGGCCAATTACTATGCCCTCTTTAACCGTGAAGTAACATTTTTCCCAATTTAAGACTAGGTTCGCCTTTTGACATCGTTCTAATACTAGAAGGAGATTAGAGAGGCATTGGTCAAAACATGATCCTCCCACCGAAAAGTCATCCATGAACAGCTCGATGGATGATTCAAGCATATCAGAAAAAATGGCCATCATACATCGTTGAAACGTAGATGGGGCATTACAAAGGCCAAAATGCATCCTGTGATAAGAAAAGGTGCCAAAAGGGCAACTAAAGGTAGTTTGTTCCTGATCCTCGGGATTAATTGGGATTTGGAAAAAACCAGAATATCCATCAAAAAAACAATAATGCGAATGGCCAACTATACGCTCTACCACTTGAACAATAAATGTCAAAGGAAATGGTTTGTCAGAGTGGCTTTATTAAGCTTGCGGTAATCTATGCACATATGCCATCCGGTAACCGATCTAGTAAAGATCGATTCTCCTTCGTCATTTTTCACAATAGTTATGCCTCCCTTTTTTGGCACAACTTGGACTGGGCTCACCAACCTACTATCAAAAATAGGGAAGATGATGTCGGCTTGAAGTAGTTTGAGAACTTCGGCTCGTACCACTTCTTTCATATTCAGATTCAACCTTCTCTGATGCTCAATTGATGAAGCATTGGCATCATCAAGAAGAATCCGATGCATACATAAAGAGGGGCTCACTCTCTTTATGTATGCAATGGTGTAACCAATAACACTTCGATATTTTCATAGTACACAAAGCAATTTATCGATCGAAGTGGTATCAAGTCTAGCATTGATTATGACCGGACAAGACTCTTTCTCATTCAAAAAAGCATATTTTAAAAGAGAAGGAAGGGGTTTGAGTTCCACTTTTGGAGGAGGTGCAACACACTCTTCTTGTCCTTCGATAGGTAGGACATCGAACTCATTTGTTATATGGACCGGGGTGCAGTCAAGGATAAGCTTATACCCCTTGGCCTCGTTGGTCTCTAAAAGCTCTTCATTGGTTATAAGAGTTTCTAAAGGGTCATCTCCTTCCTCCATTACTCGGAAGGAATCAACACATTCACCTGAAATATCGATGCGATGGATCTCGTCCATCATGGGCATTTTCATGGTTTTGGTGAATGAAAAAGAAATTTTCTCATCACCGACATTCAAAGTTAAGCGCCCATCTTTTGCATCGATAACAACTCCGACTGTTTTCAAGAATGGACGGCCTAAGGTAAGAGGAACACAAGTATCCTTCTCGATCTCCACGATGACAAAGTCACATGGAACAAAGACACGTCCAACTTGGATCGAGACATCCTCAAAAATGCCCAAAGGTAATCTAACCGAGCGACCGGCTAGTTGAATGGACATCCTAGTAGGTTTCATATCCTCATAATTTTGCTTTTTAGACATAGAAAGAGGCATCAAGTTAACACTAGCACCAAGATCACAAAGTGCATTCTTAGGTTCTAAATCACCAATTTTTACCGGAATCGAAAAACTTCCAGGATCACCAAGTTTTTCCTGCAACTTATTGTGAAGAATAGCACTTACTTCCATAGGAACTGATATAGTGGCACTTTCCTCAAGGCGACTCTTATTTGATAAGAGTTCCTTGAGAAATTTTTCATATGGTGGCATTTGTGGCATGTCATGCAAAAAGGGGATGTTGACTTGAAGTCCTCTCTTGATTTCGAGAAATTTAGCAAATTTCTCGTTAAGCTTATGTTCCACCACCCTTTGGGGGAAGGGGAGTGACAGAACATGAGGTTTTAAAGGAGCCTTAGTTTGCTCCTTTTAAGAAATTATCGAGGGTACCTCGTTGCCAATTCTTTGATTGGTCGGGCTTAATTCGACTTCAAAGTTAGCATCATCGAGAACCGGGCCACCACTTCACCATTTTTTTGGTGACTTTCAACCATAACTGGGCCATCATACTCTTTTCTAGATCTAAGAGTGATAGCCTTAGCTTGGTCCCTTAGATTTACAACAGTTTACCCCAGAAACTCAGTTCTGGAGTTAGGAGTAGAGCTAGCAACATGTTGAGCAATTTGAGAGAGTTGAGACTCAATTATTTTATTGTGAGCTTGAAGTTGCTGAACAGAGGGGGCAAGATCACCTACCCTCCTCTCATTATCGATGTTAGCTTTAGTTTGTTGGTTCATAAATGATTCCAACGCATATTCTAACCCCAATTTTTGAGGGGGAGGAGGATAAGGAAGGTGAGGTCGAGTCGGCCCCCCTTGGTTATAACCGGGTGGCCGATAAATGCCAGGTTGTTGCGGAGGGGTGGTCGTTGAAAGTTTGATTGAGGACCACCTCCCTTATTATAGCCTTGATTATTAATATAGCCTTGAGAATAGGCTATCGTTTCCATAGTGGAAGCACAGTAAGAAGACGTGTGGTCATGACCTCCACACGTTTCACAAGACGTTACTTGTGAAGGAGTACTAGAAGAAGCAAATTGCGCTTTTTCTAGTTGTTTGACTAGGAGGTCAATTTTGGAGTTAAGCGCCTGAAAATCATCAGTTTTAGCGACACTTTTCCTCACTAAAAGTCTCCTATCGGAGTGCCACGGAGATTTCTTGGCAACTTCCTCAATAGCTACTTGATCTTTGTTCAAGGGTAGCTTTTTCAGCTAACCTCCACACCCGGAATCAAGGTTAGCCCTTGAGCTAGGCAGAATACCATCTTAGAAACTCATGAATACCATTCATTCACTAAAACCGTGGTGAGGACATGAACGTAAGATGTCTTTGAAACTTTTCCATGCCTCAACCAAAGTTTCATCGTCGTCTTGGGCGAAATTAGAGACTTTTCGCCTAATTTCTGAGGTTTTCTCAGGAGGACAATATTTTTCCAAGAAAGCCTTGGTAACATCGTCCCATGTTTTGAGTGATCCCTCGGGTAATGATCGGACCCAAAACATAGCTTTATCCCTTACTTAAAACAGAAACATATGCATCCGGATGAATTCCGGGGTTACATTGTTAAGTTTCACCATGGAACATAACTCGAGGAAGTTACCTAAATGCGCAAAAGGGCATTCGCTGGGACTTCTCCCGAATTGAGCATCCTTGATCATACGGATCAAGAGAGGACTGAATTTATGGTTGTTTGCGGTGTTAGCGGGTAATGAAATCCCACTACGCAATTTGAAGGCCTCGGGGTGGCCAAAATCCCTGAGAGACTTCTATAGTATAGCTTCCTCAGACATATATGAATGCTCAGATATAGAACCGGATTGAAATAAGTTTCCTCCTTTTACAAGTTCACCAGATTCGTGAGCAAGTCTCCATAAACCACGTAAATGTTTTTCAATTTCCGGAATAAATGGCGTGGTAGGAGTTCCTTGTGATCGGCGTAGCATACAATGCTAGAATAAAGCTTATGACAAAAAATAAGGAATGTGAAAAATAATGAATGTGAAATTATGACAAAAATCTTACAAATAGGAAACTACTTAATGAAAAACCGTTTTATCCCCGGCAACGGCGCCAAAATTTGATAGCATGTCGAATTGGCTACCAAAGATAGACCATAAAAGGCTCGCTAGGCTATTAGTAAGGGCAAGTAAGGATCGAATCCCACGAGATAAAGGTCTTTACACTAAGGCGTTCTAATTGTCACTAATGTTGATTTATTTTAACTTTATTTTAAGAATTAAAGACGACTAAGATAAGGGATACGCCGCTCACTTCTTACATGAAGGCGCAGATTCCTAGGTTAAACAAACGTAGAGGGGAATGTCAAGGGGAAGTCGTTCTAAGAGTCATGTTTATTCTCTCGAGCTAGCATGACGAGCGGAACTATGAACACGATCTATTCTCATGGCGTGAGCATAAAACGGCTCCTAAGCACTTTTTAACGAAGACTAGTAACTTCCCTTAACTTGAACACCTATTTTCATGGGATTCAAACTAATCAACATGGGGAGTCTTCACTCAACTTCATCTCTCGATCTTTCGTTCAGGAACCTAAGACGACATCTACGGAAGCAAGTCATAGATTACGTGATTTAAAACACAATGAAACGACTCTAGTTACCCCTAAGCCCGGTTTTTACTAAGAACCTACTTATGTCATAAAGGAGGTGAGGCTTTCACCCACAGCTTAGCACTAAAAACTTCTCACTACACATTTTACTATTTAAACACATATTTTTATTCATGATTACAAATTATGTCAAAGAAATAACTTATGACAATGGATTATAAATTAAACTAAACAATAGTTATAAAAATGGAAGAGCTTTGTCTGATTATCAATATTATTACAAAGAAATAAGTTATGCAAGCGATGTAATCAAACTACAAAAGCAATAATGATAATGAAAGCAAGGATAAGGTTTAATCTTGAGAGTATTAATACATAAAGCAATAGTGCAAGGACAAGATTAACTTGAGAAGAAAACTTATGAACTTGAAATAATGTAAGCAATAGAACAACGACAAGTTAATCTTGATAAAGAGAGCTTATGAACTTGAAATAATGTAAGCAATAGAACAAGGACAAGTTTAACTTGATCAAGAGCTTTAAAAAACAAAACTTCAAAGTAAGAAAATAGCTAAAAGAAATATACTTGTTATGGGAATTGAAGATGAGTTAAGAATTGTAACGTGAAGCTTGAATCTTTGAAGTATAGAACCTTGAAGCTTATTCCAATGATTCCCAATTACAATGATGGTCAACCAATAACTTAATAATACCAAACCAAGAACATAAATCCAAGAAAATGAAACCAAGTGACTTTGAATACCAAATGGAGAACAAAAATCTAAGAACTTTGAATTAATTAAAAAAAGATTGAATTACAACTATTGAATTTATCAAGAACTAATCACTAATCAAATTGAATACAAATAATCTAGAGAGCAAAATGTCAGTTTAAATTATCTTCTACTAACTTCTAACTACCTTTAACTACTAGCTTTACAAGAATATATATAGACAAAACAAGACCCAAACAAGTGGAGGAGGAAGAAGCAAAACTTTTTGGACAAAACAGGGGCATGCGGCCGCATATCAGGTACCATGCGGCCGCAAACCCCTGTTCTGTACCTCCCCTGCTTCAATGTTATAGTTGAGGGAAGGAGGTAAAGAGGAGAGACTTTGTTTTGGGGCTGCTAGAGGCTTTATTTATGTCGCCGAGCCATTGCTTGCGATATCTTGAGACATAAAGTAAAAGACCAAATTGCTTAAGCCATGAATAAAGTAAAACATTCCTTACTTCATATTCCATAATATATTGGAAGATTTGTTGCCTCAGTTTCCAACTTAATGAAAGATCCTACAAAATGGTGACAACAAACGAAACAAGACAAATACGAGCATAAAATCTATCAAAATAAGGAGGAAAGGGAAATACTAAAAATTAATAAAAGAAAGGGTAAAGGCACCAAAAAAGGGAATAAAAAGTAACGAAACTAGCTAAAGAAACTATAGAAAAAACAAACAAATAAACACTACGTCATCATCGTGTTGGGTGAGTGCAATTGGTGATGAATGAAACACCAATAGAGTACATAGCCACACTCCGTACAGTCTTATGGACCCAAGTCACTGCGTTTTCACAAACCAAAGTGAGGTGCGGTAGCTTCCCAATAGTTCAGATGTGCACCAGTTTCATGGGTTCGGTAACGAGGTATAGAGTGCAAGACTCTTCCACATCATGTAGTCCTCTACTGGATCTCATTTGTAATGTCATCATGCAATGTTAAGCAACATTACATCATGTTTAGTCCTTAAGTTTACACTGAATTAGTGTTAGTAGGAAAGTTAGGTTGATGTACACGTTGTTTGCTAGGATGGTGATCACTTCGTTTAAGTCATGATTATCCCTATTCATGATTCAAATCTATATAATTCATGTGAATTTATGTGATTTCAGGTAGTCAGTCTTTTATTATTCTATTAATTCTACGTGAAAAGAAGTCATCATGACTTACATGCAAGCGCAGTCACATAAATAGGGAAAGTGGTAAAACATGTTAGAGAAGCTTGAAAGCACATAAATATCTTGTCATCATGCTTTGGGAAAAACGATAAATTCAAGTGATCGTGATTATAAAGCTTTTAAAACGTGTAATCATGCTAAAGCGTATTAAACTTTAAAACAACTACATTACCATGTAATCAAGCTCATGAAAGCTTTAAAGGCCTAGGCATGATTCTTTCTATTTTTCGTATTTTATTACATCTCGAAGTGATTATTTAATCAATATTTCATGGATTAAAAAAAATTAAGAGGTGATAAATGGGGTTTAGAAATATAACTTGGATGGTGTCAACAATACTAATAAAAAGAAATATAGAATGCGAAGAAGAAGAATAACGAGTTCGGAGTATGAACTTGGAGAGAGAAAGTTGTTTATTGCGGCCCATATTATGTACCTTGCATGCTAGTGTCAAAACGAACTTGAGATCCCCTTCAAGAATCTATGCCTGAATATGTCCTGATTTTGAAAATGGATATTATGATAATGATGATGATAATAATATTGATGAAGATGAGAATAACAAAAATAATCAACTAAACAGAAAGTAAAATGTTTTTGTGATTTTTTTATGTTAAAGAAATATAAAGAAGATGAAGATTCGAAAGAAAACGAAGAAACTATGGATGCACAGAGGAAGAATGCTAAATGCTCTCTACGAATTTCTCTTAAGTGTGTTAAGATTGCAAGATGTTCGTATTCAAAGCTGTTGAAAATGAAGTCGTGATGTATTGAAATGCGGTTGACATCAAAATGAGGTTGAGAGATGTTGATCAAAGTTTCTGAAATGAGGGAAAGAAAGGATCAAATGAAGTCGAGATCCAATAATGCTAAGAAGATATGAAATGGTGTTGAGAGTTGTCCAAATGAGGGGAGGAAAAGGGGTATTTATAGAGAAAATTTGAAGAGATAAAGATGGTTCTGTGCTTATAGGCGCGGGACATGTGTGTGGGCGCAGGGTGTGCGCCCATGCACACTATACGACCTTTTTCCAGAAATTTCACCGAATATTCCCTTTGGTAGAGTGCTTGGGGGGCACGGATGATGACGTCATGCCTCCCTTTTCCTTGCTTACATCATCCCTTACATCATTTCCTCCTCCTTACTCCTTTTGTTTGGTTCGCCTTGGGCCCTTGACTTGGGCTCGAAGGCTTACCATCTTCATGACCATGTTTTGGGTTCATTATTGCGAAAAATGCGTTTTTCGAGCATTTTGAAAGCCATTAGCATTATTATTAAAAAATTGGAAAAAATTAGAAAATATATAGAAAAATAAAATAAAATCAAATCAAAATATTCTTGAGTTTTTCTGTGTTTTTAGGAGTTTGTAGGTGCTTCCGGGTTGGATATTTCAGCTTGCTTCGCATGACTGGACTAGTAAGCGACGTGACATATGTTATCATCGGCCTAATGGCGGGGAAAAATGCAGTTGTCTACACTAGGGAACCCATGCGCTCAACTCAAGCACTCGTTTGGTGTTCATGCGCTCGTTGCTGAGCACTCTAGCACTCTATCTACGACCATACACTCGACGACGACTTCCTAACCTCTATATATACGTACACTGTCTAGCCTTCATTCCTCACTTCGACTCTTTAACACCTTCACACTTCATAGAATTCATGAAAGAGTAGGTTAAGCTTCATGCTAGAATTTATAGAATTGAAAGTTAATTATGTTTTGAGTTGAGTTAACTTGCATGAGAAGATATGTTGACATGATTACATGAAAGTTTATATTCACCACCATGTTTTACATACCGTTTTTATAGCGTTGTTGTTACATCATTGATGTTGGAATGTTGAGTATTCTGAACGAACTTGACTTTTAGTCAATAAGTAAAGAAGAGTAGTTAAGGTGATTAATAACTTGAGCAATAAGGAAGGTAGTTAGTGAATGTTTATTCACATGTTTAATGGCATGTTTAGTAAGTAAATAGTTGACCACTCAAAGTTTATGTGGGGTAAAGGAAGGTTTAAATAAATAAAGAACCAAGAGTTTAATATTAGAATCTTGTGATGATCAAGATAATTAATATGGTATATATGATGCTTTGTTGTCTTAAGTGTTCATGTATGATTTTCTGCGAGTCGTACTAATTGTTAAAACGGATAATCACGTAAAGTGAAAGAGGATTCGCACCAAAAATTTTTGAACGTATATACCTTGAGTATGAACAATGGGGGGAGTTATAGGAATAATAATCTATAAAATCTAATCGGGGTACAAGACGTTGTACTCTTTATTATTTATAAATGCACTGGAATTACGTCACTTCAAGTGACACAAGTAATACCTTCCTGGAGTTGCTCTTAAATTGGTGCCCATTAGGGCGATTGTTGAGAAGGAAACCCGTTCTAATCGTAACATAATATGTGTTGCTTATGCTTTTGTTTAGGTTGTTCATGTTAGTTGTGCGTAGTGTTGAGTGTTTATGTACTCAGCTTTGCTGATTGTGTGTTTTTGTGCTCATGGCTTTGTCTGTTACTTGGCCCTACGACGACTCATTTCGATAGCGTGTTGTAGTCTAGAATAAAGATAAAGCAACAGGTACAGGTGGGCATAGTCAAACATGTTGGGATTGAGTGCTTGCAGTTGTTTTTTCTGTTTACTTGTGTAATACCCTATATTTTCACGTATTTTATTAATTTAATTTCAGAATTATTTAGTACTTATTTGGTATTTTTGGTGAAAAATATGCTAAATAAATTAATTAAATAGAGATAAGATAATTATTCATGATATAAAATTATTATTTTCATGTTTTATAAAGTTTATAAGCTATTTTACGTCACTTTAATTTTTGTGAAAATATTTTAAGAAGTTTCCAAATTTAATTTTTAAATGTTTTGTTATTTATTTGAAAACAAATGCACAAAAGTCATTTCAATCATTAAGGGTATTTTTGTAATTTCACCTAAACCTAATTTTGGCCTATAAATACCCCATTCAATAAGAATTCTCTTATTTATTTAATGAGTTAGTGATTTAGGATTTCAAAAATTAAAAATTAAAGTTCAAACAACCCTAAATCCCGAAATCCCTGGACCTTAATCCGACCCCCTCGTTGGCGCCTCCTGCCACTTGCTCGCCAGCCGCCTGCCACATGTTGCCGCCAACCACCATGGATCCACCCTCCTTCCCCCTTCTTCGTTTTTTCAAGTGAGGAAAGAAAAAAAAAATTCTTCCTTGTTTTCTTTTTACTTCAACCTTGTTTAAATATATGTTTGTGATTATATTCTAAGCATGTTTTATGATTCATAATGATGTTTTAGAATTTATAATTATGTTTATAGGCTATTTATGAAATTTTAAGGTTTTTGAAAGTTTTTGAAAATTTGTTAGTTTCATGATTTTAATGCCCTATACTTTCATATTATGATCATAGATTGTCATGGTATTACTTTATGAGAATTTTATGAATTTTAGATTTTTTTTTTTTGCAGGTTTTAAGGTAAATTATTATTACTGTCAAAATTTTAAATCATGAATAAAGAGTAGTAAAAAATTTATAAGCTTGTTTTTAAGTATGGAAAATAAGTTTAATGCATGATATAAAGTTATAATTTTATTATGATGTTGTTAAAGTGTTTTATGCATGATAAGTTCAAAAGGGTTTTAATGAGGTTTTAAATAAATTAACTTTGCTTTAAATTTTTATTATCACTTATTCATGCATAGTAAAATTAGTGATGCATGAAATATTGACTTTTAATTGTTATTAAAGCACGAAATCATCATATGTTAATCTTAGAACATAGGTATATCATTTTTGGGTAAAACTATGAGGTTTAAGAAGGTTTAAAGGAATTTTCAACTTATTTTTGAAAGCTGCCATTTTTGGAAAGTTATTGAAAATCAATTGTTTTGAACAGAAAGCTATAAAATAAAGTATGAGATTGAATAGAGACCATATAGGAAAGGTTTTGGATTAGTTTCCATTATGAAATTTAGTTTAGAGTTGTTTTAGAATTTAGACATTGAGGTTTTTAATTAGTCATTGAGTATGTGTATAATTAAAATTATTTTTATAAATACATTTTAATGTTTATAAAATTATTTTTAGTATTTTATTTTAGTACTTTTGGAATTATAATGGCCAAACAAATTATTTAATTGAAGAAATTTATTTAATTAATGAGTTTAATATTTATTTCAAGTTTATAAAATTAGAAAACAATTTTATAAAGGTTGAATAATTATTTAAGTTTTTATAAAAGTTGCTAAATTGGGCTTTTTAAAGGTTTCCTAAAATGTTTTAAAACAACGGCACAAAATTAATTTCATTCATCAAGGGTAATTTAGTAATTTTAGAAAGTGACTTTTGGGGCCTATAAATACCCCTTTAAATTAGATTTTTCAGAATTAAAATTAGGTTTTATGTTTTAGGATTTAGAATAAAAAAGAAAGAAATAAAAAAAAACCCTAACCGGCCACCACCTGCCCCCCCCCCCCCCCCCCCCCCCCCCCCCCCCCCAAACGTTATCATGCTAAAGCGTATTAAACTTTAAAACAACTACATTACCATGTAATCAAGCTCATGAAAGCTTTAAGGCCTAGGCATGATTCTTTCTATTTTTCGTATTTTATTACATCTCGAAGTGTTATATCAATATTCATGGATTAAAAAATTAAGAGGTGATAAATGGGGTTAGAAATATAACTTGGATGGTGTCAACAATACTAATAAAAGAATATAGAATGCGAAGAAGAAGAATAACGAGTTCGGAGTATGAACTTGGAGAGAGAAAGTTGTTTATTGCGGCCCATATATGTACTTGCATGCTAGTGTCAAAACGAACTTGAGATCCCCTTCAAGAATCTATGCCTGAATGTCCTTTTTTGAAAAGGATATTATGATAATGATGTGATAATAATATATGATGAGATGAGAATACAAAATAATCAACTAAACAGAAAGTAAAATGTTTTTGTGATTTTTTTATGTTAAAGATATAAAGAAGATGAAGTTCGAAAGAAAACGAAGAAACTATGGATGCACAGAGGAAGAATGCTAATGCTCTCTACGAATTTCTCTAAGTGTGGTTAAATTGCAAGATGTTCGTATTCAAGCTGTTGAAAATGAAGTCGTGATGTATTGAAATGCGGTTGACATCAAAATGAGGTTGAGAGATGTTGATCAAGTTTCTGAAATGAGGGAAAGAAAGGATCAATGAATCGAGATCCAATAATGCTAAGAAGATATGAATGTTGTTGAGAGTTGTCCAAATGAGGGAGGAAAAGGGGTATTTAGAGAGAAATTTGAAGAGATAAAGATGGTTCTGTGCTTTAGGCGCGACATGTGTGGGGCGCAGGGTGTGCGCCCATGCACACTATACGACCTTTTTCCAGAAATTTCACCGAATATTCCCTTTGGTAGAGTGCTTGGGGGCACGGTGATGACGTCATGCCTCCCTTTTCCTTGCTTACATCATCCCTTACATCACTTCCCCTCCTTACTCCTTTTGTTGGGTTCGCCTTGGGCCCTTGACTTGGGCTCGAGGCTTACCATCTCATGACCATGTTTTGGGTTCATTATTGCGAAAAATGCGTTTTTCGGCATTTTGAAAGCCATTAGCATTATTATTAAAAAATTGGAAAAAATTAGAAAAATATATGAAAAATAAAATAAAACAAATCAAAATATTCTTGAGTTTTTCTGTGTTTTTAGGAGTTTGTAGGTGCTTCCGGGTTGGATATTTCAGCTGCTTCCATGACTGGACTAGTAAGCGACGTGACATATGTTATCATCCCTAATGGCGGGAAAAAATCAGTTGTCTACACTAGGGAACCCATGCGCTAACTCAAGCACTCTTTTGGTGTTCATGCGCTCGTTGCTGAGCACTCTAGCACTCTATCTACGACCATACACTCGACGACGACTTCCTAACCTCTATATATACGTACACTGTCCTCCTCATTCCTCACTTCGACTCTTTACACCTTCACACTTCATAGAATTCATGAAAGAGTAGGTTAGCTTCATGCTAGAATTTATAATTGAAAGTTAATTATGTTTTGAGTTGAGTTAACTTGCTGAGAAGATAGTTTGACATGATTACATGAAAGTTTATATCACCACCATGTTTTACATACCGTTTTTATAGCTTGTTTGTTACATCATTGATGTTGGAATGTTGAGTATTCTGAACGAACTACTTTTAGTCAATAAGTAAAGAGAGATTTAAGTGATTAATAACTTGAGCATAAGGAAGGTAGTTAGTGATGTTTTATCCACTGTTTAATGGCATGTTTGTAAGTAAATAGTTGACCACTCAAAGTTTATGTGGGGTAAAGGAAGGTTTAAATAAATAGAACCAAGAGTTATATTATGAATCTTGTGATGATCAAGATAATTAATATGGTATATATGATGCTTTGTTGTCTTAAGTGTTCATGTATGATTTCTCAGTCGTACTATATGTTAAAACGGATAACTCATAAGTGAAAGAGGATTCGCACCAAAAATTTTTGAACGTATATACCTTGAGTATGAACAATGGGGGGAGTTATAGGAATATATCTATAAATCTAATCGGGGTACAAGACGTTGTACTCTTTTTATTTATAAATGCACTGGAATTGTCACTTCAAGTGACACAAGTAATACCTTCCTGGAGTTGCTCTTAAATTGGTGCCCTTAGGGCGATTGTTGAGAAGGAAACCCGTTCTAATCGTAACATAATATGTGTTGCTTATGCTTTTGTTTAGGTTGTTCATGTTAGTTGTGCGTAGTGTTGATTGTTTATGTACTCAGCTTTGCGTGATTGTGTTGTTTTTGTGCTCATGGCTTTGTCTTTACTTGCCCTACGACGACTCATTTCGAAGCGTGTTGTAGTCTAGAATAAAGATAAGCAACAGGTACAGTGCATAGTCAAACATGTTGGTTGAGTGCTTGGCAGTTTTTTTCTGTTTACTTGTGTAATACCCTAAATTTTCACGTATTTATTAATTTATTTCAGAATTATTTAGTACTTATTGGTATTTTGGTGAAAAATATGCTAATAAATTAATTAATAGAGATAAGATAATTATTCATGATATAAAATTATTATTTTCAGTTTTATAAAGTTTAAAGCTATTTTACGTCACTTTAATTTTTGTGAAAATATTTAGAAGTTTCCAAATTTAATTTTAAATGTTTGTTATTTATTTGAAAACAAATGCACAAAAGTCATTTCAATCATTAAGGGTATTTTTGTAATTTCACCTAAACCTAATTTTGGCCTATAATACCCCATCAATAAGAATTCTATTCTATTTATTTATTATGAGTTAGTGATTTAGGATTTCAAAAATTAAAAATTAAAGTTCAAACAACCCTAAATCCCGAAATCCCTGACCTTAATCGCGACCCCTCGTGGCGCCTCCTGCCACTTGCTCGCCAGCCCCTCCCACATGTTGCCGCCACCACCATGGATCCACCCTCCTTCCCCCTTCTTCGTTTTTTCAAGTGAGAAAGAAAAAAAAAATTCTTCCTTGTTTTCTTTTTACTTCAACCTTGTTTAAATATATGTTTGTGATTTATTCTAAGCATGTTTTATGATTCATAATGATGTTTTAGAATTATAATTATGTTTATAGGCTATTTATGAATTTTAAGGTTTTGAAAGTTTGTGAAAATTTGTTAGTTTCATGATTTTAATGCCCTATACTTTCATATTATGATCATAGATTGTCATGGTATTACTTTTAGAATTTTATGAATTTTAGATTTTTTTTTTTTGCAGGTTTTAAGGTAAATTATTATTACGTCAAAATTAAATCTAAATAAAGATAGTAAAAATTTATAAGCTTGTTTTAAGTATGGAAAATAAGTTTAATGCATGATTAAGTTATAATTTTATGATGTTGTTAAAGTTTTTTATGCTGATAAGTTCAAAGGGTTTTAAAGGTTTTAAATAAATTAACTTTGCTTTAAATTTTTATTATCACTTATTCATGCATAGTAAAATTAGTGATGCATGAAATTGACTTTTATTGTTATTAAGCACGAAATCATCATATGTTAATCTTAGAACTAGGTATATCATTTTTGGGTAAAACTATGAGGTTTAAGAAGGTTTAAAGGAATTTTCAACTTATTTTTGAAAGCTGCCATTTTTGGAAATTTATTGAAAATCAATTGTTTTGAACAGAAAGCTA
The DNA here is from genome assembly GCA_016808085.1 of Suaeda aralocaspica. Taxonomy (NCBI): domain Eukaryota; kingdom Viridiplantae; phylum Streptophyta; class Magnoliopsida; order Caryophyllales; family Amaranthaceae; genus Suaeda; species Suaeda aralocaspica. Next base: position 143,936 of record PYUH01000032.1, on the reverse strand, counting down.
TAAAATAAAGTATGAGATTGAATAGAGACCATATAGAAAGGTTTGGGATTAGTTTCCATTATGAAATTTAGTTTGAGTTGTTTTAGAATTTAGACTTGAGGTTTTTAATAGTCATTGAGTATGTGTATAATTAAAATTATTTTTATAAATACATTTAATGTTTATAAAATTATTTTAGTATTTATTTTAGTACTTTGTGGAATATAATGGCCAAACAATTTTTAATTGAAATATTTATTTAATAATGAGTTTAATATTTATTTCAAGTTTATAAAATTAGAAAACATTTTATAAAGTTGAATAATTTAATTTAATGTTTTTATAAAAGTTGCTAATTGGGCTTTTTAAAGGTTTCCTAAAATGTTTTAAAACAACGGCACAAAATTAATTTCATTCATCAGGGTAATTTAGTAATTTTAGAAAGTGACTTTTGGGGCCTATAAATACCCCTTTAATTAGATTTTTCAAATTAAATTAGGTTTTATGTTTTGGTTTTAGATAAAAAAGAAGAATAAAAAAAACACCCTAACGGCCCCACCACCTGGCCCCC